>QVRM01005934.1:0-32621 GCA_003439945.1 Dermanyssus gallinae | reverse complement strand
CATTGAAAAGAAGGAAAAGTTATTCACCTAAATTGCAAATCTGATATACGCTATGCTTCGATCCCGCCAACGATCAAAAGGTAACTCTCTTTTTTATTTTTTTTCTGTCTCCAAAATCGAACGTGATAATGTTCACTTCAAAACTCAATTATTGGACATTATTCGCGGGTACTCGAGTAGCTCGACCAAAACAATGCGTTTGCTGGAGCCCACAATCCTACCTACGAATAGATGTATACCTCGGTAAACGGCTTTGAGTCAAAATTTCTCTAGTAAATTCAAAGATGCTTGACTTGATACCTCCCATGCTGTACAGACATAGTCTAAAGGCAACACTCGACATGACATTCATGCCGTGCACATACGTTTGTATGTGCAAATGAACTTATCATATTGATTCTATTTTAATTATATAGTTTATTATATTTTAACAGTTTGCCGTATTTTTGGTGCGGAGCTGGTGTTCATCAATGTTTTATTCAACAGAATTAGATAATGCTGCTTTTAACCAAACATAGTTTTTATAGTATCAAAAGGCAAAGTCACGTTAGCATTCTGGTACACATACAAATGCTAACAAACTCGCACCAAAGTTTTGGGGAAAAACATCCAACTTCCGCCACGCGCTGATCAAAGAAACGATTCGTGGCGTCGATTTATTGTATATCTACACATATATAGCACTATCATACATCTATCATGGATATATGAAACAAGAGAATGTAAGCACAACGACATTCACTATCCTGAGATTATATCTGGTTTGATTGGTTTATCACTAATATTAAACAATAAAACTAGGAACAAATGCCCTTACCGAAACCTTAATCGAAGACCTGATCGTGGTCGTTCTGAGATGAATGTGCAGGCAACGCGTACGCCGATGACTCGACCTCGCGAAGATAAAGATTACTGATAGCCTTTTTCAGATGTGGCTCGAAATTACGCCATAGCTTCAGCGAATTCGGATCGAGGGATGGGTCCTCAATGAGCGGCGCATGTAGTGACTGAAATTAGCGGATGGCCTAAGGACCGCCTCAGCAAAGCAAGTCAACAAAGTGCAAGCCATGGTCAGCTAACGATGTAAGTGTCTGCATCTAATAAAACTTCTTAGGAAAAGAGTCTTAGGGAACTCTTAGTGACAGACTACGGTAGAAGCTAGTTCGAGCGTACATACAACGTGCGTAAGTTCCCGAACGTTGGAGGGTGACATTTTTCGTTGCCGATAGCACAAGTTGGACAAAGTTCTCGTAGAACTCTTCACTATGGTTCCGCGGCCGGCATTCGAGCAACACCCGGCAAAGTTTCATCTGTAGAAAAGATAAAGATAGAAACAAAGTTTTACACACGAGCATACACATACGACGCACATATGTGCACATCAGTAAGAAAACACCAGCCAACATGAGAATCCGTTAGGAGAGATATTTAATCATCTATAGTGATCGAGCGCTGAAATAGCGTCTCTACGCCGATAGATAAATACTCGATGTTACGTACGTATGTCTGAATAAAAGCAGATTTAAATACACAGTATTAGATACGATCACGAAATCAACAGACATACTCACCCTGAGTGTAATTGGGAAAAATAGACCTCATGTGGTGCGCACACGCCGAAGCTCGTGTTAAAGTGCGAGAAAAGCACGGTCGAGATAAAGATGCAGCACACCACGCGGCGAGTCTAGGTGAAACCAAGCACAGCAGAAATAGCTTCTTACAACACATAGCCAAATTATCACACTAGTTTGTATGAAGGCACTTCCAAAGCTTAAAAAGGAATGACTACTATTATAATGTTGTCTTCATTATAGGCACATTTCAAGTTGACTCACCCATCATCTTTATCAATATATATATATATATATATATATATATATATATATATATATCGGAAGTATGCATTTATCAGAGACTCTATGCACTTTCGACATTTTGTCTTCGAGACCTTTTCAATGGCCTTAAGATTGTTTTCAAGACACATATATGGCGATTAAATTATTATATGATATGCGGTCCTAAGTACCAGTAGTACCTACCACTTCCTGCAGTCGGAGAAAAAAAGGGGGACAATGTGAGAGTCGAGCTCCCGTAAGCGCTGCGCATTGTCGAACACCTGCAGAGAGCACACGAAAGTTAGTACGAGCCTAGATAATTGGAGGTTGGCTAGTACATACTAGCGTGCTTTTACTACAAGCGGAGTCGCAATTACAAAACGGTCTCTCAGACGCTGGCCTCCAACGTTGCCTTTATGCGTTCAATGTGTTCAGTAAGTAACTCGCGCCTAGCTAACCCAATTTAGAGAATTTCGTGACTTATGTCCTTTCTGCTTTACTAATTGGTAACATCAGCCACATAAAGATCATTCGTCCTCATAAACGAGTCACGTTTCATGGCTGAAATGTAAATAAAAATTAAACTTGATGTTGGTAGGCAAGTGGTGAACTGTAAGTGTACAATTTGGCGTTGTTAATTAGCGTGAGCGACCCCCATTTATCGCGCTTAGAAGTGACTCTAAGCTTGTTGAACGTTCTGACAGTGGTTCTATTTTGGATTGTATGTTATTTTGAGAATAGGATAAACCTCAGAAATGATCATGAATTCGTACAATAGAACATTGCAACGGCTTACGTTTTTACTGTCCGCTTCCATTTTCATTTTTTTTTACTGAAACGATTTAAGGCACGAAAACAGAAACCACGCACTCACTCTCCTTCCCCTTGTGGTTTTACACTGCAGGCTCCATATGCCTTAAAGAAGTGTACATATACCTATTAAAGATGTACATATATATAAGTCTTCGTGTATTTTGTGGAAGGTGTTCCATACACTGGGGTGACGTGCAATTTGCCCCAATTTCTGACTTATTAACACACCATCCGATTCTATCTCAAACCCAGCGCGCAAATATAATTTAAAACTTTTTTGACAACCGACTTAACCAGTTAAAAAGTCACTTTGAAGTGATTCCCAAGACTATCGCTCGTTCCATCCGGAAAATATAATGTTCTTACCACTTTAGTATAGATACGTGGACATAAATACTACTTATACAATTATGAGGCTAGATATATTTCCGTTTCCGAATGTGCAACATTGACCCCACCTAAAACGTGCACCTTGATATGCATAAATAAGGGTGATATATATATATATATATATATATATCTACATATATATCTACATATATATAGTGCCGTCTGAACATACAATGTACACCCGATCATCCGGGTGGAGAGACTGGAAGCACCGGATGAAGTCCGACGGAGAGTCACAACTGGTTAGAGCACTGATATCGTCTAGAGATTTAAACTCGTCCATTGTTAGGCGATCAATTATCGAAGAAAATACTGATCGGGACTGAAGCAGCTCTACACAATTTAACCATGCTGAACGAATGCGACCGCCAGCGGACACCTGAAAGCAGACCAACTTTATGTAAAAGAACAATCCAGCACTTCGTATGCTACACATACTCCCTAGGGGTACTTGCCGCAATTCAGCCCAGACGCGATGCCAATCGAGCAAATGCTCCATCTGGTTACCTATGTAAAGCAGCCTGATCAGAAGTCTCCAATGCAGACACGAAAACAGTGCAATCAAGTAAGCGGGTCCCGTATGCTGTTTACAGCAGTTATATATATATATATATATATATATATATATATATATAGACGTGGACTTTTCGTCTCATGAAATATTTCATTATTGTACTTATTTAATATGACTAATGATATTGATTGTGCCCGACAGTCTACCTATCGACAGTAATACATCGTAACGGCTCTAATATGGCTTCGAGTTTAGACGAGGCTATTAAGAATTTGCCGGACCGACATATCGATACAATCTGCGAGCATCAAGCAATACAGAAAAAAAACAAAGCGCCACTATGCCGTGCACACAGGTTTTTGGGTAGTCTTTATTGTTGTTGTGCCGTGTTGAAGCGTGAAGAAGATAGAGCTTCATGAGGAAACATTTTGAAATAAATATTATACTCAATTGAGTGAAATAAACATAATTGTTATTGTATTGTTGTTGTGCCGTATGCGAGACAGGTGAGCTGGTCAGCATGGGCCCAACGTGTTTTTTTTTTGAGACAGGGGCCAGGAACAAAAATGCATAACGCACACCCTTTGGTCTGGGTAGTGTGGGACTCTCGAACCCACTAAAAAACCTGGTAACCCCTAACCTACATGACCGGGATACTTGTGGTATTACTTCAGTGGGGTCCCAACGTGGTTAAAGGCTACGACATACCTCATTTTGTGCCGACCTGGCTTCGGCCGCCGACAAGAGCTTTTTGACGGTGAAAGACTTTCCCGTTCCGGAATCGCCAAACACGAATACCGCCTGCACGGGCGTAAAAACCGCCGAGTTGTCATCCTCCTACGACGCGATTAAATGAACAATGATTTCTAATTAATAAACGCATGATGAGACGTAAGAACACAACTGATATGCATACACATGTATATATATATATATATATCCGCTATTTTATATGTAGACTCTATTCTAATATATATATATAGATATATATATATATATATATATATATATATATATAGATATATATAGATATATATATATATATACATACATACTTGTCTCTTCACTTTAAAAATGCTGATTAAAATAAGCATGCAAATTTTACTACACCCACTACCGATAAGTAAGCAGTAAAATGAAACATGGTTTTGATATAATTCAGTAATTGAAGACTAAATAAAATTACCCAATTTTTGACTTGCTAATTCATGGTCAGAAGTAACGATCATCATCATCATATATATTCCACCACACCTCGTATGTAGGTACATGCATTCGGTCTGAATAGCTATTTTCTATTTACAGTATGTATGGAATGAGTGTCAACGTTATGATGTTAAAATGCTAGCTGAAGGCACAACAAAACGAAAGCAATTAAAATATCTACATCTACAGAATTTGAAGTATGCAGACGATAAATAGTATAGCCACCACACACGAATGAAACAAGTGTAACTGGCTTTTATTTTCTTAACTTAAAATCCTAACTCAAATAAACTCACGAGTCCGAGAAGAAGTTGGAGTTCCTCGTACTGTTTTTCCGACAGATCACCCGAGCGTCCGCGTAGGCTACCATTGTCAGACGAGATGAATATGGACTCTCCTGCTGGATTTACTGGATTTGCTTGAGAACAGAAACGACTAACACATAATGATGGATCAGCATCTAAGAAACGATACTCTAGGTCTGCTGTTTAACGTCGATCTCATTTGGCCGTTTTAAGTACACATAAGTGAGGCGACTTTTCAGCGCTGTTGAGCGGTCAGCCCTCTTTGAGCGCCAGTGTATGGCCATCTGACTGCTCTACGTTTTGGCGCGCGTCTTCCGCCCATTAGTCTTAAGTAACGGAAGGTGGTGCGTTTTTCCGGACGCGGAAACCCGGCACCAGAAAAAATCCACTGACAATCGTTTAAGAGTCTTAAAACGATTGAAACGAAGAAAATTTAGTCTTGAAGAAAGAAGAGTAGGAAAGAGCACCATTTTAAACAAAAATAATTCAGTTAAGCAGTGTCATTGCATGTTGTAGACCACTTGTAAAGGGACTAAAATGTACTCGACAATCATATATATATATATATATATATATATATATAAGGCCTAATACGAACGATACCCCGTTACGCAACAATGAGGTATATATATATATATATATATACGAAAGCGGATCGAAAAATGTTGATGCATATTCATGAGAAAATAATATTTATGTATTCCTCTAAAGTGTTTTTGTTCCCTTTCAAATAGCTCCCACCCGTTGCAGTGCACTAGTGCCCTTGGAAACATTTTAAACGCGTCGTTCGTTAAATAGAATCGAGTTATGTTGCTCTTGCGATGTTTCCTTTATCCCCTCTGTAGTCTCAACGGAAACGTCGCATGGAGCCAGGCCCGGCGAGTAGGGAGGTCGCGGAAATATAAAAATCTAATGTTTCATCAAATAATCCGAAATCAGTAACGATGTTTGCGCTAGTGAGTTGTAGTGATGGAAGATCGAAAAGTTGCTTGCCCAGAGTTCAGGCCTCTTGCGTCGTACGTTTTAGCGCATTTTTCTTAACATTTCGCAGTAGTATTCCTTATTGCCCGTAGAACCAGGTGGCAAAAATCGTGGAATATTATTCTCTTGTAGTCGAAAAAACTCTGCTCGTCCGTCTTGAAATCGACGGTAGCACGTAAACACAGTGTTTCGAGACACTGCCTCATCATCATGAGCAGTTGGTAACATTTCCAACACTTTAGAAGATATGATTTGATTTTTAACGCATACCTTGATGCAGATGAGTTGTTCCTTCATTTTCGGCTTCCTAAAAATCACCAAACCTCGTTTTTCTTCTTTCACTTCTTTTAACCAAACTCCAAAATAAAGGTGTCGCCGATTGGCGCAAGATTTGGCCTAGCTGATGATGGGCGCTTCTAAGCAAAACAACCCAGAAAACTTTACTGGTTTCGGTTTAATTTTTTAAATTGAATTAAAATACTACAATTTGCCGATCCGCACTCGTATATATATATATATATATATATGCCCAACTCTAGGCCGACAGCTTACGTACTATTCACTGAAGAAATTGAAACGACCCATTAACTTTTCGGCGACGAGTCCCCTATTGACAACATAGCGGACCGAAGCTGACGGATACGAGTTGAACTTTTTAGTAACGAGAGCTATACACAAAGTATACGGAAAATAATAGTGTATATACGTACATGTATGCATACAGATTAGTACATTCGTTGGCGGAATAGTGTGGCAGAAATGGTCTCAGACTCTTATCTCATGAGTCGTGGATTCAATCCATCAATCCAAAACGTGTTTCTTGTTTAACACACACATTCAAACAAACAGTACGGTCATTATTAATAATCACTGCTCTATGTTTATAGTTGAGAGTACTTCGGACGTAATTGTCTCAGATTTAGCAACAGTAGTTTATCTTAGCATAGCGCCAATTATAGGCGCGTTGCCCGTAGTTGTTTCAAATATAATTCTTTGCGCTCTAATTCTACGTAGCGTTTTCATTCGGCTTGTAAAGTCCCGAATTAAAATTGCCGCATTTGTTAAAGGGTTATAGTTTCTTCGCAGTTATTGGTACAAAATGGTGGCAATTCTCGAGATCGATTCCATTTCAAGCATTCACAAGGAAACGCCATCAAATCGCTTTTCTTTATTCAGACTGAGGCTTTAGGACTTCAGTGTTGCAGATCGTTTACTTTCCAACGAACGCGCTCTAAATTTCATTCAGCTCTATATACCTAAAAAATCTGCCAGAGCTTCACTGCAGCTAAGTGAATGCAGACCTTCATAGTTATTTCACATCCACATGCCCGCTATGGATTCGCATATTGGGGTCCCTATCCTTGTAGCATTGCGGGAAGTGGTTGGGTCTCGCGTAGAGCCTAGTATTAGAAATAACATAGCTTTTTTAGAGCTAAGTATATTGTTCTTAGTCAGTTAGAAGCCAAGGAACCTTTCCTTTATAATTAAGCTTAATACTAAAAGCTTAACCTAATAGTGAGGGAATCACAGGTGTTTCATTTACCCGAGTGTAATCTAGTAGGTGCACTGCGAAATATATAGCTAAATCGCAAGCAAACGCAGACTCTGTCCCCCAAATGCACAGTTTCCGTCCATCTATGTTGTTCATGTTCTGCTGTCTATGTCGTCCTTGTCATGCTGCGTTGCCGTAGGAAACATCTCTCGGATCGCGTTCACTGCATCTGTCATCTTTTCCCGTGTGATATGCCGACAGCATCGTCCAATTACCAGAAGCAACGCCTGCAATACCAAGGCTAAACACTAAACTAAAGTACGGAACTCAAAGGGTCGCCCTGTTAAGTACCGTCCTTGGACTGTATAGGTGCCAGCAATAACAGTCTGAGACTTTCTGTTCCACTTTCTACAAAGGAAAGTTTTTGCGATTGCGTTGAAGTCAATTTTGACTATCACGTGCATCGGTCTTTCCGCCTATGCGAATGCTCGAGCTGCTTGGCCTACCGTCTCATCCATTTACATCTGAGTGGACAACTGTTTACATGCAGCTTACATGTAAGCATGGAGCGAGCGTTGGCGGACATCATCTAACGCTAAGGCATCAGCTAAGTGACATACGGAACAACAATAATGAATCCATAAGATATAATCCGCTTCCCTCGGGGGCTATATCAACAACAACTCGACAAACATGCGAAAGCTCTCCGTGAGTTTGCTAACGGACAGCTTATTGTGTAACCTGTGGCACCATTCATTGCAGACGAGATTGCGTTCAATCAGGCTTCATTCTGTGTCTCTACTTAAAACCAATATTTCATGTAATTTCTTCCTCAGCACTTTAAGCCTCGAACTCACGATATCTGACAAATGCGGGCTAACACACCCATTGTGATACATTGTTGTCTCAGATGTTGCACTAATTACTGTAAATCAGCTCTAAACAACAGAGTTGCTTTAATGCATCTCGTATCCCTATCTTCAGATTCCTCCTCAATTTATCTGTATGTAATCCGCTGTTTATATTGAGCGTTAGCAGTGATATTGTAACGATGTTGTGCTGTTACGCTGAATTACTGGGGATGGTAGCTCAGTCGGGCGGTTATACTACGACACGAGGGACTTAGGTACGATGAATGACAACACGGAACGTAGGTCTGGCGTCAAGCGTAACCGGGCAGCGAATGGGTGTTGGCCATGCTGCTTCGGTCCATTTTATTCTCTCAAGGTACGCCGTAGCGTTCATGTAGTAACAAGTTAATTGATGTAATCGAATCTTCTCGAACATTCGGCACCGTAGCGTTCATGTAGTAATAATGTTAACTGATGTAATCGAATCCTCTCGAACATTCGGCAACGGAAGTTTCCACTCGTCCTCTTCGCTGATTGGTCGGTTCAACCACGCATTCTCATAACGTGCATTGGTCTCTGGTGGTGCCGTCGCCGCGGGTCGGTCCGTAGGTCTTCTGATGGTGATGATGATGTGGCGCGACAGGTCGGCGGTGATGCACGTCGTCGCCATGTAGCTGCGTGGTTTCATGTGGAGGCTGTTGACGATTCCGAGTAAGACGACATGCACGTTCGTTGATGTGCTCGGTCGACTGTGGTGTCGTCTCACCAGGTTGTTTACAGCAATGCTGGTGTAGCAGCCAGCGACGGCTCTTTGGTCGGTTGGGATGGCTGGTCGGCTTTCTGGCGAAGTTGATCATCGACGGCGCCGTAGTTGGCTGTTCTGTTGTGTTGTTGTTGTGTCTAACTCTGTTACACTGCCCCCCCCTCTGGACTGGCTCGTCTCGAGCCAAGCGTGTGTCTCGAGTTAGTGAGCATACAAAATCTCGTGTCCATGCCGGGGGTTGACGTTGACGGCCGGGTCGGTTCTGTGGTGGTCGTTGGTTTGGAGGGGCTGGCTTAATGCGGGCGTAGGAGGTGGTCGGCTGGTCGACTAACTCGGACTGGTCATTGTGGTTGGACTGAATGTATGGCTTGACTCTCGATACGTGGACTATCTGTCGATTGCGCCGTGGTCCTGGGGTGTTGGCTGTTTCTGTCGGTTCCACTTCCACGGTCGTCGGGCTGGTTACACGGATGATTCTATATGGTCCGAAGTATCTTCTTTGTAGTTTGTCGGATTCTCCGACTCGTCGCACTGGAGTATAAACTAGCACTAGATCGTTTCTTGAAACGATGGTTCACATCTCTTCTTGTCACAACGGTCCTTGTTTGCGGTCTTGGCACGGTCAGCTAATAATTTCGCTAGGTCTCTTGCTTCTTCTGCGTACAGGATAAGATGGTCGACGTAGTCATCTATTGAATGGTTGGCTAGGGCAGGTGGGGCAGGTAGTTGTGCATCGAATGTGGACAGGGCCTCACGCCCGTGCACCAGGTAGAATGGACTGAATTTGGTCGACTCGTTCGGTGCTGTGTTGTATGCGTGGACGACGAACGGCAGTGCTCGTCCCAATTACGCTGTCTCTCCCCAACGTATTTGCTAAGCATGTCCAGTAGCGTTCTGTGTGAACGTTCTACTAACCCGTTGGTCTGTGGATGGTACGGTGATGTTAAGCGGTGTTCGATTTGTCCCCACTTGGTCACTTCGTTGAATAGAGAGGACGTGAAAGTTTTTCCTCGGTCACTGATAAGCACTCTCGGGGCACCATGCACTAGAATGATTTTGTTCACCAGAAACTTAGCCACCTCTGACGCTGAGCCGTTCGGCAGCGCTTCAGCGACTAAGTACTTGGTAAGGTGGCACACTGCGGTCACTATCACTCTGTTGCCGGAGGTTGTTTCGTTGAGTGAGACGAGGTCGATGCCGATGGTGTGGAACGGCTCAGCTGGTGTGGTCATGTGTTGTAGCAATCCACGTTCGGCGGTGTCGGTCTTTCGTTGTTGGCACGTTTCACAAGCACGCACGTAGCGGTCGGTGTCTTTGTAGGCGTTTGGCCAGTAGTATCTCTGTGTGATGCGGCCATATGTTTTCGCCAGGCCCATGTGGCCGCCTTCACTGTCTGAGTGTGCTGCCGCTAGTGCTTCTCGCCGGTACTTGCTTGGTAACACCAGGAGTAGTTCCTGGCCGTGATCGGCGAAGTTGTACTTATACAATACGCCGTCGATTGTCTTGAATGCGGTGGAGATGTTTGCTTGTTCACGTAGTTGCTGTAGCGTCGGGTCGGACTGTTGTTGGTGTGCGAGGTCGGTTATGTGTATGGACGATAGCTTCCTGAGTGGTTTGTGGTCGGTGTGGTGGTCGTCGGCTGGGGAGTGGATATCGCGACAAACAGTCCGCGTCACGGTGCTTGCGGCCCTGTTTGTATATAATGTGGATGTCGTGTTCTTGAAGTTGTATCGCCCATCGTGCCAATCGCCCTGCTAAGTGCCGGCTCGTCATGAGCCAGCACAAAGCGTGATGGTCCGTTACCACGGTCACTGGTCGGCCATATGTATATTGTCGAAACTTCTTCAAGGCCCACACGATAGCCAGGCACTCCTGTTCGGTGGTCGAATAGTTTGTTTCCGCTTTCGACAGTGTGCGACTGCCGTACGCGATGACGCGCTCACCTTTAGGGTCGACTGGCTGGCTGAGGATGATGCCTAGGCCCTGGCCGGACGCGTCTGTTCGGACAGTGATAGGCTGGTTCGGGTCGAAGTGTCCCAGGAGCGGTGGCGACACTAGCTTCTTTTTGAGGACATTGAATGCGGTCTGTTGGTCGGTGGTCCATTGGAAGGGGGTGTCGTTTTCAAGTAAACGGTTGAGTGGTGCGGCTGTCGCGGAGAAGTTTTTGATGAATCGGCGGTAGTAGGAACATAGGCCGAGGAAGCTGCGGACGGCTTTTTGGTTCGTCGGAGTCGGAAACTGGTCGATGGCCTTGGTCTTTTCTGGGTCTGGTCGGAGTCCGTCTGCCCCCACTACATGTCCTAGTAGTGTTAGCTGTGGGGCAGCGAAGGTACACTTCTTGATGTTTAACGAGAGGTTGGCCCGTTGCAGGCAGGACAGGACATCTTGTAATCGTTGATTGTGTTCACTCAAAGTTTGGCCGAAAACACAAATGTCGTCGAGGTAGACTAGGCATGATGTCCATTTGCGGCCACGGAGGACGGTGTCCATCAGTCGCTCGAACGTTGCCGGTCCGTTTGTTAGTCCGAACGGCATGACTGTGAACTCGAACAGCCCGTCCGGGGTCACGAAGGCTGTTTTCTCAATATCCTTCTCTGCGACCGGGCACTGGAAGTATCCCTGCTTGAGGTCGAGAGAAGAGAAGAATCGAGACCCAGCAACACAGTCGAGCGCGTCGTCGATTCGCGGGAGCGGGTACGTGTCTTTCTTCGTGACTTTGTTGAGTTCACGGTAGTCAACACAGAAACGGTATTCACCACTCTTCTTCTTAACGAGGACAACTGGACTACACCAAGGACTGGAGGACGGTCGGACGATACCTTGCTGTGTCATGCGGTCAACTTCCTCTGCAATCACACTTCTTTCTGCTGGTGCGTAGCGGCGGTTGTAGCGGCGGCGGACGGGGTCGGACGCTCCTGTGTCGATGTTGTGGACGATAAGGTCGGTGCGTCTTGGTGCTGCTCCGTCGGCTGGAATCAGGTCTGCAAACGATGCGACAATGTTTCGGACTTCCTGACGTTCGTGGTTGGATAGGTTGGGGCTGATTGCTTGCTCTATTTGGTCGTGAATGGACGGAGAGGTGGACACTGGTTGAACTGTGCTGTTTTGCATGAGTTGTGTTATCTTCGGTTGGTTGACTTCGCTGTCGACGCGCTGGCCGGTCGCCACGGTCATACCTCCTGGTAGGACGATGCGGTTTTGTGTGTGGTTTTCGATGAGTACTGTGGTCCGGCCTTGCCGTACCGCCGTGAGCGCGGCGGCCATTAGGAGTGTTTTCTTCTGAAATAGTGTTGGTGTCGGCTCCAGTAACAGCGTGTCGGTTGTTGTTTCGGAGTTTGTCGTCACTGTCACTCGGTGGGCGGTTTGAGGTGGAATGATGGTGGTGGTCATTGTGTGAAATCGGTGTTTAGTGTGTTGTGTCGCGGCTGTGGGGCGAGGGTCGTTGTGTGTGGAGTATTGTGATGTGCCTAGCGTAAGTTGATTGGACTGAAGGTTGATGGTGGCTAGATAGGTGCGTAGAAAATCTTCGCCTAACACTATCTGTTCGTTGAGTGATTCAATGATAACAAATTCGTAAGGCAATGCCGGTTTATTGTTATCAATACTAATAATTAGGGAACATGTCCCTCTTGTTTGCAATGGTGAGCCACCCGCCGCGAGAATGTGTGGCGCACCTTCCGCGAAGGTCACCTTTCGTCCGGCACGGCGGCGGCGCTGATGGCGGAGATGTCTGCTCCTAAGTCCACCAGCGCCACCACTAGGCCTAGGCCCGCGACTGTGATGCGGATTCTGTTCCGCTGCAGCCTACCACTCGGTCCGTAGGTCAGTCTCGTTGGTCTGCTCGGAAGCGGTTCTGCGGATTCCAGTGGGCTGGTGGTGTGTTCTTGCGCGGCGCGTAACCTCTCTGCCGATTGAGGCACTCTTCTATGCGGTGGCCCGGGTAATTGCACCAGTTGCATAAGATCGCGCCGTTGGAGTCGTGGCGCTCGCCGAAAAAATAAGGTGCCGCGTTGGGCGATGTAGGTCGGTTGTAGGTCGGTCGGTTTTGAGGACGGTTGGGTGGTCGGTCGGTTCGAGGTCGAGGACGGCTGGTTTGCGAATGGTTCGATCGCATCTATCTCCGCACAGAGGCCTCGTGCCAATATAACGCTCTTGAAGCGCGCATAGATGAAGGTCGGTCTGTAGTCTGCGCGCACGGTCCTCAAGAACCAGCGGAGTACCGTCGCGTCGTTCATTTTTAAGTCGATGTCGCGGCATAACCGCTGGACTTGTTCAATATGTGCGCTGAATGGTGTGTCTTGGTCTTGATACAGCCGTTTCAGCTTTTCTTCCGCGGCGATCGCCATGGCGCCGTGGTCGCCGAATCTGGTCATGAACTCATGGTGAAATTCGGCCCATGTTTTGGGCCTTGCCTCTCTCGGTATCGCGTCGTACCAATCGGCAGCCGTCCTTTCCAGCGACAGCACCGCCGTCCGTATCTTCTGTTCGTCGCCGTAGTTGTTTATTTCGGCCATTCTGTCGAACTCTCGCAGCCACTCCCTGGCGCGCATGGCCGACGTGCCATCAAATCGCAGCGGCACTTGAAACACGTTTTGCAGGAAGGACGGCTGTCCCGGCGGTGGATAGCCAAACGGCATCTCTGCGACCGTGGCTGGCCTGTTGATAGCCGGGTCCGTGGTTAACGTGGTCGTGCGTGGTTCGGTGGCTGGGCTGGTTAGCATGGTCGTGCGTGGTTCGGTGGCTGGGCTGGTTAGCGTGGTCGTGCGTGGTTCGGTGGCTGGACTAGTGTCTTGATTTTGTGGTTGTGTGGCCGGGTCGGTGGCTGGACTGGGGCTGGTTGGTGTTTGGTGCGTCGAACTCATCTTTTGCTGGTTGTTGGTGTCCTGGTTCTGGTCGCTGCTGGTGCTTGATTGTTGCTGGTCCGTGGTCGGTCTCGTTGCGGTCTCGTTGCGTTCGTTGCGGTTCGTTCGCCGTGTGCTTACTGTCATTTGCTCGCCGTCCGCTCGGTCGGTTCGCCGCCCTTCTGGTAGAGGGAGATCGAAGCAGCTCCACCAAATGTAACGATGTTGTGCTGTTACGCTGAATTACTGGGGATGGTAGCTCAGTCGGGCGGTTACTACGACACGAGGGACTTAGGTACGATGAATGACAACACGGAACGTAGGTCTGGCGTCAAGCGTAACCGGGCAGCGAATGGGTGTTGGCCATGCTGCTTCGGTCCATTTTATTCTCTCAAGGTACGCCGTAGCGTTCATGTAGTAACAATGTTAATTGATGTAATCGAATCTTCTCGAACATTCGGCACCGTAGCGTTCATGTAGTAATAATGTTAACTGATGTAATCGAATCCTCTCGAACATTCGGCAACGGAAGTTTCCACTCGTCCTCTTCGCTGATTGGTCGGTTCAACCACGCATTCTCATAACGTGCATTGTCTCTGGTGGTGCCGTCGCCGCGGGTCGGTCCGTAGGTCTCTGATGGTGATGATGATGTGGCGCGACAGGTCGGCGGTGATGCACGTCGTCGCCATGTAGCTGCGTGGTTTCATGTGGAGGCTGTTGACGATTCCGAGTAAGACGACATGCACGTTCGTTGATGTGCTCGGTCGACTGTGGTGTCGTCTCACCAGGTTGTTTACAGCAATGCTGGTGTAGCAGCCAGCGACGGCTCTTTGGTCGGTTGGGATGGCTGGTCGGCTTTCTGGCGAAGTTGATCATCGACGGCGCCGTAGTTGGCTGTTCTGTTGTGTTGTTGTTGTGTCTAACTCTGTTACAATATTAAATTCTCATTTTAGAAGAACATGCTAGTTGATTTGCACTTGTAAAACATTGGAAAGGTCTCCAACTGTACCCATCGATAATGCCTGAAATAGATAGGCTTCCACTGCTTAAGAGCTGCCTAGGGCATATATGCGGCTTGCGGATCTTGAACGCAATCGACGCTGTTACAAACAGACGCTGTTCGAAAGTATTAGCGCGACGTCATAGATATTTGCTTAACGGCATTGCAAAACAAAGAGTCGGGTTTCGTGTCGGAGGGCTCTTCTAGATTTCGATACGGTGTGGGATTGATAGTTAGGTTACAGCTTTCCGTTACAGCTTCTCGTAAATCACTCTGTTTTCGCTAAAGAAATTTAGTTGCAGCGTCCAAGCAACGACGCACGAATTTCCTCGACGACCATGTTGCTATGCTACGTTCAACAGGTAAGCATCTCTAGGAAGCAGAAGAGACGCTATCGAATTGTCTAAAGTCATAACCAGCACTTGTCACCATCGTTATCATTACCGCCTATGACAATACCAGCAACGTTATAAGCTGGTGATTGCCACTTGAGTATTGCCATTTGCCACGTTGTTGTTGAGTGGAATTCGATTTTAACACTACATAGTGGGTCGTTCATTGGGCAATTAATCGGCGTTGCATCACGCCAACGTCCGTGCGTCGTGAGGGGCTATGAAGCCTGCCTATAATCGCTACGAGAAGCTGAGGCTCATGCCCCCTCATAATAACCATCGTCATCATCATCATTATCATCTTCGTAGATCTTATTCATCATCATAATAATGACAACAATCGCCATAATACTCACCATCACTATCATCGTCATCTTCATCTTCATCATCAGTGTCGTTGAAGTGTCGTCAAACAATAGTCAGCGAGATAGGTTGGTAAGTGCCAGACGACCGCGTCGCCTTAGGCTGGCCGTGATAGGAGGGCCAGGGAGGGGGGTAAGCAGGAATGACGACGTGGCTGACGCAGTCAACCGCCCATTCACCACCGCCGGGCTGCCTGCCTGCTTCCTGGACGGGGTGTTGCTACTGCGGGTTGCTGTTGTTGTCGCTGCTGCTTGTTCATCAGCCTCTGCATCTGTTACTGGCCTAGTGCCCAATAGATGAAGACCTGGGTTCACCGAAGAAGACCTGCACCGATGATGAGGCCCGTCCGTAGCCGGGTGTCGGTCGGTGGCATTAGGCCACCGTCGTCGTCCACCGTCACAGCTGAAGGACTTCACGAACGCTTGAAGGCGTGTTCAGGCTCGGATCCTACAACGGAGGGAGGGTGGGTTGGTTGGTTTGGTGATCGCGACGGATGGACGGACGGGCGGGGGGCGGGCGGGCGGGGTGAAGGAACGTGTGCTGTTTGTCTTAAGTCCTCCTCGTCATGCCGAGCTTCTGCCGTTCAAGCAAACAGGTAGACACCAACGGCAACGGCAACGACAGCATCAGCAGCAGCAGCTGCAGCAGTTCCGTCACTTGTCGAACAGGGTCCGCGCATCAGAGGTCCGAACCTTTCCCGTCCACCTATTTGGGCCGCTTGTGGAGCAACCCTACGACGACTAGCAGCGACTACAACCATTAATTCTACTACTGATACCACTACTACTACTACTACTGCTACTACAAGCACTACTTGATCGAAGGGGAAAGTAGTCGCGACTGCCTAAGGTTGACTGAGATAGGGACAGGTTTCGCTGTAGAGCGCTATATAGTCATTTTCAAACTGCGACGGTGCCGAGGCGCGACAGTGTAGCCACACCAACACAGCCAAGGAAGGCAATCTTTAGTAAGCAATCGGTTCATACCCTAGTGTTTGATTTTGCAATTTCTGTGTCCGAGAATCTTACGTGTGAAGACTACTGGCTTAGAGTTGGCGCTTGGATTTTTAGTGAGAGTGCTTGTGAAAGTGGTGGTGGTGAAGGTGAAGTCGTCGTCGTCATTGTGGTGGTCCAACTTCAACAGGATTTATTCCCGCACAGTGTCGTTTGCAACGCTGGATAACGGCGGTAAGATGCCGTCGTGCTGCAAGGATAAAACATGATTGTTTGATATATTAACTTCCATAATTAAAAACATTTTAAGGACGTTGTTTTTAATTCTAGACCATCCTACGGGGTTCGAATTGGCGTAAGACATTTATCTTCAATGCACCGAAGGCTGGACATGTTAGGGTATCTAGCGTTTCCCCAACAGTCCTTGTGGCAGCATGGCCGCTGGCTACCAGCGGCATGATTTGTCATTCATTTTCAATGAACGTCGCTTACAGAGAAATCGATTAACAACGAGGATCGAACCGGCGACTGACACCCTGGCCCCCTAGACCACGCCGCCACATTAGATTGACATCGGCAAATAGTGTGTAAACTTCTTTTTAAGCTTAGCAAAAGTTTAAACCTTTCTCTGACACCGTTCGGCATTATTTAAACGCTTTAATGTATTCATGTATTAGGCCGATGGACGTGTTTTGTCTCACACATCGCGTACGATACTGGTATTGGCCACTGGTAGTTCACTGTCAATTGTTTATGCAACGTAACACCATAAAGTAAATGAGATGTTCCGTTCTGATGAGAAACCATCTTATCGTTTTTTAAATGTCTTAAATAAATTAACGTCTCGCGGTGTCATTAGTTTCTTCTTTTACGTTGCAGTGAGATACAACATGAAGTAACTCTCTAATATTTGCGGAGTTACATATGTTTGCATTGAGCTTAACGTGCGAGGCTAACAAACCTGTTGTATATTATTCAATTGCGTTTTCCATACTGGCGTGTATCGAATTCCCCACTGATCATGTACGAACTTTGCAGATTAAAGCAATACGATTCACGACCCACGAGCATCGTTCTCTGCAGTGCCAAAGGAGTTACTAATGTCACGTTCATTGTATCCTAGCTTATAAGTAAGCCTTAAAGCTGCCTATCCTCCCGACGGTCCCCGACTCTATCTGGATATCGGTCCTGTTGTAGCCAAGCTATTAAATAATCTGATGCTTTGTTGAAAATTTATTTGAATATACCTTGCTTTCAATTAAGGCACCGTCATGAATTATTGATCATTAATTTTGTTGAATTTTGTTTTAATTGAATGCACTTGTTGTCTAGTATCTGATGATAGCGTACTATAAAAGGAAAAATACTTACACGTTGACCCTCAGACTTCCGCAACATTGTTTATCAATTCTACACTTTACATTTAACGCATAACATATTTGATTGAATAAAATCATGTTTTATTGAGCAAATTGAAGAGTTTACATGAGAAATACTCCAGCGGCATCTTTCCAAACGCAGACTTTTTGGCTCAGCCAAAAGTGTTTCTTGGCTTCCATCTTGAGCGCTTGCATGAATCTAAATTTCAATGTTGGTCTTTTACGCTTTCCTTATATACCACAGCTTGCTAAAGCTTCTGTGCCTTTGAGTTCCTATACAAAATGTAGCAACATTAAAAAGCTACCTTAGAGTACATTCTTGTACATTCGTAACTGGCGTTTAAACGCCCTCTGTCGTAGCCACGTTTTTCCGCTGCTTTGTCTTTGTATGATTTTTGCTAATGTGTTGATTGAATACGGACCTCTTTTGCACCGACGTTACACTAATACTTTCTATATGAAATATTGCCATATGTATGAATTTCCTTCGAATTTTTAACGTTTCGAACTATTTTGCCTCTAAAATCCGTCGTTTAACTTTTTCGTTGCCCTTTCTGAAAGCTCGCAATCTAGCCGCATGCTTCGTCCGGGCTTCGCGGGTCCGAAGTCCAAAACATTGAATGCATTCTCTAGAAATTAGACAACTAAACCGTATCACTGGGTGCAAAACATTTGCCATCACTGTGTCTCTACCTTCGACCAAGTCATCATCCGTTCACGCACTGAACTTAGCTGGGCTTCCTCCAGCAGAGGGCCGTCTGTAGCAGAGAATACTCAACCAAATTTCCAGTTAGGAAGACGAAAGAAGTTTTACGAAAGTAGAGTTTGATTCTTCGCACGGCAAAGCCCCACTTTGTTGAAACGGCATACAAACCGTCCAAGCCACCACTGGTCGTATCGTGGCTGGCACCACCGTGCATAGGGGTAATCCTGTTCGGTGCCGCTAGTGACGTTAGTTCCTATGCCTGCTTCTTTGTCTTTGATTCCTTCGTTTGCACACCAGCCGGATGTTTTGCTTCTTGCATATCTTTCCGATTGCGGGTTCATCTTTGTAAACCTATTATATATCACCCGACTTGGGAATATTACAAATCAGCGCTTTCTTAGACAGCCCTGTAATCCTCATATGCCGTTCGAGTTCCTGTTATGCCTGCTATTTGTTCACTGGAATCAAAGCCCGTGTCACCTCATCCGTTAACCACCTCATTGACCCAACCGTTCTATCTGCATACGGGCCGTACATATATTTAACGTTTCTAGCCTTCTCAATCATGGTCCCATAGCGCCCTATATCCTAAACGCTTGACAGCCCGTTGCACTCGGTAGAGCAAATTACAGGTATACAGTAATAATACGACTGGGCCCTGGAATTTCAGTGGCCATGGCGTGGAATAAGCTTCCGCCCTACCACTAGAAAGCGAAAGTAGGCATTTAGGACAGATGCAAAGAAACACCTTTTTGCAGAGCTGCCGTTGAAAGAGATTTGAGTTAGCGAAGATGCCGTGGAGAGTTCCCTTTATGTAATTCGTTAATTTACTCAATAAGTACGTTTCTCAATCAATGCACATACACCGTTGGTACCTCAAGTAATATATATAATATATATATATATATATATAATGCAAAATAATGGCACTGCAAAGTAGTATCACAATATATATATATATATAATATATATATAGTATATATATGTTACGTGGGTAGTATGCAATATATATATATATATATATATAGTATATATATATATATTTATATATATGTTACGTGGGGGTAACAACGGATCCCTCGGGATTTTGTATAAAACCTATGTTCAACTTGTTACAGCTCTTCGAGAGTGGTTGTCGAATGTGACGCGCGCGAGACCGATAGGCAGTCAAGCGAGACTGCGAGACGACGAGACGAGAGAGTTCTCGACCATCTCTGCGTAGGAGAGCATCCGTATGGGACGTCGTAGTGCACGATGCTTGTGTTTCGTGCTGGCCACGTGTATCGTCGTCTCGCTATGGCGCGACGCTGAGGGCAAAAAGGCAACCGAGGGCAT
Source organism: Dermanyssus gallinae (assembly GCA_003439945.1). NCBI lineage: Eukaryota > Metazoa > Arthropoda > Arachnida > Mesostigmata > Dermanyssidae > Dermanyssus > Dermanyssus gallinae. The sequence goes on along the minus strand of QVRM01005934.1, from coordinate 12,502 downwards.
CAGCTCTCCATCCGCGCGCGGTGAAAAAAACGCCTCGGCGACCGCTTCAAGGACTGGAAGGACGAAGATGAATACGTCGATCATGATTACTACAAACGAAAGAGGTTGGCTAATCCGTGCTCACCTTGCACAATCTACCGTTACCTGATATTATTGATGACCTTTTCTTTCTGTGATATATATATATATATATATATATATATATATCCTTGTTTACTCCGTGGAGTTTTATTTCTTGAACTAATTTGCTACTTAGCTTTGTTAACCAATAGTTGGTTCACATATTATATATATATATATATATACTTGTTTTTACTTCCGTGGAGTTTCATTTCGTGAACTTATTTGTTACTTAGCTTTATTAACCAATAGTTGGTTTACATATTGTGCGTAAAGGGAAAGCACACGTTCACAAATTTGCATATTCACAACGGCTCCAATTGTCGACTCAACGGAACTGCTCGATCGCATTTTTAGAGGTGACATAAGTCTCATTGTCGCCCGCAGAGTTCACACGAAAACACGAAAGAGATGTTATGGAACTTCTCTCGAAGGCATATTTTCATGTGGAAGCCATGCACAGCAAATCGTGCGATCAAGAGTCTATTTTGTTTAAGCGGTGAGCCCGAGCTTCGAGTTGAAGAAACTTACCGTATATATATATATATATATATATATATATATATATATTACTATGCCATAAATTTATTTAGCTCATAAGAGGACTCACGGTCATCTCCATTTATAGTTTGTGATGGTCCTCGGATACTCTGAAAGGATTGTAGGTCTGGAGAAGGTTTGTACCTCAAGACGAGAACATGACTTCAGGAAGTATAAGTGTATGCCAAATGCTATAGTATATAATTAACAAAGTTCATCGCTTCCAACTACTTCTTATTTATATTGATCTCTCACTTGTTTTGGTCGACCTAATGCTGCAAGGTAGCAAGACATAGCTGCAAATGAAGCAGGCTGCGGGATTAAGTAATACCAAGTTGTCCAGCTGATATAATAGCGATCACCTGCGAGTGCCGACCCTGTATCTCTCCCGGACGGTCGCTCACCTGCACCGAAAAAACAGCAGAGAGCTAAGATTATCATACGGACAACACCAGTGACCTGTATGATCGTCACATGTTTAGCAGCGCCATCTGTGATTGTTGTTCTTCCTTTAATTTGGCGTTAAGACTACCTCAAAATGCTAGCTTGTCAAGCATAATCGTTCGTGCGACCGTGATGAAGGTCGCTTTAAAATTTACGAATACGGCAAATATACAAGCCCCTTTGATTCGAAGTGCCCGTTGCTGTCATTGTTGACCGGCCTCTTCTGAAGCAGTGCTGTTGCTCAGACAGCTTTTTGTTAACTCAAATACATTATCTATTCTATCTAACGAATTCAAGTACATAATTCTAGATAGCCCGATAAATTGCGCTCTTTTTACGGTTCTTCAGTAAGATGATGGAGCCAACGAATCTCCGTTTCCTTTAGGGTTAATGTTCAGTACACTAGTCGTCCATTCCGTGGGCAGTTGGGATATTTTCATCACCTCGTTCAAAAGTGTAGTGAAGTAGGGCAAGAAGAATCGTTTGTCTAAGATGTTCGTTTGTGGCCAGTAATGGGCACTGCCAGCAATGACAATGCTGGTAGCATAAGATTCCACGTTTCTCGAAGTGTACTCCCAGCTGGCCTGGGAGAATACTTCAAGAAGTAAAGTTCAGACGCGGGGGATAAAGGTTGCGATCTTAATGAGGCCGTCCGTGCTATGTAGATTGTGCCTGAGTTGATATGTCCACTGCAACGGGCAGGTGCCACCTTGCGTCAAACGCCAGAGTCTTCATTTTACACCCTTGTGCAAAAAAAATTGCACGTGGAATTTACCTTGCGGTGCCCGGACGATGATAAATGCTCGTGTACAAGATTGACTCTGGCAAAGTAGCACCTTTGAACCTCCCAAGCCCCAAAAACATGATAATTCGATTGCGTAGAGTGTTATATGAATTTCCTGCCAAGTTACTGGATGTGACTTTTTAGTACCGAAGGTCAGCCCTTCGTCTGTAGACAAGCTCGGCTTATCTATTATAGACTGTTTTGCCTATATTAGACAACCCCGTGCCGAGGTATTTCTTTGTTCGCCTAACGGGAACGGCTACTCCTGTATCTTTTGAGAACACCATTATCGCGCTTATCGTTTAAATCAAATGCTATTCCAATTTCCCCATTAGCATATGAAAGCTTATGCCTAGCCAGTTTTCCTTGCCTCGCCGTAGCTTCATTCATACCACCAGCAGAGTCGAAGTACGATACAACAGCAAAACGAACGCAGGAATTGGAAACTGCTTTGGCTCACCGAGCTTTCTGGGAGCGCATCTCCTGGGAAGCGCAGTCCAAACTCGGCGATGATGAACATAGTAGAACATGACGATAATGGGGACTGCTGCTGCTGCTGCTGATTATGACGATGATGATCATGACGATTATGCTGGGTGATTCTGATGCTGTTGATTCTGCCATCGCCTCTGCCGCCGCTGCCGACGCCGACGTCGCTGTTCTGGTCCTCCGCGTCCCGAGAACAGAAACCGCGAGCGAGAACGCGAACGCGAAAGGGAACGCCAACGGGAACGCGAGCGGGAGCGGGAACGCGAGACGGGAGCGGGAACGCGAGCGGGAGCGGAATGCTCGAACGCGACCGCGAGCGCGATCGCGAACTGCAGCGCGAACGCGACCACAAAGAGCTGCTCGAAAAGCTCCTGCGAACGAGCAAGGACATGCCGGTAGCGACCATAGCCCACGGCCACCATCACCACTCGACGGCACTCATAGGGCCGACGTTCCCGGCGCCAGCTTCGTTTGGTCCCGCATTCCCGCACTCGGTGCTGCCTACGCCTCATACGGCACCGCCGCCCCCGGCTTTCTCGGTTCTGCCGCCGCATGCGACGGCGACGACGACCACGACGACAACAACAACGCCCGCCCCCAGGACTTCGGCAGGCGGCCGAGCGACTCAACAGCCAGCGCCTCCGGCGCAGATTCAGGCGCCGCCCACACATTCGATGCTGACGACGAACGACCTCGCAATGGGCGCCCTCACCACGCCGTCGCTGGCTCAGTACGACTCGCCCGGCGGATCGGCGGCGGCGACCGACTGGTTCAGCGGCGGTGGGGGCGGCGCAGGCGCAGACGCAGCCGCCCTAGCGGCTGGCGGCCATGGCGAACTGTACTCGTCGAGCAACCTAGGTGGCGGCATTTACGAGTGAGTACGACAATGCGCCATGTATAGTAGTAGTAGTACTATATGTATATGTCAAGCCCGGTGGCGTGGTGCTAAAGTCTGCGCCTCGCAACAGGAGGAGACATATAGGTGCGCGGGTTCGAGCCCTAACCGTTCACACATTTGTATTTATGGGGGTAGTCCGTCTATGAAGCAATGTGAAAACAGTTCCGTGGACTTGGCTGAGGGTCAGCCCAAAAACTTTACTTAGTACTATATGTATATGCTCTGTACTCATGTACTATATGTATATGCTCTGTACTCGTGTACTATATGTATTTGCTCTGTACCCATGTACTATATGTATATGCTCTGTACTCGTGTACTATATGTATATGCTCTGTACTCATGTACTATGCGTATAGGCTCTGTACTCATGTACTATGCGTATAGGCTCTGTACTCATGTACTATATGTACATGCTCTGTACTCATTTACTATATATGCATGTGCTCTGTACTCATGTACTATATGTATATGCTCTGTACTCATGTACTATATATGCATGTGCTCTGTACTCATGTACTATATGTATGTGCTCTGTACTCATGTACTATATGTATATGCTCTGTGCTACTCAGGCGGCAACGGCAGCGGCTGTTACTGCTATAGTTACAAGCTGCTTCAACGTTCGACGTAGTCGGCTGTAGGCTGGACAAGGTTCCTATCAGCTTACTTCTACGGCTTCTGCTTGTAGGCTTCCGACATCAAAGCACCGGGTTCAGCTGACTTCGGCATCTAGCTATTGACTACCCTGACTTCATTATCGGTCATTTGACTATCATTTAACTGTTTTGGCTGACTGTCAAACAACTATGCTATCGTTTTAAATATGAACTCACAAAAATAGCCATCTACTCAACAATAAACGATCGTATCAATTGTGTCAAATTGCATGCACATACCGGGTGTCCACGAATCTAGACGCAATCGACTTGCACGCCTTATTTCAGCATCGTTAGAATTTTGTGAAACGGGTACCAAATTCGATGGCCGCTGGCGCTTGGTCATTTACCTCTTCACACTACACAAACTAATAAATTAGTAAAACTCTTGCATCAGACTTCGTACCGCTTCGTTTCAAACATCAAGTTTACTAACTGATTGGTCCACACATAAACCTATGGTTTGGAGATGGTCTACTTATATCCGCTGCTTGAATTCTTCGAATACGACATCTACACTATGTTTTCTAAGCTATAACGCAAGCTTACTTCTACTTATGAAAATCAGCTCGCCCTTCTTCCTTAAGTCATTTTGTTTTCTACCTGAATCTTCAAAACATATCTTAAGTAATCCTACAATGATGGTTAATGCCCTTCGTTTGTTGAATCTCTGCAATATCATCTATAAGTAATGCAGCAAAGCTGGCATGCCACTTTTCCTTCTAAAGGCAGCACCGAAGTCTGTATATCTTGACCAAGATGATCTCTTCACTGAATGCATGCTGCTTTGGAATCAGACCTATATTTGATGATTTTAGTTTTGCCAGTCAGTCGTTTCGCACTTCATAACCAAAATCCAGTAGCATAGACAGTTGGGAGGCATCTGGGGGAAAAGCGGGCCATTTACTCGGACGTATCCCATCGGACGCACGAGCCTATTTTAACTTGCTTTTTAGTACAGCCGATGACTTAATTAATCTTTCGATTGATAACGGTTACCATGTATTCTGGCGATTCGGCCGTTACACAAACACTCAGAACGAACTATCGCGTCGTTACGTGCTAACAGAACAGAGCCTCAATTTCGCGCTGACGTGATACTAACGTATGGTGTGTGTATGTGTTCGCCTCGTGAACGCTTTCAGCGATTTCGGAATGAGTTCGCCGCTGCTAGGCGGAGCCGCCGATTGGCGTGAATTGGCTCACTGGTACCGAGAACAAAACTGGGATTTCGACAATGACTGGCCGGCGGCGCCTTCTGGCGGGGGTCACGGTTCTGATGCTGGCCATGGAGGTCATAGCGACGGTCCCGTAGAACACCTCGGCGCGGTGGCGGCGGAGTCGGAATCGGAGGCGGCGGTGGCGTAAAGCACCGCGGCAAAAAACATCACGGCCGTGGCCACAAGCACCACAAGATTTCCGGCGTCAAGGGTGGAATTGTCAAGGCCAAGATTACGGCTCTTTACGTCAAGAAGATCGGTAAGTATCTGGTGAAAGTATGTGTCTGTGTGTGTGTGTGTGAGAGAGAGAGAGAGGGGAGAAACAAAGTTAAAATAGTCCAAATTTACGGATGTTTTCCCGTTGAACGTCTATGACGCGGTGAGGTTGAAAACGCCTGCAACTGCTGACGCTGAGAACTCCGATGCTCGTGGCCGCAATCTTTGGATTGTATGGCCTAGTGCCATTCTAGGAGGGCAGAATACTGAGGAGGTTTGTCGTACTTTTTCCGCGTACTGCTTCCTTGTACTGGCTGTTCGCGTACCGAGGCCGTTGTTTATTTTGCTTTGGTTGTCTCTTCGAAGTCGTAGTTCGAAACTATATTCGCAAACCAGTATTCCATCGTCAGTAGCCGAGTCGACAGCGACATACTGTAATGGTTCGCTGTGTTACGCTATAAGAAGCCGTGCGATAAACATACAACTACACATGCATCGCACATCTTTTCTTGGAACTAATCCTCAATTACGTCGTACAGGGTGTATTTCTATTCCTATTTCTAGTGTCTTAAACTCATACAACTGCTGCAGCGTTATAAAAACCAATTTTTTCGACTTGAAAGTTGCCAGTAACAGAAATATATTTGGAATATGCGCGAAAGCGAGTTTGTGAGGCAGCTGCTTTCATTGACAGTTAAGATGTGCCGCGTCGATATTAGGTGCGATGGGCTGAAGATTAGCTAGAAGGAACCCATAAAATAACGATGATACACATTCGCACCTCACAATTGTATTGCTCTAATAATAATAATAATAATTATAGCAAATAAAACGCATAGTAAAAATATATATTAATATTAATAATAGGCTATGAAGACGCGAGGTTTGCATGCGGGTCAGTGTATGTTATCTGAGATGGGTATGTTATCATTTCAGGCATTGCATTCTTGGTGGCTCTTCTGGCCCCGCTCGTTGTGATCACGGTGTTCGGTCCGTTCCTGACCGCCCTTAGCCTGCTACCGCTCAACTTTCAACTATACGGGGTGCCCAGCTTACCTCCACAACGCCAACATTTGTTTTCGTTGGGGCAAAAACATCGAGTACAACAGCAGCAGCTACTGCAATATCAGCAGTTGCAGCAACAACAACAGTTGCAGCAACAACAACAACAACAACAACAACAGTTACAGCTACAACAACAACAACAGCAGCAGAGACATGTTCCTTTTAAAGCTCCAACTATAAAATCGCCAACCATGAACTCTCAACTCAATTCAGGTCAGAGGAGAAGACATGTGGCATGTATATATCATGTTATTTATAGTATTGAGTGTCTGCCCTGTATCTATATAAAGAAAAACAAATAGCAAATAACCGAAACACGCTTTTGTCTTGAGGTTTTATCTTGCTTACCTAGACAAGATGTATATATATATATGTCTGTGTGTGTTAGTACTTTGAAGTCAACAATTGCGTTTGCCCAAGAATGGGCCCAGTTGAACAATGTGCCCTCAACGAATGCTGCATTTCCTCGTTGAATGTTGAACGACAGCCTTTGGTACAAGAATTCTGATGCTCTCGAGTCTCTTGTCAGGAGATTAAGGCTCCTACGCCTCGTTTCCGGCCCACCGCCGCCAGAATCAGCTTGAGTGCAAAGGGGTAATCCTCAATAACTACACTCATATACAAATAACGTTTCTGTTGCAGGGAATTCAAGTGCGGCGGCAGCGTCAACCAGAGCTCATCGAGGTGTAGCGCTAGTTACATTGCGCCCTGGTCCGCAAGCGATCGTTAAACGTCTCCAGCTGCTGGAACTACTGTCCAAGAACGGACAAGGGCTGACGAACAACAAAACAGCTCAGGAAGGGCCGGCAAACAACGCGACTACTGCAGCAGCTCCTGTTTTGATGACTACGACTAAAGGTCCGGCCCTTAACCCGAAGCCGAAGCGAGACGTGTGAATGATGAGGGATTAGATGCTATGCCTTAGATCAGTGAGGTAGACGGATGAGGCTAGATCGATGTAGCACCACGTTACAAACGCTGACAGTCAACTGAAAAGGGGGGAAAACATTGACCCGGGACTCTCTTACATCTGGAGATTGCCGCCATATCCATGGCTATTCACCTAACCGGTGATTCCTGTACAAAACGAAAGAAAACGTACACCGTGGTGAAAACAGCTAGTTTCTGTTCGTTGATGGTAACAAGAAAAAACGTATGTTTTTTTTTATGAATCTCTTTGCTTTCTCTTTCTCTCTCTTTATATATATATATATATATATATACTTTTTTTTAAATACTATTCACCTAGTGAAATGCATGATGCACACCGTACGTCGTTGTCAAAGCTAAGATACTGTATATATGCCACATATATATATATATATGTGTCACACGGTATCGCGTGTCGAATAGTACAGCTAGTGCATAATAACGTAACTAGAACAGGTTAACTTCTGGTCCATCTTATGGCTCCAAACTTTCACTAGGCTACTGACAGGGCAGAATACTAAGGGGTTTGTCGTCCTTCTATCTAGGCCGTTGTTTATTTTGCTTTGGTTGTCTCTTCGGAGTCGTAGTTTCAGACTATATTCGGCAACCAGTGTACTATCGTTGCTAGCCGAGTCGAAGGCGAAATGCTGTATGGTTTGCTGTGTTATGCTCGAAGACGCCGTGCGATAAATATAGAATATACATCGCATATCTTTTCTTGGCACTAGTCTTTAATTACGTCATCGAGGTCTATTACAATGACGGCAAATTATGAAACATTGCGTAGTTGGTCGGTAAAAGTGAGTCCGCCTTGTTAGAGATAGTTTCGGTTACCAGCTATAGTAAGCGGAAATTGCGTGTTACTATACACTCCCGATTTAAGCACTAACTTATTATAAGAGTAAGGTTTGTTTACTACTTCACATACTGCAATTACATTGGCGCCGCATACTGTATATTACTAAGCAAATAAAAGGAGCTGAAAAAAATCGGGATGGTATTCAGGAAACTGACGCTCAACCAACATTTAACGTCCACGGGTTTGCTTTCGCATTACTTCGTAAGACGGACCCCATAAATACAAATGTACAATACAAAATACAAATAAATACAATGGTGGGGATCGAACCCGTGTATGTCTCGTCCGGTTGCAAGGCGCACGCAAATGCACCACGCCACCAGGCTTGACAAAAAATAAAGGCAGCTGTTCAACATTTACGTTCCCTCTAGGTTTTATGTTTATATGTTTTGAAACACTAAACATATTCAAGTTATTGTGATTACAGCGGGCTATAGCTTAGTGTTTAGCTAGTTAGAAGCTTCACACACATACACTGTTATGTTGTATTCTACGTACCGTACTAGGCGCTGACAACAAGGAGAAACGAGGCTTCAAATGTTCACTCCGGTCACCTTTTACTCAAACTCGGCCAGGTTTTCAGTATCATCTAGGTCTTGTGTTCGGGGAGAAAAATCGAAGTGAAGAAATACATAAGTAAGCAAAAGTATATTGTATATGGCTTTCGTAGTAGGGGAAGTGACGTTAGCATGCAATTGAAACAATCTCTAGGCTAGGCGATCTGCGCGCAAAAAGAGAGTTTTGAAAATGTACGTATAGTGAAGACCAGTAAGCTTATCTCCCTCCACGTTAGAGTTGAGTTTGCTTTCAAGTCATTTTTCAATTGTGCTGATGAAGAATATGTGAAGCTTTATTGCACCCCATGGCAAGCAGGACTGCCGTACGCAACATAAACAATCAGCATTCTACGTTGTATTTGTTGAATAGCGTGCTATAGACATTCCTGAAAGCAACTTAATTCAGTGGTGAAGCGTTCAATCTATGGTATAAGTAGTAAGTTTTCGCCTCCATCCTTACGGGTACTCTATTTATCACAAGGTTTGGGATGAAACCCGGAATGTTGCATAGGAGAATCACCAGATTGCCGCGCGGCTGTAAATAATGTGCATCAAATTGTCTTATTCTTAAACTTCTATGAAAGTTCATATTTTGAGTTATTCTAAATCTTCTGATTCGCATTGAAACCATTGCTCTAGATTTTATTAAGACAAGCATGATTTTGTTTAATGTGAATAAATCGCCTATGATATTGTTCAACCGGACATTGTCTTTTGTTTTTCACTTCTTTTACAAGTATATATGTACACAAAACAAATTTTTTGTAGATGTGGAAAATGCTTTACGAACACCCTCTGATGTCAGTGGAAGGTAGTGTGGGACTAAACGCCGCGGGAGAGTATAACACTCGATCCAATCCGCGCGGTCTACTTACTAAAAACCACCTCTCCTACCCTCTCCTGGTTCGGAATTATAACCATTACCAGGAGAGGGTAATCCCATGCTGCGACCCTCTCCTTAGTCTACGAGTATGTCCCGAGCAGGAAATGGGTCCTGCCCGGAGGTGGACACTAGAGACCTAGTGTTGAATCGCAATCTGCGGCGATTCCTCCTGGCGATTTCTTTCACGCATAAGCTCGTCTAGGTATACGATCCCAGCGTGCCAGTCCGTTGCCGACTTGAGCATGTTGGCTACGATGGTAGTAGTCGAGCTACCCTTGTGAACATAGGAGGAGCCTGTGCGGTAGACCGCAAGAGCCCCGCAGTCCTCCAGAGGGTGTGCGCCGCGTCATCTGGCGCGCCTGTGGTGCAGAGAACGCAAGTATCTGTATTCGCCTTGCCTATGCGGAAAAGGTACGACTGGAATTGTCCATGCCCTGTGAGCACTTGCACCTAGTTTTGAAGTCATTGATTTTTCTTCTTGTCCAGGCTCCTCTGGTATCCCCAGCTAGAGGGTTTGGACCACATGTGCGCCCGTGTGTCTAGGGGAGTCCTCTCGTGCCTGCGTCCAGGAAGTGTCGCCGTCCACCTTGCGCTTGCTTCATTCTTCGGCAACCATGTCCCAAGGAATCTGGCAGGCGAGCGCCAACAGGACGTCCGTCGAGGCAATCCGATACGCCCGCGTGACTCGGATCGCCATAGCTCTTTAAGAGCTTCGTATCATGCGTGGTGCCTTTGCGGTCCTCAGCGCCATACCAGCCCATATAGGCGCGGCATACAGAGGCAACGGTCTGTGCCACGGCCGCTTTGAGCAGCCGCTTGGGGTGCATCGCGCCCCCCGTCGCGAGGAGAGATGCGTGCAAGGTTGGCGGAGACCTTCGTGACCTTCTGGATGATGCTCCGGATGTGTGGCATGCCGGTGAGGCCTGTGTCCAGCGTTACGCCTAGGTACCTTGCCTCGCGTTTGATAGTCAGCCGGTGCCCTGCTAGCTCTATGGATGCTTGCCTAGTGCGACGGCGGCCGGTTAGGCAGATCGCCTCGGTCTTTCGACACAAAAAATTACCAAACAACCTACAAGTCTCTCGACTTACTAACTGAGTTTAAAAAATTTAGTCGTAGGGACAAATTCTGCTTCCTGTATGGATCTTCGCAAAAATGAACACAATAAAAAGTGTCAACCAGACTTACGGTATATATAGAAATATTCTCTCTCTACTCTATGCTTTCTAATTATACGACCGGCAGTCAATTGGCACTGTATTACACAATTTATTGTGGGTAGGTGTTTTTTTGATTCGGACCACAATTATATGTTCGTTGTATGTTTCGGCCATCCTTCACTGGAAGGGGACTAGTGCACTAGTCATGGTTGTCATCTACCGGGGTGTCGCCGGTTCAATCCCTGTTGTTGATCGAATCTTTTTTGAGCGATGCTCATTGAGAATAGATTTTAAACCATACTGCTGAGAGTCAGGGGTCATGCTGCCACAAGGACTAATAGGAAAACCCTAGATATCTTAACATGTCCGGCCCTCGATGCATTGAAGATATACCTCAGGTTAAGTTCCAAGCCCGTCGGGGACAATGGATAGTCTAGAATTAAAAACAACCTCCTTAAAAATGTTTAAATTTAATAAAAAAAGTTATGACGTTGTTGGAACCAACCGTTTGTGAACTATTTGGCTGCGGACGCGCAAACGTCAGAATGGCGTTTGCGTTTGACCGAAAGGTTCAGAAATATGTACAGCAAACGAAATATAAAATAAAACAGCTTGTACAGAATAGATGATCGCTTTACTGACATATAAAACTAATTATTGATGCAGATCTCCTAGATAGCACAGACATACGGAATCTGACCTCAAGGCCATTATAGTTTCGCCGTAGGGCCCGAGTGCTGATTCGCTCAGGTTGCTTAGCCTGGGCCTACTTAGAGGGCATGAATACTACACGCAGAGGGGGTGCCATGTAGCGGGGTAGGTAACTAGCTTTAATTATTTGGGCTTATTTATATTAATGATAGCTGGTTATTAGTACGTAAGCAAGGTTATCGACAAACGAGAGCGACCCAGCCATTGTCACCACTGAAGTAGCCCAAGTTGCTTACTCTGCTAAGCAACCGAAGGTCTGCCTGCCGCAAGTTTCGTATTGGCTTAGAGGGGGACAGCGGGCGAAAGACAGAACGAACAACGTATGGTCGCTTACAACAACAATAACAGTAACTAGTGTTTGGTACTAGCAACAGCTAATAATTAATTGATGGTTATCTTCACACATCTACTTCTTCGACGTTCCGGCGAGCTTAACGTCAAAAAAAATTTTCAAGGCTGACTCTCAGCCAAGATTTAACGTCCATGGGACTGATTTTCGCATTGCTTCAAAGACGGGCCCCATTGATAACAAATGTGCAACGGTGGGGAAAAGAGGATATAACGGCACTTAAAATAGGTAATGCGGTTATCACTGATGATATCTCCGATTGTTTTAAAACTTTATTTTCTTCTGTTTACGTGGCCCAAGCAGGTTCAACGCGAAAGCACTTACTTTCCCCCCGCCAAACTTCATCAAGGTGTTCGTATTTATTTGTGTCGGAACATAATATTTTAAAGAAAATTAATCAATTCCCATCTAAATGTAGCCTCGCGCCCAGACTGCATCCCTCCATTATTTTATAAAAAAAAGTGGCACATGTTATAACTGAGCCACTCTCATTAATTTATGCTAGGTCCCTATGAAGATGTGTTGTGCCAGATTTTTTCCGACAATCCGTAATTACGCCTGTACATAAAAAGGGATCCAAGTCAAATATTGGTAACTATAGACCTGTGGCACAATTATCA
>QVRM01005933.1:360000-365531 GCA_003439945.1 Dermanyssus gallinae | reverse complement strand
TATATATATATATATATTATAATTTAGTAAGGATATAGATATTATAGATAGAAAATATTGCGCATGATTATTCAACGATTACAATACATTTGCACACTCGGCAGTTGCTTCGCCTTCCTTATGATATATATATATTATATATATATAGTTGCTCTTTGTCGCGAATCTCGATTAACTCAGCATTGCTGGATCGTACCCGTTTGTTAAACAACAGAAATAAGGCCTTGTTTCAACGGTCAAATTATGTGTGTAAGTCGAGAAGAATTAATAATAATCAGAGTAATAACGCAACTGATAGTGTGCATTTCATTGATTTTAATTTCGTTTTCGTGTGGAGTGTGTTGTATGTTGATTGATTAACGAACGTTGAAATTTCTTTAAAGCGCATCACTGACCCGATATAAGGATCGAATTTGTGTCGTTTCGTATTGCAAGGACGTTTTTGTACATTTGCATACATTCGCATATTCTTGGGTCGCGGCTCAGTGGCGGGAAGGAGCGGGACTTGTGGTTGTCGACCCCGACACCAGAAACAATCCTGGGTTCTAGGGACTCCAGTACGACACGTATTCTCTTCGAAACAATCTTTTTTAGAATCTGCTAGTTAAAAGTACGATGTTAGTTTAAATTGATAAACACACACACACATACATAGATGCACAATTGTAAGTTAAAAAGTCAGTAGAAACTAGTTCACTGGAAGCGGAAGGCAACACGTCCGGCTAACACCGAAAAAAAATTTGACTGGTTGCTTTCCCGAGTCCCTCTTGTGTTGGAGACGGTCATAATGAACCACGGCCCCGTCTCATTACATCTTGGCATCTTGGCAGGCGGAAGATCAAAACGTTTAAACTTTTTTTCGGACTGTCTCTCAGCCAACACTTAATGTCCACGGATTTGGTTTTCGCATTGCTTCGTAAGACGGACCCCATTATTGCAAAAGTGCAACGATGGGAATCGAACCCGTGCACCCTCCATATGTTTCCTCCGGTCGGAAGGCGCTATGATAATTGACGAATCACGCCACCACCGAGCTCGACATTCGAGAAAGACCAAATCAACCAGCAAAGTCGAGTCGCACATAGGTCGGGACAGGCTGAGAATCAACATACCGCCGACGCCGCCTCAGCCACCGATGTGTTGCGGCGATGCTAAACGACCTGATCAGTCACGCAGGTGCCAGAACCGCCTGTGATTGGCCCCTGTTTCCGCTTTGCCTCCAGCAGGGCTTTGCACGGCGTGTGACTCTTCGTTAATCGCGGTGTCCCTAATGAGCTGAGATAGATCTTTTTAGCCTATCTCGAGATGGATGAATATATGCGAATGTAACTAAAGTAATATATATATATATATATATATATATATATATATATATATATATATATATATATATATATATATATATATATATATACGTATAATTGTGTCGAGGTCTGTCTGTATGTTACCTAACGAGTAACACACGTTTCCACGGCGTACCACGGCGATCTTGACCTTACACAAATGTATAGGTAAATGTATTTTGAAGTCGGTGGCCGCATTTAGCTGCATGAACGTGTACAAGCTGTGTGGGTAGTTGCTACCGGCCGTCACTTTGTTGCCACAGCTGCAACCAGACCAACATTTACCACCATGGTCAGCATTGAGAGTTCAATTATCAGTGTCACTTTCATGGCCCAACAATATCAGAACAAACAAAATAAGAAGAATACAGCCAGTCTGGCCTGACCTCACGCACACAAGATGCCCGGGATGATATATAGTGGTACAATATTTGTATGGTATAGCGCTAGAGCTCTGTTTAGAATTATGCTGAGACTATCATCAAATCATATATAAATATATATGGTGTTTTATTCTACCTGTATATATAGGGTGTTCCTAAATTAAGTATAAAAAGTCGTCACATTCTGATGGGGGAAGGCTAGAACTTGTTCAAAAAATAAATCTTCTTTATGGAATGGCGGCGGGGGGGGGGAGGGGGCGAACTATCTTGCTTAGGAGTGAGAATAAAACTACTAACATTTGTTACACTGACTTGGGTGGTCGGACATCACTTAACAAAAAGTTCACCCCCTCCCCCCATTGCGGATGAACGGATGTTGTTCGGTAGGGAAACAAACATATCGTAATACTCGGCAGAAAATTCTGCCTCGTCGGAATGCTCATGCAGATCACAAAAACGCAAATTGTCACAGTTATTGTTGAAAACAGTTAGCAAAAATGCGGGGGTCTTGTATATCCACACTTCTAACCTTGGCGTTCAATAACTTGAAAGTTTGGTATTTAATCAACGGTCAACAGAACAATATTGCTCACTGTACAGGAATCATTTTGGTACCATATTATTTCCGTCGCTCCTGTCGTCGGACTCCCATAAACTCCCATGTTAACGAGCAGGCATGGGAGCGGCTTGTGCATGCTCTACATCTGACGGACCATCCACATCAGTATAGCAGATGCTAGTAATTTCACTCTCACATAGGTATCCAAACAATGGTGCCGTGTTGTGCTTACGTGAAAGTGTTTGAGCCACGTTCACGAAGTCACGAAGTTTGTCAAGTAATCTCCTTGTAGAACCAATAGGTGCCCCTCTTTCACAAGTCGTGTACTTTCAGCACAGTTGTGTGCTGACCAAAATCCTAAATTGCGCCCACGACCTAATCTGGCCAATTGTTACAAGTGCCATTTTGCATTTAGTAAGATAATTTCAAATTAAAATCCATATCCAATGGTTGTGATCGCGACTCGGTTCATTCGGGTTGTGACGCGCGTATTGAATTGGACGATCTGCAGAAAATTAATTTCTATCGTTGCCAGCCATTAACAGACTGTGGGGCTGCTGGCGCAAAAACGTGTGTGACCTAAGGACGGATGTACGTGAATATTATGAACACAATAAGTGCAGTTCGTTCTTATCATTAATTGAATATATATATATATATATATATATATATATATATATATATATATATATATATATTTGTTTTTTTTTTAATCTGGAAAGGCAGTATATATATACTGCCTATTTAATGACTGTTAAAACAAGTATGTATGTAAATATATACATATTTACATACATACTTATTTTAACAGTCATTTCATGCATGATATATGTACGGCAAAAGACGTTGCAACTTTTTGCCATTGCGGAGATTGTCATTGCATGTGTCTGTTTGTATGCTCGGCACAGTACTTACATACAACCAAGTAACCGTCGCCAGAAACAAGCACAAGTCTGTGTGTGTGTGTGTGATGCGTGTGGTAAAGCCAGCAGATGGAGGACGCTTCCAGGAAGTGCTCGATCTGAGTGGTACTGAGTACTCTCGAGTACTCTCGGGCGCTTCCGAGTGCCGACGCTTCGAACTCGAGCGAAGGTTAGCCGACGTTACGGGGATGTATGTAGGCCAACGAGTACCTGGGGTAGCGAGGAGTGCGTTGGCTCATACGATGATGATGATAAGGCGGCGGAAAAACGGAATGTTTTTGAACTACGAATATTATAGTAATCTAGTGTATTTGACAACGAATCTAGTGTACTTAACAATTATGACAGTGCAAAACAACACTGTTCGAAAGACAAGTCAGACGAGCAAACGACAGAGAGAGAGAGAGTGCGAGAGAAAGAAAACGATTGATTGACAGATAGAACTACGAGTGGAAAAGGATGCAGTTCGAAAAAAAACTAACGGCTGTCTTCGTACGAGTGCGCTTCGGTATGATTGATTGATTGACGGCTCTTTCTCTCTCTCTCTCGGGGGAAGATGGCCGTCATTTTCCCAAACCTTGGAGGAAACATCTTGTTCGGTCACCTATCATTATAGCAGAGGCGTCTATGTTGTTGGTTTTTCTACGCTCGCTTCTCAACAAGCTGTCTGTCGAGGCGTTTTGATAGGCAGTCGCTACGAACGAACTGCTGTGTGCTGTCAAACTAAGCCGCCTACAACTAGCGACCTGGCGAAATTCGTTAAATGTTATTCTTACATTTGACTTGATGATTCCTTACTGGCTCGTATATATATATATATCTTTTTTTAGAGGAGGGTTGAATGTAGTTACGCACTACCGCTACTTTTACCCTGCTGCCTTGGGTAAGAGGCATAATGAGGAACTCTGTTTCCTTCGAATAGGAAATATTGCTTTCCATCTCGATCTGTGTGGGACTCGACCCCAGCGAATGGATGTTACGCCGCTGAGACCCATACCCACTAAACGCATCTCCCCCCTTAAACTCCACTCTCTGATGGTCCAGATCTCCATAGAATAGTGCTATGGGCCTTCGGGAGAAGTGGCGATATATATATATATATATATATATATATATATATATATATATATATATATATATATATATATATATATATATGCAGATTATTTTCTTCTTCTTCAGTTCCTAAACGGTTTTCATTCGTTGAAGGTCAAGATGCATTTTTGAATGGCCACCGAGTCAGCTTCATTTAGGGAACTATTCGAGGCGATAACCTTAGTTACGCAGCTGGCTAACATTTAGGGTAGCCTAGAAATCTGGCATTTTAGTTGTTCTGCGCGTATATCTTCAGGTGTGTTATAGGGACAATTTGACTTTTTTTGCAATATTTAATCAGCAATTTGTACAAGTGAATAGGAGCTGTAAGTGTATTGAGTAAGGTGTAGAGCATCGACATATGCGTGGCAGACGGAGCGTACAGGAAATACATAGAGGGCGGATAGAAAATCTATGTAACAATATTACAATCCAACGTAACTGTGTACTACTGCTTGTTTGTCAAGATCGTAATGAAAGCTAAAGTAAAAAAGGCAGTTATTCAATCTGTTAGGAGCTATACAATCTAACGGCATGTACGATTACGTAGTTCGTGTTAGTAGTGCGTCTATGTGCTAAAATGTGCCTTATATATATATATATATATATATATATATATATATATATATATATATATATATATATATATATATATACTAGAAATGCTGTAAACAATGTTGTAACACACTCATATACAAGGCGTGTGACAACTTATTCCATGCTTTATGATCGCCTGGTAAACATGAATGCCAGATTTCCTCATCTTTTTAGATGTGTATCAGAGTTATTTAGCAAGGAATGCAAAAGCAAACTGAAACAACAGATGTGTCTAATTTTGCCGAATATATTATAAACATGTGTATTTGGATGAGTATCACAGCACACTTAAAACATAGATTAAAAATCTAATAAATACCGTTATGAAATATCCAGGATGTTGACACACTCACAAAAGCGAGCAGACACGGGCGATAGTCTTTTTCTGCTAAATTTCCTTAATTGTGACAATTGTTAACAATGTGTAATTCCGAAAAATCGAGAAAGAAAAATATTCGAAATATTAACACAAACTACATAATCGTACACGCCAATATATATATATATAGCAAAATGGCTGTGGGCCGGCATTTCATTGTTTGTTAAGAGAGAGAAGAGGCACACTCTGCTAGGAACGACCGTTTTCTTTTCATTATCGAGACTGGGAAAACAAGATGGCGCGCATAGGTAT
>QVRM01005933.1:275000-355000 GCA_003439945.1 Dermanyssus gallinae | reverse complement strand
GGCTAACGCCCCACGGCGAGAAGGTGACACAATTGCAACGAACGATCTCGAAAAGGCAATCATTCACTTGAGGCATGATCCGGACGTCTCCAAACTTCGGGGAAGCATGTAGTCTTCCGGTCCACAGCTTAAACCGTAAACAGTCGCCAACTTTGTTGATGAGGTCGATGTTTTCCCGATAGCTCCCTGGCCTCCCGATGAATTTTTACAAAAAAAAAAAACAGGCAAGATATGCGTTTCTTTGAATCTTATAATTTGAAGAAGTTTCGAATATGATGGAGTGACTTCTATAGTATTATTTGTGCACCTATTGCTGCTCCGGTACGCAAAAAGGACTTTGTTATATAGGCAACGAAAAAACTAACTGTAAACTGTATCAATGAGTCGACACCTATAAGTCTGTAATGAAATTAGAAACTTGTCAGCCAATCTACGAAACTGCGTTCTCTCAGTCACTCATAATTTGAGAACAATTTGCCTACTGTCAGGGACACTCCAGATACAGACGGTTGTACAACTTTCACCGAGAAGACTCAGCATGACTATGTGGTGGTGTGTTTTAATCAGTCGCACTGTATGAACGTAGCTTATTTCGATTACAGGTCGGTTTAACTCGGTGCAGCTCATCAAAAAATAATTAACGTCCTCCCAAAGTACGGCGCTGGATCTTCGCTCGTGAACTGGATTGCGACCTTTCTGCGTAGAAGCACTTCCTATGCTAGATTTAATGATACGTTTTCGGAAAGTGCAAGCGCGACATCTGGATGGCGCCAGACAACGCTACCTGGCATTTTCTCTACGCAAACTCAATCTGCGCAAACTCAGAATATTTTTATACCACCAGAGGTGTCGTTGTTTTGCGGAACATGTATTCTGTTCGTGGTTTAAGAGTGATCTTTAGTCCGAATGCGACATCATACTATTACTATTTTCATATACAATTACTAATAATACTATTAACATAATACTATCACTTTTTTCACCGAACAAATTCTGCAGTGCTGATCCGTCTTTGCCCACGGAATCCGCTATCTTTTTTCGCAAACGGTTTTTACGCGAACTGTGTGCTATGCTATTATCCAGTGAGTTCGTTGTGATGTTGTGCAGCCTATAGGCTTGGTTAGTCCTATAACACAAAGATTAAACTTTTTAATGAAAACAAGCGCTTTAGTAGTCTTTATGCAAAACATGTACTACCACACTTGTATCGGAGAAATGCGGCGTTACTGAATATTTTTGTAAGACATCTTTGCTTTTCTTCTATGTGGAAGTTTTTGGAAGTGGGTTGTTTCTACGTGCGGTGTATGGAGCTGGCTAGCGCATTCTAGTGTAATTTTAATATCTTACCAGCAGAAGCAGCATATCCAATTTTCTATACCAAGACCTGCGTAGGATGCGTAGAGGTTTAGCCTTCAGATAAGTTGGCAAATAGAAAACTGCGTATACCACAGTCCATTCAGTAACTAGTCGCGGCGTACGACTACCGACTTTTCGGAGGTCGACTCCGGAAACGAGACCGACAAAAATGCTATATATATATATATATATATATATATATATATATATATATATATATATATATATATATATGGTCTGCATTCACCGCAAACTAAAAGTATTTTAGTTGACTTTTTTCGAAACCAAATTATTTGCACTCGACAAAGCGGACATCGATCAACATGAATCTACCCGGGACAAATCGACCTAACAAGTCATTACGGTAGCCCAATATTTTTGCCGATTGCCTAGAATAATCGTAAACACGTCTATATCAATTACTTTGAATTACCTTTCGATTGCGCTAACCATTTGATTGTATCACGTAAGTTGCAAGGTTTTCAACTGGACGAAATGTCAAATCCATAGATTTCCCGCGACTTTTACTTAGTCCATTTTATACTTTTACAGTAACGACAAAACACTCTAATAAGGTCGTTGCCGAGCCCATCTGGCGTCGCCCCTGCAAGAGGTTTGCTTGGTGTCTCTTCTACTCCAAATATTTGTAGTTGATCTTACGTCAAATGATGTTGATAAACTACAAAAAGCTAGTTACGCCGTTTGCAGATTGTGTTAAAAAAACAATATTTCAATTTTTTAATTAAAATGCGCTACACTGTCTACTGATAAAGTCTATCCACCAAGGCCACCAGTTATTACCAGTCTCCACGGCGAACTCGTAGACAGGGACTAGTACATTGAAATCGACCTAAAACTGCTTCACGGCTTTACCAATCTGCTAATGGCAGCGCTCTAATTATCGCACAATATCTAGGTGGTCTGTAAGGCACTAGCCTAGTTTCTATGTGAATCTGTACACGAACCTCAATTTTCTAGGCTGATGTAGTACAGCCCAATATGGACTCCCAAAAATGAAGGACATCGATACACTCGATAACGTATGAAAGACCACTTAGATTACCGAGTATCAAGAACCAAATTGCTTCTGTTAATATAAATTCGTATAAGAAGCTGTATAAACTAGGCATCTCATCAACAATGTTTGAAGTTCGCGGCGACAAGCTGCGAAACGGATATATATATATATATATATATATCGATGATTAAGGGGTCTTAACGCAGGCCACCATTTTTATTTATATCAACGTAGTCCTATTTGAGTGAGAAATGTTCACGAAAGGTAGGCAAGGTAATAAAGAGTTAAAAAAAACACAAAGCAGAATGTGCGAAGGTAAACTTGTAACAAACACAGCGCACGCGGTGGGTCTGTCATACGTATGCTTATTAATAGTTAGACAACTGGACGTAAATACTCGTAGTAACTTGATTAAACGTAGCGCAAATAGAAGTGATACCGTGTGTGCATGTGAGCGGGAACCGGACGTACAATAAGAATGCGAAGATACACGCAAAAAACATAGCAACTGAAACACACATCATTAATCAATGGCTCGCTGGTCGCTGAATGCTAATGTGGATCTGGCCGCAGGGCTGAATACGTATGTTTAAGAGTTACCCGCAGATCATGGGCAGTCTCAGTACTTCACTCCCTCCTTCCGCCAAAGGGCTCTTAGAGATCTTTGCCTCTTTTCGACTTTTGGGGGATGAGAGAGCAGAGAGATAATCCGATTTGTTTGTAATAAGAGAATAATAAATACAACTTGCATAAATATGTATCCGGAGCAGAAAACCAGCGTCACTAACAAGACAGCTTTGATGCAGCGTCAATTGCATGTAATGTGCATAGCTTGTACGACAGAAGTCTTTATGGGACTTGGTGACGCACGAGGACTAATAAGAAGGGAGACTCAAAGGCTCAGGAGTAGAGTGGCAGTATCTAAGCGAAGAATGCAACAAAGAATGCCTGATGCGACTCTTAAAATTGATTTCAGCTTGCTTTGGTACTTTCTGTGCTTCCGAATAGCGTAGTGAACAACCTGATGAACGAAGATTAAAGCTAAAGGCGGGCTCTTTGCGTAACCCATTGTTTGCGTTACGATGAGTTGCTTTTTAACAATGTTCCTATACACAAATAAATGTCTGTTTTGCAGTGGCCAAACAATTCAAGTGAAATGTTTAATATAATTCCTATTCGTCAAGGTACCTTCGTGAAAAACAACTTGAATGTAATGATACTGTACTGTGGAATAGGCGCTAATTCTGTACGCCAAGTTAGTTATATGTTAGCATTACTAGTATGGCGTATGTTTTCTTTTGGCGTTTACCATAAGGGTTTATCCTTTATACCACGCACATACGAGTTTCGGCAGAACAAACTCTGATGGAGGGCCTGGTTTTCTGTATCGTAATGTTTAGTTTTGCCAGGGCAAATAATATATAGTTACTTGATAATTTTATTTTTGAGTATATATATATATATATAGGCTTAGGTCACCTATTACAGGCCGGATCGGCACACGTTAAGTACGTGGCCGAAAAGGCCCAAAGGGTCTCCCTGAACCTGGCGCGGATCATGCCTAGGGTCGGTGGGGTGGCTGAGGTGAAAAGAAGGCTCCTGGCCTCGGTGGCCGAATCAACGGCGCTATACGCAGCGCCAGTCTGGGGGGACATGGCAATGCGGACGGCGAAAAATAGGGGGGCACTAAGGTCGACCCAACGAACGCTGGCAATCAGGGTAAGCCGGGCGTATCGAACAGTCTCGACCGAAGCTCTCCTGGTCCTAGCCAAAATGCTGCCATGGGACCTCCTAGTGGCTGAACGAAGTAAAATGTATCTAGACGAAGGTCTGGATCTCACCAGGGCCAGGAGTGCCACCATATCGGCCTGGCATGAGGAATGGGCGCAGGTAAGACCCGGTGTGACCACAGGGAGCTGGACCAAGAGTCTGATACCGGACCTCAGGGTATGGTATGACCGCCGACACGGGGAGCTTTCCTACTGGACGACTCAGGTTCTGACCGGACACGGCCAGTTCCAGAGCTACCTGTCAAGGATCAAGAAGGCCATCAGCGATATCTGCGTACTGTGCGACTCTGGAGAAACGGACAACGTAGAGCATACTGTTCTGCGGTGTGATGCTCTCAGGGAAGCACGGGACGCAGCACCAACCGCTGTGAGGGGCCGACCCATCAAGGAGGTGGTCTCCCATATGATGACTTCGGCGGAGGCATGGAGGGAGGCGACGAACTTGTTCGACGCTGTTTTGACACTCAAGACAGCCAAGGAAACGGCCAGGCGGGAGAGGTTTGAGCGGGTCTCTCGAGAGAGTGGTCGAGACGAGGAGCCGAGGGAGGGGGGAGGGGGTGGGGAGCAGCCAGGCCCTCATGGTCTCGACGCACCCTCACAGGACGGATTACAAAATGGCATCCCCCTATCCAACCGCAGGTAGACATGCGGGATGATAGTCAGGGATAGAGCTGATTGAAGGAGAACGGCAGGGACGCTTCTCCCACGGTTTCGATGTAATGCCAAAGTAATACCGAGCCTGGGGGGGTGGGGAGGAATCCGGGTTTAGTGGGTTTGCGAGTCTCACACTAGTCACGCAGGCTGCTAGTGGCGCATGTGCATCATGCATTACTGAAACCTCCCAGAACATAAAAAAAAAAAAAAAAAAGGTCACCTATTACAGGACCACTTCACCAGTTTTTGTTGGAGTGGCAGGGAAAAGTGACCGAGGCCTCGGCAGGGGTCGCGCAGTTAGATGTGTACTTCGCCAGGGAGCTTTGGGAAGGAATGGCATGCACTAGCCGGCACGTGTACACAAGGTACATTGTGCACGGCTATCATCACTTGGTATGTTCGACCAAAGGATTCCACCAAGTTAGCGATCAATGTCGTTGCCGGTTCTGCTCGCAGATATGCGCTAAATACCACGTAGCGAGCTGCCAGACCCATCGGCGGTCTTTGCACTTTTTCGCCCGATGGGACGGTCGCTAAAGTGTTCAAATTGTATATAATGAACTGTATTGTAATTATGTAACATCTTGAAATGCAATGTTATTGCGAAATAAACAAATATATAGTATATATACATATATAATTCATTTGGTAAGGTTTTTTTAATATTTTGCTTTGGGACTGCCTTCTTTGGAGGCACCGAAAAATTGGCATACTGTTAGGCTACGGGTACAGAATTCTAAGGGGACCACGTCGCAAAAATCACACACGTTTTGTTGGTTTTTATTTTGTTACTTTTACACAATTTACGAAATTGCTTACGCATATTTACGCCGATAGACCGCTTAGCCTACAACAGGACAAGCCTGCACCGACCAACGCAGAACACAGAACAGGGCGGACAAGGTCCTGGAAGTCGAAGTTGGTCGAAGCACACTGGCAAACTGCTCAATCTAAAGGGATACATCGTCAAAGGTGCTAACCGACGTCAGCTAACCGAATGAAACTCGAATGAACAACTAACCGGCTAACTAAATAACAAACACTATACGACTTGGGCAGGAGTGCGAGCGATATAGCAACGACCTTACATGCGGCGTTACTTGCGAACCGCTTATGATTATGACCCATCGGTGGTGGTAACTCGGATGGCTGACCCGACTCACCGACCCACAGAGCAAGGAAAATGCCAGCGCTAAAGGCGCTATCGGCGTGACACGTTTCCACGCGGTCCGTGTCGGGTTTCGCGGCTAACGGAACATCGAAGATGGTTCTGGCCGCCCGTGTTGTTGTTATTGTTGTTGTTGTATTTTCTGTTGTTGTTGTTGCTGTTGTCGTCGTCGTCGTCTTGATGGAGAAGCAACGGCGGCAGTAGGTAGAGCGCCAGCAAAGACTAAAGAAGCTTAAGGTGACACGCCAAAATAGTGCGTCGTTCAATGAAGATACAGAACGAGAAAATCAGTCAGTCAGTCAGTCGAACAGACAGTGAGTCGTCTGTATGTTCATCGCTACCAACGTTGTCGCACTTCTCTACTCATTGTGTCAAGTAGCCGTCTCGCATCTGTCGTCTCAAAACCCACTAACAAAACAGGTGCACGGTGGATAGGCGATGATGAAATACAAAAGAATAAAGGTAGACACATGGATGGAGAATGAAAGATGCACGTATATATGCATATATATATGCATATATATATATATATATATAAATTCGTGTTCATGCATTTAATCATTCCTTTATTTATTTGCATTGCCTATTTTGGATGCAATACCTGATCTCCCCCTTTTCCCCCTCTCTCTCCATATATATATTTTTTAATATATATATATATATATATATATATATATAAATATAATGTATATCGACGTCTTTAAGTCTCCTTGGTTGTGGGCCGGCGTGGCCTGCGGTGACAGACATGTATATACCAGGTACATCGTACACGGGTTCCATTACCTCGTATGCTTCCGTAGCGAGTTTCATGAAGACTATATTACTCAGTGTATTTGTCGGTTCTGGTCGCAGCAATGCGCTAAGTACCACGCGGTTGATTGTCCGGCACTGCAACGAAGATCTTCACACTTCTTCTTTTCTCAGTAGAACGGCAGGACAACAAATATGTATGTTTAATAATAACATGAACTATCTTGTGCATACTCTGTTTAAGTAAAATAAATATGATATATATATATATATATATATAATGTAAGTGGAGCGATAATTGTCTCCTGGGAACGTAAATAAATAGCGAGAGAGGCAGGCAAAACCATGTTTTTTGTTATAGATGCAGACGAGGTGTAAATGGGTTTCCTGTGGGGGGGGGGGCGGGGGGGTAGCGTCCATATGATGATCACTGCAGTGATAGTAATGACACTGATGATGACAATGCGGATGGATGCCTGGGATGGTCTGTGACGGTGCCTAATAGCAAGCGCGAGCTAATCTTATCTATGAGATACAAACATGTGAGGCGGCTGTTGTACTGCTGCTGTCTCTTGCCGTGCAAACTATTGCCGTAAGGTTTGCTGGCTGTCTCTACAGTTACGGTCGACTAGTAGCCATCATCAGTAGCCATCAACTGTAGACATCATCGCCATATTCTTGATCTTCTTCATCATCGTCATAGCGACCACGTTGCCACGGTGGCACACAGTGAATATATAGTGAATCATGGTGATGATGATGACGATGATGAAGATCATAATGGTGATTTTGACGACAATTAGGCGACAATGACGCAGCAGCCAGCACTTCTCGACGGGCGCAAAATCTCTCGGTTTGACTCGGCGACGACGACGACGACGACAAGAACAGCACAACGAAATGCTGTCAGCTAACGAAAATGCAACACGAGTGACGTCAAGTGCGCCGCGCAGCCGGGGGATGTTTCTTATTCAAAATCAATTCAGTTGCGACTCGTCGGCGTTGTCGACGATTTTTAGGCGGCCAGCCAATTCAAATTCGTTTTGCCTTCTATTGACATCATGGTTTGTTGACGGACGACTCTAACGCACAATTATACACTTAAGTTCCGTTCGACACTCGTGTCATAGCCCGAGGGCTACGAGACATTGTGGATTGACGAATATTAGCGCGAACAAGTGCGGGATAACATAAACTACACTCATGATACAATCCGTGATGGCCCGAAGCCGAGCCACGATGGCGCAACCAATATGAGCCGACCAAATACAAAACTGGGTTGGCTTCTTTTGGCTTGTTGCAAACGGTTTGTTCTTGCTTGCAAATATAGATATATATATATATATATATATATATATATATATATATATATATATATATATATATATATATATATATATATATATAATATATATATATATATGTGAATCTGCGACCCCTATCTACTAGTTCATACTTACAACGAACGCTTAACAAAATTCTCTCTAGACGCCTCCAGAACTCTATTAAGCTTCTCCCAATCCAGCGAGCGTTTCTCCCCTATAAAAATACTTCGAGAATCTCTGCGAGACGTGAGCTCTCTCGCCGTGACTCTCTCGAGTCTGCAGGACGTGAGCTCAGACTCGCCTCAATCGACCTCCGTAAGGCGTTCGACATGGTGAGTCATGACTCCGTCCTGTGGTCACTCCGGACTCGCGGATACCCGGAGGTAGTTCTCGACGACATTCTTTCAAAATTAGACAAAACTAATATCGGGTACCAACTTACTGATGACTTCCGTCTTATGGGCTTAGCCTTTGCGGATGATCTCATGCTCCTAGCCTTCACGAAATCTACTCTCCAACGGCTCCTTAATATTGCAGACCCCCTTTTGAAATCCCGAGACCTCGAAATTAATACTAATAAAAGCTTTACTATCTCCCACCTATTTAATAGGAAGGAATGTAAAAGTTTTATTAACACCGTACCAGAATTTAACGTTGGAGATCGGCAATTACCAGCTAAAGGTATGAGTGATCGATGGAGATATCTTGGAGTCGACTTTGACAGCAATGGCAGAGTTGACTCCACCAAGGATATACTCCTTAATTTACTAAACAGACTCACGATAGCTCCCCTTAAACCCCACCAAAGACTCATATTTTTGAAAGACTTTCTTATTCCCCGCCTCCTATATAAACTAGTCTTCGGTCCCAGACCATCTTACGCACTCCTTAGCGACTTAGATAAAAAGTTCAGAAAGGTTGTTAAGTCGAAATGCCTTAAGCTCGAAAACTCGGTGCCGAACGCCTACCTGTACACGCACACAGCACACGGCGGTCTGGACATCCCCTGCCTCCAAACATTCATCCCCAGACTCCGCCTCTCCCGCCTGACAGCATTACAACACTCCACGCACCTTTGGGTCCAATCGATGCTAATCACCGAGCACTTCAAAAAAGACCTTGCGAAAACAAGACTTCTTTGCGAGCGCTTGGGAACCTCCATTGAGACCGCTACACAAGAGACCGATTACTGGTCTCAACAACTACACAACCCGTTCAATGGAGCACATTTTAAAAAAGCACACGAAACGCCCTTTGTACATTACTGGATTAAGGGTATGCCCTACCTATCTGGTAAGGAGTATTTAAACCTACTAAAGCTCAAGATCAATGCACTACCAACGCGTGCCAGATTGGCCAGGGGACGCCCAGGCTACAACAAAGCGCCTGAGACGTTGGCTCATGTCGCTCAGATGTGCGAGACAACACACAAACAAACTATAAAGAGACATGACGACGTCTGTGATCGCGTGGCGCGTCTTCTCCGCGAGAGGGGTCATGAGGTGGTTCGTGAGCGAGTATTCCGTCGACCGGGCGCACCGGGTCTAAAGCCCGACCTCGTAATAACAACACCTACCAAGATCTGGGTTTTAGATGCCGAGGTTTGCGGCCCGAACCAGGACCTGGCAAAAGCGCGGCAAGACAAGATCACCAAATATGACGTCGAGTTGAGGGTGGCGCTCCTTGACCCGCAAAAACCTCGCAGATTCGGATCCTTCACTATCTCTATGAGTGGTGTATGGGACTCCAAATCTGCGAGGACGCTCTTAGGGCTCGGCGTCACGAAGAGGAATCTTATGAATCTTACCGTTTTAACGTTGCAAGGAACCTTGAGGATATACCGCTCGCACCGGGTCCATAAGAGCGGGGGCTACCATCAAGCAAGAACACGGACAGCTGATTCTTAACCTCACGTGACACCTTTTTACCACAATTTTTATTAAGGCGAGCACTGCCGAGTGTGCAAACGTATTGTAAATGATTAATATATCATCACAATATTTTGTATATATATATATATATATGTATATATATAACTTTATTTACTGTTGGTTGTAAAAAAAAAGTGTGTGTAACATATACCTAATGTATTATACGGAAAATAAACTTTATTTACTATATGTATATATATTATATATATCCACATATATATATAGTATATATATATATATATATATATATATATATAGACATATATATTATATACATACATATATATGTATATTATATATATATATATATATATTATATACATACATATATATGTAATATATACACATATATATATATATATATATATATATATATATATCTATATATGGGGGCTGGACATCCCTTTGCCTTGATAGCAAACAGATAAAATGGGTGCGGATAACCAACGCCAGAGTATTTTCTGCATTTGGTAACCTCTGCCAAGCCAGCAGATCTCAGTGACTGACTAATGGTGCCATTAAAAGCGGAGTGACGTACCCGTCGGCCTGCACACAGGGCGCATGACAGGCCATGATGGGTCAACGCGTTCACATAATCACCACAACAACATCGGTGAGGCTGAACTAGGTCAACAACAAGCGGCAGTCCTGCGCTTATGCGCGTCGTCTTGTCGTCCAAAAGGGTCCCAATTTGCGGACAGGGTAGAACAGGTAACCAAGTTCCCGCCCTTAAACTTCTAACGGCTCGAAGACTGATTTTATTAGCAATGGAAAGGGCTCGATGAATCAGATTTGCCAATCGCTTCTCTTGCAGAGGGGTTGTCGAACAACACTGGTTAGCCCTACTATCGGGAGGGGAGTTCACTGAAAACGACAATCTGTTGGCCAGCTTTTTAAAGTTCAACACACACATATATATATATATATATATATATATATATATATATATATATAGACCTGAGGTTGCCCTGATGGATAAGTTGTGTCGTGGTCTCTTTTGGCCTTCTGTGTAGCTGGCAAGATTGCAGCTTTACAATTTAATTATTACAGATGGGTAAACTTCGAGGAGGAATCGGTAGTAGTAGAGGCGAGCGATGTGGGCTTTTAGTAATTTAGAGGCTCTTACATGACGATCATACTGCATGCAAACGTAGGAATCTGCAAGAAAGGAGAAGCCGTTTTTGAGTTGCCTTTTAGTGCCGTCTACAACACCCTTCATAAAGGATAGAATAAAACGCTCCTTTATTAATGTAATGATGAGTAAGGAATGACTGGTCGCATGCAGAACTTGTGCAGTCGTTGTGCTGTAAACACCCTGGCCGTGCACCAGGCGAGCATATTATTGATGTGCTCCGTTGTTGCGACGTATGTGGGCACAGGTATTATTTGGCGTCCGCGATTGTTCGGCCGCACTTCAAAGATTTGATCAATAAGACTTGCACTCATCAGTTGAGCTAGAACCCGTCTGTCATTTTTGCTGAGTGTGTCCGCTAAGAGTGGTAATACAATGTCGCTTGTTTTAAGATCACATCTTTCGTGAAGTCCCATTAAAAATATCCTTTGCACACCTTCGATCATACCTATATATTCACACAAATATGGATGCCATGCAGGCGAACAGCAGAAAAGTTCGGATACCACAATCAAATTGTACAAAAGAAGATACACCATAAGCTCCTTGACAAGAAAACAGCGGAACAATATATTCACAGGTATAGATGGCCCTTTGACTAGTTCGTTGATATGCGCGGAAACGGTGAGGTCCGCCAAGATTAGGATTCCAAGATCCCGCGTCGCGTTGGCCTTTGTCGGTGTTGACCCACCGAGTAGGTATTTTAGCTCGGAGGAGCCGTGTTTCACAACGAGACAACATTTATGAACGAAGAGCTGCATACTGTTGTCAATGCACTCCCAGCTGACACCGTTCACAGCTGAATGCAGTGCTATGCGCGCCGATGAGGAGTCGAACGCACTATATATTTTAAAATCGTCTGCGTACAAAGGATATCTAACAGTCGATGGTATATAGAGTTGCATGTCTAGAACAAATATTCTGTACAAAATCGGAGGGACGCAGCTCCCTTGCGGCCAGACGCCAGGCGGTGCCGGGTGCAGGCTGTATGTAAGACGTCTTCTGACTTGATTCGGAAAGTTGGGTTGTGCAAAAACTCTGCAAACCATTCGCACCTCTGCGGATGAACTTTGAGCGTGTGCGGGCGTTATGCATACCACCTAGTCGTGCGTCATCTGTAGCAGTTGCGTACACGTCCGTACATCGCCGAGGGAGGCACAAAACCATGTTGCACCGCATCGAATCATTTGTTAACGATCATATCATTGGTGATGTGACTAACTAGAATCAGATTCTCAACAATTGTGCAGGCGACGGAGTACTGCGACACCGGACGATAAGTATCGATGCGTTTCTTGGGCCCCTTTTTAAGTATTGGGGTCACAATGTTTGCTTAAAAGACGTAGGGGTTTTGGGGTCACAGTGCTTGCTTGAAAAACGTAGGAGGTATTTTGGGGTCATGATACGAAAGTAGCTCGACAGTCAGCTTTAAAGGCTCCGCTAAAACAATGACCAGTTTTTAAAAAAAGATATACACTGATCTTAAAACACTAAAGGATTCCAGCGCTTCGGGATTATCTGAACAATGGAACAAGCTGGATCGCTATAATTTGAACACTTCAGCGACCGTCCCACCGCAGCCCGCTAGCAGATACACCTACACCATTGGCAGTGTTAGACGGGTCAATCCAGAATAAGATTTTTGCAACATCAGCAAAAGCTATCGCTCTACCGAGGCTGTCGCGTTTAGTTTTAAAAGGTCCAAGTGAATTTGATAAGGCCAACACTGACCACTTAGGGCCTACCAAAAGGCAGGATTTAAACCAGTCGACAAGGATGGACGTACCCATAAGAATATGGAGTGCGCTACGTGTAAATATGTATGTATATATATATATATATATATATGCACAAGGTTATTCCGACCTCTACATGGGATCTCACAACTCGTAAAAAATTATACGGAAAAATACACAACAAAATTAAGGAGCTAGTGTTTCTATTTGGCGAAGACGAACTACGGTAATTATATTACAAATCAAACCATCGTCGATTCAGTTACAGAATAAAGAAACATCTTTTTTTCAAACACATTTAATATTAAGTTTTCTATCGAACAACTTGTTCTCTCGTAATGGCGCATTTTGGGAAGTAGTATCCGGCCAGCTACATCGATACGATACACTTTAGTATGTTAACTTTAATTCCAAACAAGACATTTCCGTCGTCCAGTTGCCTGGAAGACACATGCCTCTGTCGAGATCTAGACATGTTGAAATGACCCTCTCTCTCTCTCTCTATATATATATATATATATATATATGTTGGCGTTTGTGTTAGTTAGCAAATTGCTGAAGGCATGCCTATGAAGTGCTGTACGAGGTTAGTCAGCGCCAGTCACTCAGTGAAGTGGCAAAGTCAATGAGTCGGCACTGCTTTTGCCTTCGTCGTCAATAGCGGTCTTGCACGACCGGCAGGCAGCTCGACCCTATCAACAGAGCTCTAACGGTATACTAGCGGTATACCGCTATATATATATCTAACGGTAGCTGCACTAGACAATATATGATGACGATAATGATGGCGGCAACAACAACAACAACAACTACTACAACAAGGTCACCGATCTACACTACCGTAGATACGACGCGGAAGCTGCAGCAGCAGCAGCAGTAGCTGAGGTAGAGGTAGTCGTAACGTAATGGTTGCCTTGCTGACGGTGACTCTGCTGCACGACCTGCGATCTCGGCCGAGTTACTAGAAGAGACAGATGTCCTGCCGTGTATCGCCGTGTCCTGGTGGTGGTGGTGGTGGTCGCGGTCGCGGCCGGGTCCCTGTTGGCTGGTCCGCTGATGGAACGATGGCCCTCTGATCGGGACGACCCTGCGCAACGGCAACCTGCTGAAGTGGGCGCCCCGTTGAAGGGTGGCCTGCGCCACGCCGCATCACGCCACTATCGTCGTTGGCGTTGCCATAACGGCAGCAGGCCGATACCGCTCGGGGGGGGGGGGGGGGGATACCGCACCCGAACAATGAATGCCTTCTCTCATATCTCGCGAGATGGCGGCGTTCTGAGTTTAGTTCCCTGTTCACTTGAATGCTCGTCGTTCACCTATTGTAATTGTCGATATGCGACGGAAACAACACAAATCACTATAACGACGACGACGACGATGACGACGCCGATGACAACAACAACAACAACAACAATAACAACCACGGCGATACCAACAACATTAACGACAACAATGCCAGCCACTAGTGATGCAATTGGCCCAATGTCCTTTGACCAAGAGGTTATAGAAAGTTACTAAATAAAGAGGTGACGTAGTAATAACAATCGTAAACAATTTGCTTTCCATATATGGGTGTGTGAGCGTGCACAGAGGTAGGCATGTATCTATCTATTTAGATAGATAGAATAGAAAGCTCCCTTATTCATGTTCTAAAGGGTAAGAAATGACTGGTCGCAGGCGGGGCCTGTGCAGTCGTCCGGTTGTGAATATTTCTAGCCAGGCGATGTACCTTTTACAAGACCTTTCACCTTTGACAATGTACCTTTTACAAGTCAGTGTATATATATATATTTGTATAGTACAGGTAAGTTGCGCTAAGCAACTTTATATATATATATTGGGTCTACAAAAAAGTTCCTTCAATTTTTTAATGATTCTCTACAGACAAAACCGAAAAAAACTTTTTTTGTAGCCCTATATATACGTGCAGTGTGCGCACATCTGTCTGTTCAAACATATATATATATGTATGTATATATATATATACGCGCAGTGTGCGCACATTTGTCTGTTCAAACATTTATATATGTGTATATTAATATACATATATATGGCGGCCAACCTTGCTCGCTCTGTCATTGCTGCAGGGTGACGGCGGGAAACAATGGCAGGTACCATGAAGGGTCCCCGTAACAAAAAATCACGGATACCAAAAACCATATATATATATATATATAAAGAGAGAGAAAGAAAAATAAATTGAGAAAGGAAGATGTCAGTCGATGCGTTTGTTCGTCGATTCTGGCAGCAAGGTGTTATTTTTAGCCGTCGCTTGTCGCTCGCCAACAATAAGCTGACAAGACAGTCGACAACTACAACAACAATAATAGCAGCAACAACAACAACAACAACAGAAATAGCCAACAGCAGGAGTTCCCCGTTGGCAATCTGGCTAACAACAGCCGCATCTAGAGACCCAGTCAATCAGCCCATCTGTAAGGGCAAGTAGCATTGCTATGCCACATCGTACGGCATCAGTTTAAAGAACGTATATATATATATATATATATATATATATATATATATATATATATAGTGCAAATAGGAGGGGACAGATAATGAATGAGCAGTGATGGAATAGGCGAAATAATGAGGCATGCGAACGTGCAAGCCTGCAAAATGTCACTGATGCGGAAGTGGAGGGCAGTCAATGTGCCGTCGAAGCTCGTGTCTGTCAAATTGAAGACTCGACCGAACAGACGGTATGAAAACGCGGACAGACAAGAGAAGACGATCACGACGCTGGCGATTACTACTACAACTACTTTTTTTTTATTGATATATATATATATATATATATGATACAACCAGATTTCATCGGTACTACTCTCGTTTTACTACTATTACTACTACTATTACTTACTACTACTACTAAAGACTCCCAAACGATTTGAGCATCTCGAAATAAAGACTGTGACTAACGGCGCGCACGCATAGAGACTAATAGATAGATCGTAGGAAGGCAAAGTGAAAGCGGTACACAGACGGTACACACACACACAGACACATGCGATCGAAAGCGACAAGCCAAAAAAAGCCAAATCGAAGCGACGCGACGCGAGGCGAAGTGCGCAGCTTACGTGTGGATGGATCCCTTTGCCTAAGCATTGCCGACCGGGATAACGATACACAGCCAGCGACGACGCAAAGTGGGTAAGATAGCTCACAAAAATAATTACTTAGTTGTTGTTGTGTTGAAACGGCGGATCCGGTTCGAAAATGACAGCGGCGGATCCGGTCGATGCTACTTTTTCCTGGCGATTTTTGTCTCGCCAAGACTTTCTTTCCTCCGCCTCTCTCCCTCTATGCTTCTCTCTCTCTCTCTATCTCTATATTCTCTCTCAATCTCCCTCTCGCACTCGGCCTTGTGTGCGCGTTTGAAGCAATGCAGCACATCCGAAGATGACCATCTGACATCGAGACGGAACGGAACGGAATGCTGGGAAGGGTCTTGGGGTGACCCTTCTTGCTGAAGCTGGTGTGCCTTCCTTGCTGAAGATCGTGGAGGGGCTGTGTATGTTTTGACTGTTTGTTTGTTTGTTCGTCGTATGCCATTGTCGCTGCCGTTAGCTTGGTCGGCTTCATCATTCATTTGCTCCTCAATGGACCTGGTTCGACATCAGTAGTGGTTCTGCTATGTCTTCCGTTTGTTTGTTTTTGCCTACGGTGATGAAGCACGACACCGAGCTTGTTCGCTTGTAGCGTATACACACGTATAGCAGCAGCAGCCATGCTATTGATCCAGCCCTGCCGCTCGGTCCGCTCGTCCCGGCTTTCGTCAAACTTTACCTCGCTTTGACTGAACTGAATGACCTGAATTGTTGGCACAACAAACAGATAATTGAGTGTTGTTGTGGTGTGTCCGAAAGCTGAAAGATGGTTGCAGATAGTAGTCACGACACCGAATAACAGCCAAGCGTCATTGTTTGTAAAAGTGAGCTTAAAACGATCGGATATTGCTTACGGGCAATGTCGCATTGCCTTACTTTTTCTTCCGCTGTTTTGCTTTACACTGAATGAATATCGAAACGAACAGTTAGTACTAGCCAGATAAAACGCAATACCAACCAGTAGCGTTCTCAGTCATCGATATGCATACTGGGGAAAATATAATTACGATTTGTTTTTGGTTTGAAATTACTGCGCGCGGCCTCGAAGGGCATGACCATGAGCACGAACCGCTGTTCGTAGACGAGGTCCTTGAAGCAGATCGAAGGCCAGACAGGTCGCACTTAGCTAGACAGTAAGAAAGAACAAAAGAAAACACGAAAACTACTTACGAGTTAAGGCAAAAAGACGTGCTGAAAACTCACAAATGGCCCAGGGATTTAGATAGACCTGACCTGCACGCGATTGAACTCCTCTTGTCCTTGAGCCCTGTCCTGCGCTCGGCCCATATCGTCTCGTCTTCTGATAATACTTGAATAAAGGCCAAGAGCCTCCTGACGAGAACGAACGTGCTTAAAAGCTTTTTTCGGCAGGGTGTGCGGTAGGAACGAACGCAAAGCTTGCCTGGGTGGTACCATAGCTGTATGGCAGGAGCAAAGATTTAAACACTGCAACAAATATTTGCAAGGAATTTTCTGCGGTCTTTGAGTAAAGTCAAATCACTATTGGGTGTGTCTTACTATTATCTAAACAGTGTAGCGAGTAGCGTCTATGAGAATAAAATAGTCAAACCATTTACAGACGCGTGAATGGGTGAATATTGTAGTACGGATGGAAGCGCTCTGAAAACGCATATCAGAAAAGGGGGGTTAGAAGGGAGATAGGGCTCCAGTAAGCGAGGCAGAGGCCGCTATACGCGTAGAAGGGCAACTCTACGTTTATATTGCTTATACACAAGCTGACGGCATATTAACGTTCGCTTACACTAGATCACTTTGACTGGTTATCTGCAGCGTGACAATTTACGTTTATCATCACATTTATTCCAATCCTATGATTATGAATGCAACATTACTACTTATACTGCTGTCAGCTGCTGCTCGGCGTATCAATCGAGAGAGGATCTCTTCGTAAGTGCCAGGTAGGCAGACACATTATATTCGTACGCCCTTAAGAGCACAGCCGAGAGATTCGCTCTGCGTACTTCTAGTGTAAGTTCGTAGTCGAACAGCCCAGGTAATAATATCCGTTAACTACGTATGTGGTACAGACGTGACGATTGTCACGTGCAAGACCAGACCAGAAGTGGGGGGCACTGAGTACATCCAGGTCTCTAACCTCTCGTCGGACTTGTTTAACATTGCTTTTCCATTCCAAGGCAAAGCTTTCCAAAAATCCTAAAACTGTACGCAGAGCTTTTAACATCAATCGAATTGTCTCAACAGCCGGTGCACAGCCTAACCTGAGGTAAACAAAGCGGCGCCTTACCTGCATTGACAAACTCACTATTTGCTTAAGGTACTTTGCAACTGAGGTGCCCCCATACTCTGTCAAGCCCATACACCAGCTTTGGGACAGCATTGAGGTAGCAGGCTGTTACTGCTTTCAAGATGGATAGTCGTCGATCTCGTTATAAAGAGAGACACTAGAGCTGTGCGCACTGTCTCGACGATGTGCGCAGTGAAGGTCGTTCTAGTGTAATGGAGCCTAAGCCTAGATATCGGATAAGATAGCGCTAAAAAAATGTCTGATATAGGTTGTTCGCTGTACGCCTGAAAAGGAAACTGTACTCCTATTTAGAGACAGTGCTGGCCATTCGAGCCAAGTCTAGACATAAACCTGACAAAGAGAGTGGCGATAAAGTTTACATTCAAATTAAACAGTTACATTTGTCATCAAATACATTTGTCTTAGAACGAAAATATGTTCGAAGACTGTGATGAAGCTCTTTTTCGACATATGCTACTTGAATATTTAGAGAATAACAATAAAAACCCTTTCTTGGCCAACAGCTTACATACTGGCTGATTGCCCGATCTGGCTGGCTGCCCGAGCCAGAAACAAACGTGTTCTTCACACTTCACTTTTAATTTGTTTTTTTTTTAGATTTTCCGTTAGGCTATTATTGCCTGTGTACGGTTTTTTCAAGTCATGGCTAATTTTTCATCAACTCCGGCATTTACATACCTTGTCTAAATTGGAAACCATGCAAACCAATTTAAGAGTGGCCGGCCTGGGTCTCGAACCTGTCCAGTCCTCCCGAATGCAAGGCAAAGGCTTTGCCACGAAGCCATCTTGCTCGGTGAAGGCAGTAGCTGCAGCCGCGTGGTTTGAGACTTCATCATTTGAACGCCCGCATCCGCTGTCATTAGCGGGAGCAGAGGCCCATTTGGACCCGGTTTATCGTCGCGGCCATTGTGGGTCGCAGATAACACCCGGCAAAGAAGCATAGGGACGGGCAGCAAGCCGAACTTTAAGCTGCAACGAAACACGATTCATTCGCGATTCTGCGAGTTGTCTCTTGGGCACCAGTCAGAATCGGATATACAGGGAAATCTTGATGTTATCTGACTCAAACGCTGTACTCAAATGAAAACAATATTTGCATATAATATATGAACGAAAATTAGTGGCACGCGTCAGTGGGTAAATTCCTAATGGACGAATCTATTTTATAGCCAGCGCACAAAACCTGGCCTATATTGCAAGATTTGTTATTTGCAAATGCCTGCCGAATGGAGACATTGAGCAAGTCTGTGTTGTCATGTCGAGTTTTTGTTTGACTTTCGTTCAGTAACGACTCACACATAGTAATCTAGACGCTTTAAATCTGATTGGTTCGGAATGACAGATCAAATGTGGAGCTCAAGGAGTTATCTTTCGTTCTGCTTGTTGAAGGAACCCAATTCGGCGTTTTTTTTGCAGCAACGTACATAGTCGCAACATTGCTAACTGTAGTTTTTTGAATACGAATAAATATTATAATCTCATAAGGGAGCCGTTTGCCGTGAATAGCGAGAATAATAGTTGATCTGTTCTCAGATGCCCTAGAACGCAATTGCTAGATCGTTATACTTTTTTTCTATCCGAAACGGGCTTTTCCCTGACTATTATACATCACA
Source organism: Dermanyssus gallinae (assembly GCA_003439945.1). Classification (NCBI taxonomy): domain Eukaryota; kingdom Metazoa; phylum Arthropoda; class Arachnida; order Mesostigmata; family Dermanyssidae; genus Dermanyssus; species Dermanyssus gallinae. The sequence goes on along the minus strand of QVRM01005933.1, from coordinate 335,130 downwards.
TTATACCTGAAACGGGCTTTTGTTGGATACCAGAATACACTAATAACCAGAAGTATATCACTGAAAGAAAAGGAGCAAGTTTTACAACAAATTCATATATGAATATTGCACGCATATATATTGCATACGGATACCGTAGGGCGGCATTGCTTTGCTTAGTCTACGACAACGAGCATACATCGTATGTTTGTTGACTTGCGCGGATTTTCGCTTGTATTTTTTCTCTTGTTTTGTTGACTATCTCTCTTGTAGACTACGTAGAAGAAGTGGGTTTTGTTGTTTCAGATAACCTGCCGTGACGGGGAGGGCAACAGCGGATGCTGAGAATCGCAGTAGCACATAATTTTAGCCAATTTGACACGCAACTACGTCAGCCACTTTAAGTATATATATATATATATATATATATATATATATATATATATATATATATATATATATATATACATATACACGGTCTTTTATAACAATATGTACTTATTTTAAGGTTTGGTAGAACTCGGCAAGAAAATATTTTTTCCAATGGAAGGAGAGGGCGGAAACGTCTTGTTTATGAGAGAAGATGAAATTTATAAAAGTACTTATTCTGATTTTTTTTCTCCTACATAGTTGTGCAAAACCTACGTTTGTGGGAGAACCAGCAAATTGAATACCCATCATATATATATATATATATATATATATATATATATATCGAACGCTTGTGTTCAGTTTCTTTGACTATCTCATATTGTTACCATGGCTCAGGCTATAATGACAATGGCTAAGTGTTGCAACATTGCACACCGCCAACCAGACAGCTTAGTCGTTCAATTGGTTATGCGTTTAATTGTTTATATAGATTAATTGTGTTTGTTCAGATCGTGTTGGTCTTGCTCGTCACGAGCTACTATGACGCACTGTTGTGTGGTCAGACCATCCGTGACAGCGGTCCGAGTTCTTCATCTTGATTTACGATCGTCACGCTGATTGTTACGGTGGTCTCTTCGCCAGCTTTGAATCTCTGAAGGAGAATCGAGTTTCCATAGCACCCTAAGCATCTTTTTTTTCTAAGAAAGTGTCAACTGCAGTGGAGTGCTACATATATACTTGCTATATCTGTGGGAAATGTTGAGTATATTATGTTCCATCGTACAGGGCTCAGTTACATCAGAAGAAGTTCCTTAGCATGTACACACGCATTTATCTCATTACCGTGTACTGATGAGGTTTACCATTTCACCTCTCTCTGTATATATATATATATATATATATCTTCTTCATACCAAACATCAAAAAATGGATTGAGCGGCCGGGGGGAGAACTAAACTATTACCTCACGCAAATTCTTACGGAACATGGGGACCTTCAGACCTACCTTTTCCGAATTGGAAAAGCTCCATCAGCGAGCTGTGTTTACTGCCAGGAAGGAACGGAGGATGACTCGGCCCACACTCTTCTAAAGTGCCAGGTACTGGAACAGACTAGAGCCACAGCAATTAAAAAACAGAAACAAATGAACTAATGAGGGAGACGGAAGAGGAGCAAATATCCCAGATCCCCCCAGAGAGACACTTAAGGAGTTCCTAGACTACATATGCGGTACGACTTCTGGATGGAATCTAGGAGTAGCTATAGCTATGGAGGTACTAAAGGAGAAAATAGCTTTGGAAAAGGCTCAGGAGAACAAGATTTTCGTCTACTGTACGAAAAGATCACGTGAGTCTGAATGACGCGTGTTCGCAGGCGTTAGTATAAGACACGTCAAACGTTAGGGAAACCCGTGAGGGACCCCGGCCCAATAATTCGAGTGGTACTCGCCATTTCTCCTGATGGCTTGTAGTACTGTTCTATGGAGATCTGGGCCATCAGAGAGTAAAGCTCAGGGGGTGCTGCTTTTAGTGGGTATGGATCCGCTGAGGTTGAGTCCCACACTGCTCGACATGGGAAGTACGACCCTCCCCTTTCCCTACTCGCACAAATAGTACGTACGAGTATTTAACTGTCCTTCATAAAAAAAACAAATTATATATATATATATATATATATATATATATATGGCTCAGTGTGCTGTTTTACTTAGAGAGACTGATCTATATATATATATATATATATGGCTAAGTGTGCTCTTTTACTTAGAGAGACTGATCTATATATATATATATATATATATGCATACAGGATATCCAACTTCTGTTAAGCCAGACTTGAAGGGACCGTCGTTTTGTTATCCTGATATGGGTGGCCGGACATTGCTTCACAAAATATGAGAGGTTGCAAAAGAACGAGTTATTCGATGGGCATACGCGTGTTAGAAAAGTTCTTCTGATCCGTCCAACGTGGAAAGACACCCAACGTGCGTAAGAGGAATAGTCGTATTGAGAACAGTTAGCGAATATCAAGATCATGGTATGCCCCATTTTCACCTCTCACTTTCGATACATTAAAATGTTGCCATGGCGCTTTTAGGACAGTTGCATGCGACTGTAACGTCCCGCCTCTGTTAACATGAAACTCTACGAGAATTCGAGATCGGGACTGAAAACGGCTTACGTATTCAGATCACTAATAGTACCTTATCGATATCGAATCAAATAACAGCAGTTCCATTGAATGCGCATCTTTCTCAATGTGTTTGTTTTAGAAGCATAATGGCAGGACGTTAGTGTATAAAACGTGAAAGATGAACATTGAGACATCAAAGTATCTCGATCGTTGCAAATTGTTCTCAATACGACAATTCTTCTTCGTTAGCCGTGTTAATTGAATTTTCTTCTGAATGCGCTCATATGTTGTTTCTTTCCACTTCGTTCTCCTGCAACCGCACACTTTCTGAAATATATATATATATATATATATATATATATATATCCAAATAAGGTCGTGTTTGACAGAGCGTAAAAAAAGCGTAATATAGCCTACTCATTTTTACGCCTACGCGTTCTCTGAGAGTATATGTTACATCGAATTTTGATTTTGAAATCACCATTACCGAATTAGTAAACAACCTTTTTGTGAATTGTGACTACTATTCTGCCTTACTTCACGGCCTGTACGGAGGATTTTGATTGCTTGTTTTCTTACCGAATAACAAAATGGACACATAGGAATCCAAATTGTTGTAGCCGATTTGACGGTTAACAAGGCGCTTCGAGTGTCGGCTAGAGTACAGTGAAGGTGCACTTATGTTAAATATAACGCAAGTACACATTTATTATCCTTAGTTAGACATCTTTACACATTTTCACATAAAAGGGCGTATATATATATATACTTTTATACAATACACTCCTTACTATACGCAATAAATGTATTGTAAAAGTTAGCGCCTTGAATGATATTTATATCTGGATGGATTAATTTGTTATTCGCTTGACGTGCATACCTGAATACACATGTAACCCTTCTATATGAAGGCCGCTCAGCACAGCAGCTAAAGCATACCGATCGCTCAGCAGATACATGACAATACGTTTATTTATATTTTTGTACGTTTTCATTGACGCGTGCTGCAGCAGAGTGACATTTTGGCTTGACTGACGAAAGTTTGGCTTTGGAAAAAGTACTTGTGATTGTATTTAATTTAAATACTCTCATATATATTACAAAACACGCCACAAGCATAGTTCAGCATCAGACTACTAAAGAAAAAGATTATTGTAAAAAAGTTTTTTTCATTAATTAAAACAGTATACTACTAGTATAAAGATTATTGAAAAAACTGTTTTTTTAATTAACCAAGCAGCGGGAGACAGAAGCTGTTTCAGATATTCTCCGTCGCGCTAGTCCCCCGTCGTTGCTACCATTCTCCTGACCAGATCCCGAATGCACTTTGCTGTCTCACTGCTGATGGGTTCTAATGTTTCCATAGTTACCAGTACAAAGTGAAGACTGTTTTCGAGACCTGCGTAACTACGACTATTATAATAATAGCTAAGCTGAAAAATACGACAAGCCCCTCTGCAAAGCCAATAGCAAGCCGCTTGTTTCAACATGTTTAAAGATATATATTTTCTCATTTGTATATAAATATAATAACGGTTCATCGTTAAGAATAGTGTTCGAGCAAAGAACTAACTCAAAATCAGTCAGACGCTAGGCGAAGTCGCTCTAACGGAAGTCGTGGTTCTTCCCTGTGTGTAGTGTGACAGTATCTGACACAATAATTAAGAACTTTGCCAACATGCTGGATCACTAGTGACCAGGACTTCTCAAGGTCTCAAATTATCCGGACAAAACTTGTGAGAATAGCTGATTCCTAAGTATTTACACTTGTTAGCGCCAGTCGACAGCAGAAAGCAGTACTCGCGTGAGTCGCAACTGTACCGACTATTGAAGACGTGGTGACTCGAAAGATGGTAGGGCATATAGGTTAGAATATATAATATATGTGTATAATATATAGGGTAGTACTAACTTATATATATATATATATATATATATATATATATATATATATATATATATATATATATGTTTATATATATATATATATATATATACGAGGGAGGGGAGGAGTCCTAATGCATACAAAGGAAAGTACACAGTAAGCAAAGATCTAGAATTAAGATTAAGAAATGTGCAATTAAAACATGGGTTCAACAGACGCAGATGGTAAAGACGGCACTAAAAGTCAAAACGAAGTGGGATTGCAGAGTAGAGTTTGCAGCCAAGGAGATTGGGTGCAATAGTCAGCAATGGGCAAGAACGAGGTCATCGGAGAAAATAGTAAAATTGAGGGTAAAAAGCCATGTATAGGCATTCGAACATTAGCAACGAGTTCCAGATTGAGTTTGGCAGGTATATATGGAGAGATTATTGGCAGATGCCAGGGCAAGGTTGTTAGATACAAGGATACAACGAGCTAAACATAGGGAAGGGGAAATCACAGAGTGTCGAGCTTGTGGGTTAGGAACGAGTCAATCAAACATATTGTAAAATAATGTACAGCCTTGTGGAGGGGGCAGAATTATATAGACCTGTCGGAGACCCTGATGAGGCCAGGCCGAGACAGTCACAATGCGCGCTTACTAGGCGCATTGGCTTAGCTAGTCTATTGTGATGTGTGTATAATATACCTAATGCATTATACAAGAATAAATTTATGTTTAGACCTATATATATATAGTGGCGGTGGCTTAAGCGGCTAACGCACCGTTCGAAACGGGGCATTGCCATGGCAACCACGGTTAGCAAACATCGCAAGTTCGAGCCCTGGCCGTCCTGGTTGAATTTGTTGGGCGTGGTTGTCATTGCCTTGCTGCTACATACCTCTGCTGGAGAAAGCCTATATAATTCCAGTACGAGAACGCGATGACGATAGATGGATTTAGACGATATCGTGCCACAGGCAACTTAGCCCATTACGAGCGTCTAAAATATGGTTGTCAGAGCGTCAAAAAAAATATATATATATATCGTTTCGGCTGTTATCAGCGCTCGTGTTGTGCGTAATTAAGGTACAAACGCGCTATTGTTCGTGAATCCAGCAACCAATTCGTCGTGGTCCCCGCAACTCTGAGAATGATCGTTTGCTGGCAATGCTACAGCGGTAATTTCAAGGACATGCGTGAGCACAGCAAGTGCAACACTAGTTTCAAGAAGCGCATAGGATACGCAACTTGATAAGTAGCATATATATATATATATATATATATATATATTGTCCCTGTCTGCGTGATTTGGACTGCATCTGTTCATCGCACTTGTCGAAATAGCATCAAGCAAATCGTATCCGTTATGCAACCGTCTAAAATGTTACCTATGTTTATGCTAGTTTTTGTTGCGTTTAGATTGTTGTGTTTATCAGTGTCTCAGTCCACATGATGTTGGTCATTCACTACGCTGTAGTAGTCTTTACTTCGAACAGATCGAACAGTAGAATGTTCTTAGCAGCTATAAATTTGGAATGGGCTTTGCCCGCCACCGAATCAGATGATGACTTCCGCGTTCGCCCGGCATCGATACTACACATGTCTGCTGGCGAGCGAAGCTGGCGTAGCCGTTGAATTTTCTTTTAAAATATTTAAATTATAGCTTTTAAATGTGTGTGCGCCGAACAGGCAAATGTCGACCCAAGCTTTAATAAATGCAGATTCCACATATATATATATATATATATATGTGCCCGCGCCCTGTGGTGTCATTTTGCTTTATTCATGTCACACGAATAACAGTGGCATTTTATATCTATGTGTTTTTCGAATAAACTTTCAAATCACAATCAAATCTCCGTTGCTGTGCATTAAAGCGACACTTTTTAAAATTATTTGAATTATAAACTAAATGTTTGTCGTTGATCTCTGCGGTTCGACGATATAAAGTAAACTTTGAGGCAAAACACGTAGCTTTTGATGCATAGTAACGCCTATTGGCTCGCACTTAGAGGTACTACGAAAACAGCGTACAATTTCTAGTGTATTGCGTTTTCTCAGTGTATGTGCCACCGGAGTGCTACGCCCAATTTGGTACAAAAAAAAAACAGTTATAGGCGCACACGGATGTCCTGATGATGTTTGATTGGCACTCGGAGGCTTAATATTGATGCGTTGCCGATATGTCTGTCAATCCGTCAGCAGGTCGTATCGACCCAAAGCAGGTACAAATCAGTCTAGGCCTATATAGTTGGTTCTGCATGACACCAAACAACATCAACAACAGCATTACCAACATCAACAACAACAACAACAACAACAACAACAAGAATGACAACCATTACGATTATCGGCAACAGCAGAATCTAATGTAATGTATTTATGCGACACGGTAACCAACGTGGAACTTTGTCCAGGCGTTGACACATAGAGTGGATGGTGGTTTTTATGATGATTTATCCACATGAGCAAAATTATTGCTTGGAGGTTGTGCTGCACGATCCCAGGGCCGCAACGTAGCTTTGCCACAATTTTAAGTTCGAGTAGCTGTTTTTGCTGTTGTTTTTGTGGTTGTTGTCATCGTAGTTTGTTGTATTATTGTCGTCGTTGTCGTCGCGTTTTCATTGCTACTGATGTTGTTTTTGGTACAGTTGATGTCATTTTATTTATCATTACTGTTGTCGTCATTGTTGCTGTCGTTTTGACTTCTCATCATCATTGTTGTCGTGATTGTTGCTGTTGTTTTTCTTCTTCTCATTGTTGTTGTTGTTGCTGCTGCTGCTGTTGTTGTTGTTGATTTGCATATTGCTGCTGCCCTTGCATATGCCGCATTGTGATTGCTGCTCTAACGGTTCTTGACATCTTCGTAATGTTGTTATTCGCAGTTCCGGTAGTTGGTGTCATTGTGCAGACCCTAGCACGATTACCTGTCCCTCCTGCTGGCACTGGGAGGAGTAACAGTTTCAACAAAAGTCGTTTGCTATTATTGATTATATATGATTATTGCCGACATCAGCACAGTTGTAATGAGTGCAATAAAAGCGGTTGTTGGCGTTGCCGTCGGTAGTCCCGTTGTGACGGTCGTGGAACCCTTGACCAATCGGCGTGTTGGAGAAATAATGGATTCTCTCTGGCTTGCCTTTTTTCGTACGCGTCCTACGACGAAAGAGAGATTTAGACACTCGTTATCACTTCATGACGTGAGTTTCATTCACCAGTTTCATGATCGACCGCAGAATGGCGTTGGCTGGTAGTGCTCACCAGATACATCATCTTCCGAGCTGCAGCTTCCTTTGCAGCTAGTTACATAGCGAAGCTCTTAAAAGCTGTGTGCAACGACGCGAATAATAAATTGCATTCCGGCCACAGTTGAAACTGAAAACACATAATCGTAGAAAAACTATCAACCCGTTGCATATATATATATATATATATATATATATATATATATATACATATATATATTAAGTATTATCCATTATGTTACCAAAAACACCTTTATTTAGTCAAAGGGGGGGGGCCATACAACAGTATGGTAGATACACAAGTGATCATAATGTACAACACAATGATTTTTCAATCTCGCAAACGCATGTCCTAAGCATTCGTGCTATACATCACGACAACATATTATTTGGTCTCTCTCTCCCTCTCCCTTGCAGTTTCGACATCATATTTAAGTTTGCCATTAAGAGACTTAAAGAACTCTTTAAGAACTTTGGTGTTATTGCCTCAAGATTATTTGGGCGAGTACTAGAAAAGTGCGATGTGTTATTAATTGTCCTAAGTCGTGTGTGCATTTCAAGATCGGCATTTACACGCAATTATGTGATTTGTTGTATGACTAGGGTGTTGCTGTCAACGTTACAATGTCTTGATTCTCTGCGTAAAAGTTTGAATTGAACCATCTCAATAGTCTCGATATGCATTCTTAAATTGGGTCGCCCTGGTTCGCAGCATTATATGAATTCTACACAACTACACTACTATATAAATAGTTATAAAACTCCGGTCTCTTTATGATCAAGCAGTAGAACATTATGCTGCATAATAGTGCGGCAGCGCGAATAGTGCTAGCGGAGTCATGATTATGCCACGTTGAGTTTACCATGGGTACAACTTCACCGGCAAGTGTGTACTCGTGTGGTTTTTATTAAGAGAAGTTGCGGCACAATTTGGGAGACATGTAGTCATTGCTTTTACACTATCGCGATACTAAGACGCAATCGTCAGCTTATAATTTATGTAATGCTGATAGGCAACATATTTGTAAAATATAATATAAAGCATAGAACATTGGCCCAAGAAAGAAGCCCTGTGCTACACCAGAGGGAGAAGGAGCTGTAACTGTCATCTACTTTTACAGAAAAAGATTTACTAGTCAGATAATTCCCAATCCAAAGAAGCGAGCGGCAAGCTACGCAAAGGTTTAGCTAATTTAGGGTAAAGCCGTAATACTCTAGCTGAACCTATCAAACGCTTTGGAATATCAAGCTATATAAAATAACTAATTATTTCTTGTTATTATTAGACAAGGCCTTGGATCGTTTCGACAAGTGTGGTTGTTGTTTCCCTTTGGTAAAATCATGTCGATGTTCGTCTAGTAGACTATCCGATGCCAGAAGTTGAAATATACGACCTACAAGAAGATTAAAATATTATGCGTGCTATGGATGACTGCAACAGATATATTGTTATCTACATTTGATGTAAAGCTCTTCTTATAAACTGGCGAGACAATGGATTAAAGATTGAATAAAATATATTTGCATAATCGTTAAAAATGAAATATAATGGCTGTAGAATACTTGGTGCTACTTGCTTGTAAAATATAGGGGGGGGGGGTATCTGCAAAAAGGCTGCATTTTGAGGGGAGATGATAACCTGGAAGAGATGTGTTCGAAGAAATAAAAATTGTTAAATTTAATACAAATAAAGATTAAAATAAAAAAAAATAATAACTGAGTTATCAGTTATTACTTTGGTATTCTTCAGTTATTACTTCGATGCGGTATAGTGAGCCTATGTTTGCTTTAGCCTTTGGCAGTTTGCTAGCCTATCTGATGAAAGATTTTAAATCATTGAAGCCTAGCTTTGACTTCTCAAGAATACCCAATAACAATTACAACGTGAAAATAACTTCAGCCAGTTTTATAACGGTTTCCTTATAAACGTGCACACCGGCTAAAGTAAGTGAAACCGTCACATATCCTCCAGGTTCGGGCGTAACAAGTCTAGCAGAGCTCCACGCACAGAGGAGGATATACCCCGCTGAATATATATATATATATACATATATATATATATATATATATATATATATATATATATATATATATATGAAAGTGTTGACACCGGGTTGAAACCCTCAGCGCGAGCCCCTTGTATAGCACATGACCCGGTATCAGCTGTTTCTTCGAGGTTGGTTCTGGACATGATCAACTTCGCTTGTCGGATGGTAGAGGACAATAGTATATCATCATTTCGTATCTACTCTCTTCAGCCATCTCTAGCGTGCTCACACTAGGCTTATATGCCTTGGTGGGGCAATGCTTAATTCGATATAACAATCAATGAAGAATAAAAAAAATACCCAAGCAAGATTCGATTTCACGCATAGCAACGCCTCTGTTTTTTCAGATCTACGTCAAGCCAGCACTGTGTTATATATATATATATATATATATATATATACGCACGTTGAAAATTAATCTGGACATATTTTAGCTGTGCTAAAGTGGAGAACACATTTTGAGTTAGTTGTCTTCTCAGCATTAAGGCTGTCTTATCAGCCAGTCACCTTAGTCCACTCACTTAGAATCCGTAATATTCTCGTACATGATCCGGGAACTAAGTGAATTTCATATGCTAAAGGTTATGCAGAACATTCAAGCAGACGACACGCAACACGCGCGTGTAGACATTCGACGTTTAAAATGCAAAATTATTTGTGGCGTCAAATAATAGGCGTCTCTCTGAAGGCGAGTGTTAAAGCGAAATAGAACAAGCGCTAGCGTCGATCCGCTGTCCTGGTACGCAGAGATACATACTAAATTTGCACCAAACATTTTCTCGGACTAATGGTTTGTTTTTTGGTGTTGTTGTTGTTGTGTGTGTGTTTGTGGCCTGTGGTGTTTGTGTCGTTTGCAGCCGACGTGTTTGACGTCATCTCATCAGCAGCGTCGGAAGATGCAGATCTTCGCGTTGACGACGAAGACGAGGGAGAACGCCGGCGTCGGCCAGCAATGGGCTATTACAGGAAAACGCGTTATGCCAACGTCAACTTTCACTCTGGAAACTCCACCATATACAGTAGTAATAACAATCATACTAACAACAGCAGCAACAACAACAACAACAACAACAACAACAACAACAGTCACCATCATTATCATCGCCATGCATCTAACAGCAACACCAGTAGTCGAACTAACAACAACAGCAACAACAACATCAACATCAACAGCAACATCAGCAATAGCCTCGCAGCCTCAAGGGGAGGCGATGTCGCCACCCCCGCACAAAGGTTGACACAGATCTCGAACATCAATTATTCAAATTACGTGAGCGGCACTTTTATGACCGGACGGTACCACAGCAAGAGCCAGCGGACAACCCCCGGCGACCCCACGAATCCCAAGACGCTTCCTGGCTACGCTCACGACGACCATGCGACGATCGATAACGGCCGCAGCGAGAATAGCAGCAGCAACAGTTACCGCCAGGCTAGCCAGAATGCGGCGGACGCATTCGGTACGATGGTTCGCATACTGCCCCCACATAGGAGCGAAGGTGTCGGTGACTCGAACGAGTGCCAGGGTCCAGGAGAGGAACGCGAGGCGTCTTCATTCTTGTCGTACCAGCAACCTCACCAAAACGGCCACAACAACAACAACAACAACAACAGCAGCAGCAACAATGAAAACGTATATTACTATTACTATTACAACCACAATCAACAGCAGCAGCAGCAGATTTTCAGTACTTCTGCTTCTGCCGTGGCAACGACAACGACTTCGACGTCGATGACCACCACTCCTACGTATCACAATAACAACTGGGATCGGTACCATTACAGCCGAAATGGTTTGTCCTACGAAAGGTATCGCGGGAGGCACGTGGCGTATGGCGGGTACGCTAGCGACATTCGCCGCCAAAACAGCGAATATGACAGCTTGCACAACCCCTCTCACCGCAACCATCAACAACAACAACAACAACAACAACAGTATCACTGTAATTATACTCAGCAATACAAGTACCCACAACAACGACAACCCCAACAACAACAACAACAACAACAACAGTATCAGCAGCAACAGCGGCAGCAGCAGCAGCAGCAGCAACAACAACGTTACCAACCATATCAATATCGAGCTAGCAATTATCACCGTAGTCAGGATCTCCAGGCTCAGTGCCGGGATGGTACAACAGAGGATAATGAATCATCGGACAGATGCCATGTTACGGACGTCTGCAGAATAACGAACAACAACAACAACAACAACGACAAACAAAAGGTGACAGGGCTCGTTGTTGAGAGCAATCAACCCAGCGAACAGGGGCAAGACGACACAGCAGCCGTGAAAAGTGGAAGCAATAGCAGCAACAACAACATCAACATTGACAGCGAGAACCACGACAATAACAACAACAACAGCAGCAACAACAATAGCAACAGCAGCAACAGCAACAACAACCACAGCAACAACAACAGCAGCAGCAATGGCGTTGACAAGGCTGACAACGTCGGCGATAACACCGAACTCAAGCACGAAGCTCGCGTACCTCACAGCAACAACGAAAGTAACGGAGACTGCGTCGACAATGATAATCATGAAAATAACAACAACAACAATAACAACAGCCACGACAACAACAACAACAACAGCAACAACATCAACAACAACAATCACAACAACGACAACACCAACAGCGAAGACGAGGAAACGCCTAGCGATGATGACGCCAGGTCAAACGGCAACGACGGTCACGACGGCGAAAATAGGCGCTCTAGAATACAGAGCGTTGACGGAGCTGGACCCCACCGCGTCGCCGCTAGCTGGAGCAACGGCCACCCGTGGCATCGAACCCGAAACAGCTACCAACAACCGTACCAGCAGCCCCACCAGTCGCACAACCACCCCCACCACCACCATAACCCCAACAATGGCCATCAAAGTAACGGCTATCATGCTCACTATCATCAACAGCAGCAGCAGCAGCAGCATCCCAGGTCTTACGTGCCTTTCAACGCCACCAATTCCTACAACGCCAACAATAATAACAACAACAACAACAACAACCAATTGCACGCTGGCCGAACAGCCCGATCAGACCGATATCACTACTACCACCATTATCGGGAAGAACATCAGCATCATCGTCATCATCATCATAAAGAGTCCACAGGTAAGGCAGGCGAACGCAGTTATATCGTTGTTTGTTGTTGTTGTTGTTGTTGTTGTTGTTGTTGTTGTTGTTGTTGTTGTTGTTGTTATACGTCGTATAATAACTTGTTGTTGTTGTTGTTGTTGTTGTTGTTGTTGTTATACGTCGTATTATAATTTGTTGTTGTTGTTGCTGTTGTTGTTGTTCCCTTTCAAGGAAGCTCAGAGAAATGTATATTTGTATTGACGACACAACAGCGTTGAGCAATAGTTACATTATATGAGAAGCCATCCGCCACACTGTGGCCGTTCATTGGTGGCGCTGGCTGGTAGGTCGAGATCACCCACTGTTTGGATTTGAACGCCCTTGATATTCATACGGTGAATGTGTTTGTCCCCTCTCTGAAACGAACTATTGCTAGTCTGTCACGGCCCGTTATAAAGAACCGAGTTTGAGTAACCAAGCCGCCACGAATAAGTCGGCGAAGTTTCCAATACGCACAAATCCTTTTTGAATGGGAACTCCTTGCGTTACGGGTTACGCGACTGTCTCGCGCCGCCAGATCTGAAGCTGTCCTCAGGCCGCATCTTTTTTGAAGTCGGAAAAACACCGGCCCCCTCATCAGTTGGGGTGTGAGGTCTGGGCGTCGTCGTCGTCGTCGTCATTGCCCCATATTTCCTATTCTTCAGTTTGTTAGAATTGAAAAAAAAACTTGCTACCTTCGTGACTTTCAAACTACTTTCCTGCATTCGTGCTTTGAATGCAAAACTTTGGCTAGACATGTCTAGTAACACATAATATGCCATGTGTGTAAACCGTGTAGTGAAAAAATAAACAGTAGTTGTTGTAGGGTTTAATTATATGATTACTATAAATGTTAGGGTCATTCATGCTATATATATATATATATATATATATATGTATAATTTTATTCACTATCTTATATATATATATATATATATATATATATATATATATATATATATATATATATATATGTTTTCTTTTTATCAGTGACGGGTATTGTTATGTTAATATATTTAGTTATATATTTAATATCTTATCTATGATTTGCCATCCCGCTATATTCGCGCCACTAATAAGACGGAAAAGCATTTATCGATTGAAGAAAAATATGTTAGAATGGGCATAAAAAACTGTTTGTTGGGCACTGAGATATCCAGAGTATTTTTTCTGAACTGCGTTTCCAGTCTGCCGGCCGAGATACAGTTAAGACGTTCTTCTCTGGTTATCATACAATTTAGTAACGAGCTTCAGACAAAGGGTGAGCGGCAGTCAAGGCTGTGGTCTGAAACTACCAATAAGCACTGGCCGCTTAAGGTTATTAGTCCTCATGTCAGCTGTTTTAAAGCCTAGAGTAGTCTAGTTCATCAATGTAACTTTTTAATTTGGAAGTCTCCGAGGTTTGTAGTAGAGACTAGGCACAGGGATTTCCTAGTAATAACTCGGATAGCATTATTCTGTATGAGCTGCGTTGCATGAACGAAATTTTTGTACGAGTTATTCTAAAGAGGTCAACACTGGTTCAAATAGCGCTTTGTAAAACTGTAGTAGAACGGCCATATCTGTACCGGTCCCTCGAAGCATCACCAGAGAGGCTATTGTAGTGTAGAACCTGCCAAACGAAAACCCATTTCATGTGCTGATCTAGCAGTAATCTTAGATATTTTGCATTCGAGCTCAATGGGAAGTGCTCATCTCTTATATTTTGGCGTACTTATTCTCAAAGAATGCTAAAAATAACCTTCTATTTTAGTGTCCCATAACTAAACGTTTAAGGTTTGCGCCGTATTCAGTTAACAGCCGTACTTACTAGGAATACGCGAGAGGACGTCTCCTTCCGCGAACTAAATGTACATCATTGAAGTGGAAGCACGTTGTTCTGGACAAATCGGTTTACGTAAACTAATTGGAGGATAGTGGTATGCAGCTACTGCCAATCTACAGAGAACTGTCAAAGTCTTTGCAAATGGCACTTAATACCGTTTTTTTTCCGCTGTGGCAGCTTTGCAGCGAACATAATCTCGTTACGTACACGGTAACAAACAATGTTTAAACAAGAAACTTAAGTGCTAAGTAATTGGAAATTGCCCGAATACGCATTTATGGCACTATTAATATCTCAGACTATTTTGAGAATATATATATATATATATATATATATATATATGCAATCGTGTTTCACTAACGATGCAGCGGAGCAAAAATGGTGCCGAAATTGGCAGAACGTATCTATTTGCATATGGACTCCACACGGATGTCCACGGATTTGCTTTCGCGTTGCTTCGTAAGACGGATAAATTATAAATACAAAGATGCAAGGTGCGGGAACGAACCCTGTGCGGCACCTCTGTGCTCCGTTCACAAGGCGCACGCAAACCCACCACACAACCACCGAGCTCGACACTCAAACTGGTGCCACAAACTTTCACCACACCAACAATGGACAAAGGCACAGCTTCTGTGCTTTACTAACTATAAACGTGTTTGTTAGCCTCAAGGCGCAAGCAAAACAGATTGAATTCGTTATGCTGCACAGATGCTGTACACTAAACAATGAGCCAATTTAAGTAAAGTGTTCAAGCTGTTTAAAGCCATGGCGTCTCTTTTTTGTAAACCAACAAAGGGCGCGCCAAAGGCAGGCTTTGAGTCCGCTTCTACTAGAAGCGCGGAGGGTACAGGTCTGTCTTTGCATATGTAAGAACCCCTTAAATGTATTTCCATCCAGCTTGTTAAGCATAGTGATTCCCCGGACAAAGAGAGAGCGAGAGAGCGAAAAAGAATGAGAAAATTAACTTCCATATAGAACACAGTCACCTATTTCACTATTTAACGTGAGTATACGAAACGTTTTGAAAAACGTTTTTCATCGGCTCCATGTCGTTCTTTCAGCCATAGTTAGCAACCTAGTGGCCAGCAAACAAAATATGTATATCTTCTGGTTGTTTTTAGTCTTAGCTAGGCTAGCTGACAACGCTTATATATATATATATATATATATATATATATATATATATATATATAATTGTCGATCTGCCTCCTCTAATTTCTTCAAAGAACGTCATCTTTCGCCGATCGCCCGCTTTTTGAAACTTAACTGCTATTGTATTATGCGCGGTAATGCTAAGCCCTATATCGTCCAGATACTTGACAAGTCTCTTAAATTCTTCTTTTACCCTAAATAGACTCTTGCTATATATCACAATGTCATCTGCAATCAGTCAACCTCTCCCTGTACCGAACAAAGCAAAGGGCTAAGTCCGTTGCCCAGGGCCACTTTTATACGCCACAGTCTGCGTCACAGTCCCGTACAAATGTCAACGTATATTGTACTCTTCTGAAGAATGATCCTCTTAATGAGATTTTAAAAACCGACCCTGAAGAAACCCCTTGTATGGCTAACTTCTCTATAACTTCTCTTTCTGGTGGCCCTTAAAGCGCCGCTCTATGCCGTATATAGCAATCTCCTAATTTTAGGCTTAACAATGAGGGTTTCCATTCTTCACGCTTTACACATTTTCTCCAATTTCCGGTAGTCAAGAATTAGAATTTTGCAGCATAGTGTCTGTGCCAATCTTTGCTTTAAATGTTAGTTTTTTATCATATCATTCCCGACCGCTTTGCCTCTAGGCACCGTTTCAATTCACCGCTACCTATTCCCGTGCGAATTATGAGTTTTTGCCCCAAGGTCTGCTGAATATTGTCATTTCGTTCGATGTAGTGTCGGCTTCCCGCAGCACATTGGCAAAGTGATTGATCAATCCAGTAGGCCTGCAGAATCTGCGTAATGTACTGGGTAAAGTTTATTGTGCGTGCAATTGATCCAGGTTATAACATGTGTGGCAACAAGTCTGCATCATGTGTGTGTTAAAAATAAAATAATATGTTCTAGATTTATGGAAATGTTACGCACTGCCTATGATGATTAAACAATGTCCCGAAACACGGTGTGCTTTTATCTTTATCCTTTTTAATGTTTTTGTAAACCCTTGTTCACACTTGTCAGTTCCCCTGTTTGATCATATGTCGCATGTCGCGGTATTTTCATGTACCGATATTGAAAAAGTTCATGTTTATATATATATATATATATATATATATATATATATTGAAGTGAACTTCTTGCGCTTATGCAAAGATAATGAAGAAGACAAAAGTGTATAGGTATCTAGCGAAATGTACGCACCTACCTGATAGCTGATGAAAGGAACCTATTTGAAGGCCTATGTCGAGTACAGCAGGTTCAATCTATTAAAGTATGTATATTCTTTGTTTGACTACTTTTCTAACAATATTGTTAACATGAATTCAATATCGTATTATGACAATTGCAATTTGGGAACATTTTTTTATAAATGAAGTACGTATATGCTTGCTCTTAGGATAAAGAAGTGAACATAATTTGTTGATTCTGACTCCAATTCTAGTTTCTGGTCATTGTGCTCTGCGTGTATTATAGCATGGTTGATTACATATGCGGGTACGTGCAATTGCTGTTTCAGACACGTCCGAGGCATCGTCAATAAATGCACATGTTGAAACTCAGCCCCCACCGACAGGAATCTACATTAACGGTGAGTTCCTCATATATCGCGCTTGGTAGTTGTGTTGGCGCTGCTGCCACACTACGACCACGCTGACACGTTCATAATAATAATAGGAGATATAGCCTACCATCATCAAGTTTTGACTCTGAAGAAGTAATCGCGTATGATGACATCAGCAGAGACATCTTAGTGAAGTCTTAAACGTCCATGAAAAGAGAACATCTGGCAGAGGGCAGGTCTTCCGATGCGTGAAGGTGGTCTGGGAATAACAAGTGCTATTGACCTAGCCCCTCTCTGCTACGCTGCTTCACTGGTTCAATTTTGTCCGGTGGCTGCCACGTTAATGGAGGCGGCCGTTCGATCACAAATAAGACATGAAACCAGTAAAGCACGGGACACTATCAGAACTATGCTCGATCCGGACCCTTTAGAAGGACGCGTCAGCCAAGATTGCCTAGATGAGTTCAACAGTGTCGGACTCAGAGACCCACTAAATTCGCCGTCCTCACACTTTTTCAGGCTTAAAATGTTTTGCCTCGATGTGGTCTGCATCCAGAGGCCGCTAACGTCCTGCCTCTGCTAAGATGGGATTCCAGCATCGGGGGCAGAGGAAAACGGGTTACGATCGAATTACCATCGATTTGGACCCACTGAGCTGCATCTCCTTCACTCTTTTACTTGCCGATTTTGTCGGCTTTATTCGACAGGAGTTCTAGAAGGCCATAGTTTTCATGTATGCAGATAACATAGTGGTCGCTCATCACGACCTGGATGCCACCAAGTGCATCATTTCTCTGACAGAGGTGTTCTTGTCTCAAGGGGACTGGAAATAAACGCCATGTAAACAAAGGCTTTGAATCTCAGAAGGGGGGGGGGGGGGTCGATTGGACGTTGTTGCGGCCCATCCTTGAAATTCGCTCGAAACAGCTCTAGTCTCTTACTATAGAGAGGTAGGCGATGTCCGGCTACTGTCCGTCCCGACGACAGTGGCACTCTTTCACCTCAAATAGTGTTCCAGGACCAATGTATGGTCTTGACGGAGTATGGGAACACCTTAATCGGGTAAACTTTCGTTTATTTAAAAAGGTGTTTCACAATGTACATAAAACGAGTATGTTGCTTGTCAGTGTAAATAAGAAGCCGCTTTGTGTGTCTAACGTTAGTCTGTTGAAATAATTGGATTGAGATTGAAGACGCCACGCACAGTACTATTTGAAGCTTTATTTCGGAATGAAGAACTTAAGTTAAACAAGTCCGATGAAAGGTTAGATTTCTGGATGTTTTCAGTGCCTCTCACCTCTAGTCTGGTCTCGCATGTGACAATCGCCACTTATACACCAAGTACCTAGCTCATGACTATCATCACCTGGTCTGTTCGAATACGAAGACGAAGTACACGAAGTGCGTCTATCGACTGTGTTATCAGGCGTGTACGAAGTATTATACGTTTTCCTGACTGGTTCTTGGGAAAATATTACTAAACTGCCTCCCTCAAATAACATGCCGATCATCATGGTCATATCAGTAATGTTCCGAGCATGCGCATTTCTGCAATGAGAACGTAGCTATTCGCCAACTAGGCGGGTCCTATTTGAATTTGCATGTGCCTATTGACCACTGCCAAGCAAAAGACCCGTTAACGATATCAAAACGGGCCATCGTTTTTAGAGTGGTGCACCGCTGACTCCTTAGGGTATCGTATATCAGAAAATGATCCTAGCTATTCACATCTTGTCAGTTGACGAAGAGCAGATATGTTGCCTTGATCGAAAGGTGAGTCTATATTACACTAGTCTATACAACATCAGTTGATATGCTTTGAGAGAACCGAAATCGCAGGTGCCTCAGCAACGTGTATTAGACACCTTCCACTAACTTTCTATATTTAATCGAATGGAGCTCCCAGACAGGAGAGCAATATGTGAGTTTGGGAAGAACAAAAAATAAATCTAACATTTTTTGCCATTTACATATTGAAGCTAGTTGACGTAAGGTTGCAGGCATTTATTTATGTCCAAAACAAAAATCGAATGCAAAAGAAAGCATAAACGTACCCTATATATATAGGGTCCTATATATATATATATATATATATATATACATATATAGGGTCAAAGGCCCGCATGATCAAACGGTAGTTGTATGTATCTAGGCAATGCCACGCAGTACCTCGTCGGAGAACTTCTCGGCGATCGAGCCGATCGTCGCCAACATATGGCCGCTGACCGGGGTAGGCATCACAGAGGCGTCGACGACTGCCAGATTGTCGACACCGATCACGTTGAGCTGGGGGTCGACGACGGCCAGCGGATCGTCGGGGGCGCCGATCCGCGTCGTGCCGGCGAGGTGCCACGCCGTCTTGAGGAAGCGTTGCACGGCGCAGCGCGCATACTCCAATGAGTCGTCGGGCCCGCTGCATCCCTCGTGGCGGGCGTCCATCCAGCGGGCGCCGAATCGGCCAAACGCGAGCGTGCCGATCTTGCGCACCGTCAGGTAGAGTTCGGCCGCCAGCTGAAGGTCGCGCTCGTTGTCGAGCACGTTGAGGAAGATGCGGGGGTGACGAGTCGATGCCGAGATCGCGCAGTCGGATCCGGCCGCGCGTCACCGGGTGCAGGATGGTCGGCGTGAACAGAAGGCCATCCTTCGGGTGGAGCACGGTGCCGCCGTTCTGCTTGTAGAAGTACCTCTCGAGGTCGGGCGTCGAGATGTACGCCGCTCGCAGGGTGGTGGCTGTCGCCGGGTGGTTGGGCGACACGGTGTGCCCGATCAGCTCGAAGTCGGGCTGACACGCCTCCTCGTTGAGGCACGTCGAGTAGGAGGTGTTGCGGCTGCGGAAGAAGCCGAGCGAGTTCACGCCGTACGGATTGCTGAACGAGCCGCGTGCGGTCGTAAAAAACTGGATCGCGTCATTCCCGCTTATATCGACGAAGCCTTTGCCTTTGTCGAACAGAACCATGGCGGTGCCCAGGTCGTAGTGGTCGTGCAAGTTCCGCCCCACGCCCTCCTTCGGCAGGACGACAGAAATATTCCACCTGGACAGCTCATCGACCGGCCCGATTCCTGACAGCATAAGCAGTTGTGGGGTGCGCACAGCTCCCGCAGCCAGAATGACTTTTCTGCCGGCAAAAAAGTAGCGCCGATTGCCGTCTTTCATCCTGACAGAAACGCCACGGGCAGCGAGGCCTTCGTCGGACTTCCGATGTATACCAATTCGTTCGACCATTGACTCGAGGACGATATGCAGCCGGCTACGACGATCTTTATCGTGTGCGATCTTCTCGATAAACGCGCGTACAGGCGTGCTGATATACCCGGTATCGTCTTCGACAAGGCGCATCGCCGAACCGAAACCCAGAGGTTCTTCAGTTGTGGTCGCGCACGAACTGTGTCCCTGTGACTGACGAAGCAGCTTTAATAAATGCGTCCTTGTACTTTGTAAAATAGGATGGTGTTTCGGCGAAGTTCACGTAATATTCGCCCGCCGTCCCGTACAGAGGGAGACCGCGTACCTCGCCCTGGGCACGGGTATGCTTCTTGGCATACTCAACTAACGTGTGATGATCAAAGCCCACGGCACCGTAGTCTCGGACCCACCTGTCAAAATCGGCTTTCCTGCCCATCGAGTAGATGTGAGCGCTAAGTATAGCGGAACCTCCAAGCGTCTTGCCACTGTTGTACGTGATAGCGCGCGTTGTCCACCGAAGATCAATGTCCGGCGGCTCGGCGACGTACTGGAAATCGTGTGAGGGCTCGCCTTGATTCAGCAGACCAAATATGGGCACACGCGTGAGCACATTCGGCAGTTCTCCGGGCCCGTGGACCAGGAGCACAGTGTGGTTCTGCGACAGCCGGTTAGCGGTGAGACAGCCCGCAAGTCCGCCGCCAACGATAACGAAGTCGTACGAAGTGCGCAGGTGCTCGTGATTGGTTTCAATTACGCTCCGCTTCGGGCTATAGTCGCGTATTTCGGGTCGAACCAGGAACACCGACAGAAATGCTACGTGAATGACAGGAATAAGATAGGGAGCCAAGCCTCCCAAGTCGGCGCGATAGATGAGCTCCGTAATAGCATTGACAGCGAAGAACAGCGCTCGGTTGGCGGGTAAGGCAACGGCGTTGGCTACGTTTGCCCCAATCGACGACATTGTGGCGTTGTCCGAGAGACCAGCCAGACAGAGATGTTGAAATGCGGCCACTAATGAGACTAACGCGACAAAGAATCTTGTGCCTGACTCTCGGTTCGTCTGTAGTAGGCCAAATCCTCGCAGGCTTATATAATATAGTTGGCTATGGGTTGTTTAGTCCAGATGACGGATCGACGTGTTGCACGAAATTGCAGAGTCGCGCTCCACATGTATGATGATGTAGCTAGCGATTGACGGCCAACTGGGCTTCTTCTACTCAACCACTGAAGAGAGTGGGGGGTCGTAGTGGGAGTAGTTCGTCCCGCCCGTAGAGTCGCGTTCGACCGTTATCCCACTGGTTACTTCATGTTTCTCGTTTGCGGGCGCGCGCGTGACTCGATCTCCAATAAACTCAAACCAATTCAAACCATTTATTAGGAATAATATTAATAATAATAATCGTTTTCGCCGTTTCCCGTTCGACGGTTTCTCGACGCCACTTCAGATCAGGTAGATGGTGCACAAAATCATCTTACCACATCACGCCACTGCGGTTCAACCTATTGGCCGCAACACCAACTAACATACAGGCGTTGATGCAGACGTGAAAACACAAGCGCCTGCACACCGCACACGCACTGCCACCCAACTACTGTCCAACTAACAATGCGAACAGACCACAAGTGGTAGCGGAGTAGCAGGAAATTTCTATTCGCATGTGATCTCTGACATTGAACAATACTGACCGCTCGACGCTGACGAACTTATGTACTTATGCCACCAACAATACACAAAGGCGGTGGCTCCTGTGTAGGACGCTGTAGGAACTGCGCATAACTTCCGCTTGTTAGCCACAAAGCGAGTAAAATGCCCGACTGTAAAACATATTGTGTGCCGCGCACATGTTTTGCTCAAAGCAGTATCTTATCTAGCCACTAAATTGTTGCAACTTGACAACTTTGTGGAGACTTTTGGAAGGTCAAGTGGCCTCGCTATTGAACAGTGTTTACCAGCCTATCAACAGCTATAACCTTGCGTTTTTTTTTTCACTTTATCCTGTCATTTTGTTTTTAAGCCAACGCCATGCGGGCCAGAAGCAGGCCATAGGTTTGCCTCCAGTAGAAGTTGTAAACAGGTCTGCCTTTGCATAAGCAAAGGCCCCTCAATCCTTCCGTTCTATCTTGCATGTTAGGCATAGCGATGTCCCAGAAAATGGCAGAGAAAGGCGAGATGGGGTGAGAGGTTAGTAA
This sequence comes from Dermanyssus gallinae, assembly GCA_003439945.1. NCBI lineage: Eukaryota > Metazoa > Arthropoda > Arachnida > Mesostigmata > Dermanyssidae > Dermanyssus > Dermanyssus gallinae. The sequence continues at coordinate 312,445 of QVRM01005933.1, read as the reverse complement.
GGGAAGGACAAAACCGATGTACACAAACACAACTCCTTCGCTGTATACCGTATTCGAGGCGCCTCTTTACAATAATAATTTTTAGGCGTTATAATAATATAGTGCTGGCAGTTGCCGCGTTACCCGGCAATCACAAAACCACATTTGTTTTTATTGAAAAAGAAAACAAAATGTCTAGAGAAGTTTTGCGTTGATTGCATTTTCACGTGCCTTCTCGGCGACAATTCTTTTTATAAGTGAGCTACTCATAGCATTATAAAACGCACATGTCTCGGCGTTTCTATTAATTGATACGCTACTGAGCAGTTGTTTGGCCTAATTGCAAATAGATCGGGTTGAAGCCTATCGTCACACATTAGCTGTTTAGAAAATGCGAACGTCTTTTTCTGTTTAATACTAGCGCGTGTTTTATTATGACAAGTAAGCATATATGCGATACACTGTAACGCGACTACACTTTTCTTTAGATCTGGCGCGTATTTTCTGTGTAGTCTCCACAGGTTTACTGGTTTCGGCATACAATGTACGAAACATGATTGGTAAATGATTGACAAAGTCGCTTGCCATGTTTCGTAGTACAGTAAACTATCTAAAAAATGTTTTTTCAAGTTTTAAAAGCAATTTTGACATTGCTATCTGCATGCTCGTTAAATTTAATTTCGAATTGAAAACCTCGCCAAGGTCATCTATATATATATATATATATTGAGACGGATTGTTTACGAAGTAAGTGCACAGTGTTAAAATAATGGACATTTCTTTTTCGGACACCCGAAGGACAGTGTGCTGAGCGACAAATGATTTTGTCGCGGTTTAGGTTTGTATCAGGATCATGCGGATTTCCTCCTGCCATACTGTCATGTGTTTCTCATTTATCGCCTTTACAATATTTGTAGGTTATTAGCGCCTTACAGCTTGCAAAACCCGTCAAGATTATGTCACACTATGTTCATATCCGAACTGAATGCCGCTTTCAGTGGTATTAATTAAGTACCTTTACGGTGACACTCGAGGAAAAGTCCTAAACCAAAGTTTCAAGCCAATAATGAAGCAAGTACCACCCCACGACCCCACGCAGTGGAGTGAGTGCTACTTGCAGAACGTCTTCGCATCAGAGGCCACCAAGTCGAGCAAGTCGGATACGTTATGCGCCCCTGTCCGTATGAACTGTTTGACGGAGCCAAAGTCTCGCAGAGTGCTTGCGGCCGATAAGCGATTATACTGCTATAAGATAAAACTATGACGTGACTTTCCCCGACAATGCACAATTACGAGTATATGACATAATGATTTCAGCCAACAAGTGTAGGCCCCACAGTTGCATCCTGGACAATACTCTACTCTGTAATAGCAAAAAAGTAGCAGCATACTCAATCGTTTGGCACCACATGTCGGAGATTCTACCTCTGAGGAGAACTATCTGTGCCAAAAAAACAATGCTAATTAGAATTAATTAAACTCGCCTCCTCCAAGACCCGTTAAGTAGAATGGAGCTCACTTAACGAGAGATAAAAAAAAATATATATATTAGGTTGAACAGAATGTAGCTGAAACCAACATCCGACCGCCAGGATCGAGTCCCACACTGCTCGGCAGAGGATATACTTCGCACTCATAGCGTGCGTAAAAGCATTCACCTTCCTCTAACAGAAAAAATAATGTAGATGGAAATTTTAGATGTGTTTTTGGAAATGCCCGCTACGCCTATGAGAAGGCTGCGATGTTTACAAAACAGATATTAGTGTGACGAAAAAATACCGTAGAACCTTTACGAAATTCGTAAAGTAATCTCATTTGTTATTTTTGCTGTACGATGATTTATGACGAAATTGACAGCGAAACATTCCCGTTACTGGCGGCAATTTTATGAGTTCAAAATAGGCTTCTTGATGCAAAAACTATACGAATTATTTGGGACGTATTCGGCGAGGACAGCGTTTCGAAGACTCGCCAAATTCGGTTTGGATCTTCTGTATAAATCCCGTTCTGGAGAGCCTATTACGCTTGAGAAAGACTGCCTGTGCAAAACTGTGAAACGGAATCTCCGAGTGACTATCCCTCAATTAGCGGTGAATCACAATCATCGTCACTTGTCTTGACACGTCTATGGTGACGTGTCAAAGCTGAACCAATGGCTATCTCATGCTTTAAACGAGAGCAACAAAGTGGAGCGTTTAGCAAAATGCTCTTCTTGGCGTGCCAGACAGAGTGACTGTCCGTTTTTGGATCGAATTGTTTTCCGTGACAAAAAGAACGGGGTAACTTACGACATTGTGAAACGGCGAAGATCCTGGTGCGCTTTGTGTTTGGTGGGATCATCGTCCACCACGGGTATCATTCTAGTGACCAAACGATAGACACGGCTGTACATATACTGTGATAAGCTCGATCAAATGGTCGCCGCCATTTCAAGCAACAGACATGTATCATGAATAGAGAGGGCGTTTTCTTCCACCGAGACAATGTGACGTTGCATGTGAATTTATCCAGCCTCCGCGCGATAGCAAGATTCGATATGCGAAATTTTACTGCACTGTGTCTCTCATCTCACGGGACATCACGTGGTCGGGCTACCGCCTACTCAGATGTACAGGGAAAGAAATACACTTTATCAAAAACAGTTTTGAAAAAATAAAGTATTCTATCGTAAAACACGCGTAGAGACAATACTCAGGATGCAGAACCTAATTATTTGCCACGGGAATCGATAGTTCGGTTCAAATACGGGGGGAGGTTGTGGCTAACAATGGAGGGTACTTTTTGAATGAGAAAAGTTGGCTAATTCGTTTATATTTTAGATTTATTTTAAAGTTGAAAAAATACAGTTAGTGTTTGTCATGTCCATTATACGAGGGTGAATTGACCAGTGCGGATACAAATTTATAAAAACAAATTATGTTATGTATTAAAGTGTCTTTGTTCTCTCCAAAATTACTTCTGTCTGCTGCAATGCACTTGTGCCACCCTTCCCTAGTCTGTCTTGCCTGGCTTCCCTACTCTTGGAACATTTTTTGAACGAGTCTTTCGGGGTCTTGCTCTGGCGAATTGCTCTTTGTCTCTCCCTTTAGCCTTAAAACATTATCCCTTCAAATAAATGCTTTCCTGTCCGTAGGAGCAGGAAAAGTCGCAAGGAACCAGGTCTGGCTAGCAGGGAGGTTGTGAAAATATAACACTCGAAATTTTCATTAAATGATTCGAAATCAGTAACGATGCGTTGTGTTACTCATTCCTCCCAACTCATCACGGCAAGTTGTCGTGATGGAGAATCCAAGCGTTGTTTGTCCAGAGCTCAGGCTTTTTGCGCTGGATTCTTGTTGTCGAAAAAAACATTCAAACGGGCCTTGGCGTTGGATCTATTCTGTCTTAATTTCTTCGGTACACTCTTTCCTTGAAAGCACCACTGGAAGGATGGGGCTTTTGGTCTCGATGCCGTAACCATATACCCATGACTCCTCCCTTGTAATCACCTCTCCGAAACAATCCATGGTAAACTGCTCTCGTTTGAAGATTCAATTTGGACATTTTCCGACGGGCGTTTATCCGCTAGAGATGCATTTTTTGTGTGAATAAACTCTGCTGCCAGGCTCTAATTCCTTCACAAGATATCTTCAATTACTAAACTATTTCCCTGATAGTAATTCAGCGATTGTTGAATACGATATCACGAACTTTTTACCGCTTTATTCTGTTACACACAATGTTTCGAGATATTGATTACCCTAAGCAGCGCGTAGCGTTTCCACTACCTTAAAACATACGATTATTTTAACGAACAACTTTATTCAGATTCGTTGCTCCTCCATTTCCGACTCCTTAAACATCTGTGATACTGATGTTGTTGCCCAACATAGAAGCACAAAATGTGCGATTGCGAGAAAAGCACTTATCTTTTACAAAAACTAAGCACACTGTCATGTTCGTGAGAAACCCCTCACGAACCTTCTGCTTTTTTGCCGGTTAAAAGACGTGACATGGTCGTTTAGAAGAGAATTCGCAGAAATTGAAGTTCCAAGATTAGCTTGCACGCCAAATACCTGAAGACCACAACCCTACGATCATACACAGCGCTCAGCTAATACATTCCATTTTTGCAACTTCAAAAGTTTCACTACAAAATGCGCAAGTATTGCGCGATATTCATAGCGATCATTTTGGTATAAATGTATGGTGATCTGATTCGTGGTAATTAAGGTTTTCCGGAGGGCATGTCGAGATTGAGATGAAATAAATCACTCATCATAGCTCCAGAAACACGCGCAACCACTGTCTTTTGGTAGCTGTCCGAGAGTGCCTCCGCAAACCACTATACACATTTGGTGGCGCCTGCAGAGATTTCGTTGCACGGTTGAACTATGCCAACAATTATTCGAGCGACCTCGGCAGCGACGGTTATCCTGGTGACCAGCTCTTCGTGTGACTCGACCCGAATCTCATAGGCGAGAGCCATTCGGTGACTCAAAAGAAAAAAACGTTGAGACTTGTTAACCTGGACGATTGTGGTGGCCAAGCGATTTACCGGCCCCGGTCAATCCACCGATACTCGATAGTCACGTTGAGGTAATCGCGCACCGCAGGACTGAAGTGAAGTGGCGCTCCGTCGTGCTGGAACCACATCGCGAACAACTTCTGAAACGCCCTCCGACAGTCCTGGTAATGTTTCACTTAGGAATGTATGGTATGCTCCTTCGTCCAATCTGTTAGGACGTATTTGGGTGGGTCTATGAGGTAGTTCTTCGCGATGCCAGCAGACACATTCACGTAGAAGCGTCCCCACCGGCCACGCTAGTGAATCATATGCGGGTTCTCGCTTGCCCAGTAATAAGTGATGTGCATATTAAACACCGTCTTATAGCGAGCAAGCTTCATGGGTGAATAGCACAAGAGCAGGGAACTCCGTATTTGCTTCTACTTGCCACAGAAACCAGCTACAGTAGGCACCCCGTCGCTCGTGATCTGGACCCAGCCGAGCTTGAACTTGCTGCGGTCGATACGGATGTAGTCGTTCGGCTCTTAGTACCCTGTGAACGGTAATGCGACTCGCACTAACCTTTTGGGCCACTTCCCTTGTGCTTGCTGAAGGACGATCGGCTACTGCCTGAAGGATGTGCTCTTCCATAGCTGGTGTTCTTGCTAGCAAATCTGCCGAATGGATCGCAGAGGCACTATGACACTGACAAGTGATTTATCCGATACCGAAGAACTTGTTTTCTCGCAATTGCACAGTTTGTGCTCCATAGCGGGCCCCTCAATGTCGTATATCGATTTCAAATTTTACGGAAACCCTATATATATATATATTATAACTCTGAACTTCTGTCTGACGCACAGCCAGTTCAGTTTAGCAGTGAAGACAATCTTTTATAACCTTTGCATTTTCGACGATAATGGCAGTATGTGGTAAGCTCCTATTAGAGTGTAGTAGAACTTTCGAAAGCATTCATCCGGATGGAATAGAAATATTTCCTTTAAAAGTGAAAGTAAAATTGCAAAATGTTTGTTATACCGATGGGGGTGGCCAAATACTACATCACAGAATGTGCCATTCAAGGAAAACGAGAAGGATGAGCAGCATCGTCGATGAGGAGCATCGCCTCACTCTTCTGAGGGGCGAGTGTTAGGTAGGCCAGTTCCTCTTATGCATCAATCGATATCCGCCAGCGCAGTACTGGCGTATGAGTCCAGATTTATCCTGGTTGTGGCTCTTACTGTCATAGCAAAATCATCCGCGTAGGCAAGTGATTCTATTCCCGGTGGGAAATGCTAGAACTTTAGGACGTTATCGTATGCCAGAATCAAGAAGAGTGGCAAGTGAGTAAAATGTTAGAGTCAAAAAATACAAACAAAATCGTGCGTATACATACAAACAAATAAAACACTCAATTTCATGGGTATATATACAACAAATTAAAACACTAAATTTTGTTTTTAAATAATTTATTAATTTATATATGACAAGGTACATTTAAAAGAGCGCGATTAATTTAACAATTAACTTAAAAGTCGGCATGACTGTCATGCACATATTAGTACTTATGGACTAGTAATTCCTATATTATATATCTAACAATTTTACATACACGTTATTCCTACCGCTTTGCAACAGATTTTATAGTGCAGGATAGTACATGGCCCGCCATGCAACGGCAATAACGCACCTACTTGGTCAAGCTGCTTGATCGGAATAGCTTGGTCTGTGGCAAGTTGCCCACCACGTTATGTACAAAAAATGTATACAAATATAGCGTCAAAGTTAGGAGGACGTATATATATATATATATACGGTCAACGGTAGTCTTATGTATCTAAGCAATGCCACGTAGTACCTCGTCGGAAAACTTTTCGGCAATCGAGCCGATAGTCGCCAGCATATGGCCGCTAACCGGAGCTGGCATAACCGACGCGTCGACGACCGCGAGGTTTTCGACACCGATCACGTTGAGCTGGGGGTCGACGACGGCCAGCGGATCGTCGAGGGTGCCGATCCGCGTCGTGCCGGCGAGGTGCCACGCCGTTTTGAGGAAGCGCTGTACGACGCAGCGCGCGTACTCGAACGAGTCGTCGGGCCCGCTGCACCCCTCGTGGCGAACGTCTATCCAGCGGGCGCCGAAGCGGCCAAACGCGAGCATGCCGATCTGGCGCACCGTCAGGTAGAGTTCGGCTGCCAGCTGAAGGTCGCGCTCGTTGTCGAGCACGTTGAGGAAGATGCGGGGCGGTGAGTCGATGCCGAGATCGCGCAGTCGGATCCGGCCGCGCGTCACCGGGTGCAGGATGGTCGGCGTGAACAGAATGCCCTCCTTCTGGTGAAGCAGACTGCCGCCCCCCTGGTTGTAGAAGTACCGCTCGAGATCGGGCGTCGAAATGTACGCCGCTCGCAGGGTGCTGCCGCCCGCTGGGTGGTTGGGCGCCGCCGTGTGCACGAGCACCTCGAAGTCGGGCTGGCACGTTTCCTGGCTGAGGCACGTCGAGTACGACGTGTTGCGGCTACGGAAGAAGCCGAGCGAGTTCACGCCGTACGGGTTGCGAAACGAGCCACGTCCGGTCGCGAAGAACTGGATCGCGTCGCTGATGCCGATATCAACGAAGCCCTTGCTCTTGGCAAACACCACCATGGCGGTGCCCAGGTCGTAGTGGTCGTGTAGGTTTCGCCCTACGCCCTCCTTCGGCAGCACGACCGGAATCTTCCACCTGGTCAGCTCGTCGAGGGGTCCGATCCCCGACAGCATGAGCAGTTGCGGGGTACGCACAGCTCCCGCAGCCAGAATGACTTTTCGGTGCGCGAAAAAGTAGCGCCGATTGCCGTCCTTCATCCGGACAACGACGCCACGGGCGGCGAGGCCTCCGTCGGGCTTCCGAATGATGCCAATTCGTTCGACCATTGACTCGAGCACGATGTGCAGCCGGCTACGACGATCTCGATCGTAGGCGATCTTCTCGATAAACGCCCGCACCGGCGTGCTGACGTACCCGGTGTCCTTCTCGACGAGGTGCGTCGCCGAACCGAAGCCGAGCAGTTCCTCGTTGTGGTCGCGCACAAATTGGGTACCCGTCACGTACGAAGCCGCGTTGATAAACGCGGCCTTATACTTTTGATAATAGGATGGCGTTTCGGCGTGGTCGACGTGAAGTTCACCCGCCGTCCCGTACAGGGGGAGGCCGCGTACCGTGCCCTGGGCGCGCGTATGCCGTTTGGCGTACTCGGCTAACGTGTCGTGATCGAAACCCACAGCGCCGTAGTCTCGAATCCACTCGTCGAAGTCGGCCTTCCGCCCCATTGAGTAGACGAGCGCGCTGAGTATTGCCGAGCCGCCAAGCGTCTTGCCGCTGTTATACGTGATGGCACGCGTTCTCCACTGAAGATTGATGTCCGACGGCTCGGCGATGTACTGGAAATCGTGTGACGGCTCACCCTGATTCAGTGCGCTTAGCAGTGGCACACGCGTGAAGATGTTCGGCAACTCGCCTGGCCCGTGCACCAGGAGCACGGTGTAGTGTCGCGACAGCCGGTTAGCGGTGAGACAGCCTGCAAGTCCGCCGCCCACGATAACGAAGTCGTACGAAGTGCGCAGGTGCTGGTGGTCGGTCTCAATTTGGATCCGTTTCGTGTTATAGTCGCGTACTTCCGGTCGAGCGAGGTACACCGACAGAAACGCGATATGAACTAGCGGAATCAGAACGGGACCTAAACCGCCCAGGCCGGCGCGATAGATGAGCTCCGTCATGATGTTGGAGGCGAAGAACAGCGCCCGGTTAACCGGGTAGGCGGCGACGTTCGCCACGTGCGCCCCGATCGACGACATTGTGCCGAACGCGGTAGCAGCTGAACGAAGCGGACAAACAGTGAACAGAGCGGTCAGATTTTGCCAATACTGAGAAGAATCTCGTGCTTGGTAATGTGGCCTTGGTGATCTGTAGTAGGCTAAATATTCGCCGTGCTGCTAAACGGTCTCACTTGTGCGATGTTCCGTCCTGCGATGGCATACGATTGACGTGTTGCACGTGAGGTCGAACTCCGTGCGTAGGGATGCGTGCGCTTCGCACGTGTATAAACATGTATCCTCAGATCGGCGCAACACTAGTCACTGACGATTGATAGACGTAGAGGAGGCTTTAGCCGCTCCATCATTAAGGCGAGCAGTGGCACTGGTGGTAGTTTGTATTAAACCGTATCGGCTCATTTTCTGTATCACACACTCTCTCCCTCTTCCTCTATCTCTCTCTCTCTCTCACACACACACACACACACGTTCCGTCTCTCTGCCTCTCTCTCTCTACATAATGTCAGATGAACTCATAGCAATCCAAATCTATTCGTACACTGGTACACTTAAATCCATACTTGATGCACAACATCCTGACAGCACATCATCACAACTCGGCGTTGCAGATCGGCCTCAACACCAACGTTCACGCACCCATACTAAAAGACACATTCATCTACCGAGACACAGTCATCTATCGAGACACTTGTAGATCGCGAAGCAAATAGACTGTGTCTCGGAGTTAACAAGCCACCTCTTTTTCCAAGATGCCCTGGAAGCTCCTGGATGCCGGGTATTGGCTGAATGGGTGTTCCCTGTACGACACTGTAACTGCTAGCTGAACAAGGGCAGAAGACACGCAATAACGTCGCAGAGATAGGTCGTTTTTGGATTAGCGTCGCGTGTGCGAAGGTCGTGCGTGCGTTTGGTTTCGCTCTGACGCTCCGCGCTGCTTCGACCGCTGCTGGCTGTAGAGCAATAAGCACCTCAGGCCGCACCCGCTTCATAACACTTGTCGTCTTTGTTGCCGATGAGCTTTTTTGAAGTCGTCATCGTCGTTGTTGATGGTGTTGTTCTCGTAGTAGTAGTAGCAGTAGTAGTAGTAGAAGTAGAAATTGTGATTGAAGCAACGATAGTAGGAAATGGAAGCACGCAACGTGCTTGCCCATCAGCTCTCGCCCGTGGAAAGCGGCTGCCACCACCACCGTTATCATCTTCAGCAACAGCGACGATTCTGCTCTGTTACAGCTGCCCCCTCACACCTATATATATATATATATATATATATATATATATATATAATATATATATATATATATATATATATATATATATATATATATATATATATATATATATATATATATATATATATATATATATAAATAGTATTATATAGAAATATAGATATATATATATATATATATATATAAATATATATATATATATATAGCGAACACGTGGACTAATAGGGCGCCCCCTACCCCCTATTTCATTTGTCTTAGCAGAGCGCAGCAGCCGCGGAAACAGTAAAAGCAGCAACAACAGCAAGACGCCACCACCGTGCGATCGATGAGTAAAGCGTCGCCACTAAGCGAAGCACTGAAGATGTGCTGGTTTGCGATACTTGTGATCGCATCAGCTCAGCTATGCTGCTAAACGTCGTGCCGAACCTAACTGCCGGTAGAAAAAAAAAATATATATAGATACAATGTATATATATATATATATATATATATATGCGTGTGCATGCGCAAGCTTAATCTATATATATATATATATATATATATGCGTGTGCATGCGCAAGCTTAATCTATATACATATATATATATATATAGTGAACACGTGGACTATTAGGTGCGCCCCCCCCATTTGTCGTAGCAGAGCGCAGCAGCCGCGGAAACAGCAAAAGCCACAACCGTGCGATGAGTAAAGCGTCGCCGAGAAGCGAAGCACTGAAGATGTGTTTGCGATACTTCTGATTGATCAGATCAGCTACGCTATTGGACGCGGTGCCGAACGCTCACTAGCTATCTGTCGGTAGAAAAATATATATATATATATCTGCGTGTGCATGCGCAAGCTTAATCTCCCAGTTCAACAATGTGCCCCGAACAGACGCTGCGTTTTCTCGTTGAACGTCGAGCGACAGCCTCTGACGCAATAATTCGGATGCCCTTGGTAGCTACAGGACATACAGGACACTTGTATCGGTTGTACCTTCTGCGTATCCTTGCTTAGTTACTCACCTTGAAGGCGACTTCCAACCGCTACCTTCTGGCTACCATCTACACTGTAGCAACTACATTTAAATCGCGGAGATTGAGATTGGCGGTAACTTGCGATTTTCTTTCAGACAGCATTGCAAGTTTTCTAGTTCGAACGGTATTATTATCTTGGATGGTTCCGGCTGAAGTCCATATCGGCTATCTATTCATGTGTTAATAGTCAAATAGTAGCTGTTACTGCTACGGCACTTCTGGCAGTCCTTTCCCGATGGCGATGGAAGCGATCCCACTACCGCCACTGCATTACCACGTTGAACTTTCATGGAGATACGCTGCACCAGGTACATTCCGGCTCGCGCGTATAGAGCCTGACATTAGTTAAGCTTTGTTTAATTTGTTTGGGTTGTGGCTTATATTTGAAGTACCTTCTTTGATTGCGCCCTCGCTCACATTCCGTGGTTCCATTTCGTGTGATCGTGAGTTCCACGGCTCAGTTCTTGTGACAACTCGTTGCAGCAAACTGAAGCCTTCTACAACCGTTTGACAGTCTAGTTCAGCAAGTTTGTTGCGGGTAACCTTCTGCTAGAAGTTAAGATTTATTGTAAAACGTTTTGCTGTCAGAAGTCTCACTTCCAAGATCCCATCCAAAATCGACGCATTGCTGATCCTACCATGAGAGGATACTCCAGCTTCTTTTTCTATCTCTCCAGTAGTGATTCACCGATTTTCCGCACCAATATTTCTGACGTTAGAAACTTGTCCGTAAACAGCATAGAAAGTTTCCCGGAGCGTCTCTTGTTACATCATCTTAGCGCTTTAGAGAATAGACGATACCTCTCACCATCGCCTGTTCTTTGACTCGTAGTTCGGTCGTCGAAAGCATTTTGCAATAGTCCTACCACCATTATACATCTAGTTCTGCGTTTAACAGTTCAAATAATTTGTTAGTCTTTCATATTTCGATAAAATCAAAAATAGATAAAGCGTAGCTGGAGACACACCGTGTTATAGTGCGTATCACAGCATAACATGTAACATGGCACCCTGTTTCCACATTAAAATGTACATACAGAGTGTTTTGTACACACATGGGTATTTTTCTGTGAACGAATCTGCAGTTGAATCTGCAGCGACTGGCTTGTTTTCGTGATTGTTGATAATTGAGAGGGCTGCTAATATTACGTTGCTCCTGTTCCTGCACAGGCATTTCTCCAACCTGTGTCGTATTAGCCATGACCCGTATGCAAACAGTTGCTTAACATGATGGCCGTGTTGCGTCTGCTTTGAATCAAATGCAACTGTTACACCTTCGACGGATCAGCATTCTTCGTTGGTGCAGGATCTACATTGCGGGCCCAAACTGCATGCAAGCTTAGTTCGATATTGTCGATGATGTCGTCCTCTTATGCAAGTACTCCAACATCCAACCGTGCAGCCAACATAAATGTAATATATATATATATATATATATATATACAGGGTGTTGCAGACATTTTTCATAATAGATATAGGGAATTGTAGAGCTCGTCAAAGCAAATATTTTTCCAATGGAACATGGTCTCTGAGAAGTACTTGTTTCGGAGTGAGAGTGAAATTACGAAAATTTGTGACACTAGCGTTTTTTCCCGTAAGTACGTAAATGTAAATAATGATGGGGCTGGACTGAGCAGTATGGAAAAGATGGGACAGCGACTCGGCTAGTTAGAGCCGAGCAAAAGCGATACCTATGTAGATTTAGCTGATAATCTATCTATGTTGATTTAACAGATAGGGGCCGGAGGTGTTGGGGAGTGTTGAATTTGCTCGTCCAATCATCGTCGATAAAACGATGCACGGCGGCAGCATCTTCGGCAGTGTTACAGGTCACAGTGTTGATGCGTAATGCGTACGTATCGTGGTGATAAGCTCGCATACAGTGCCCGGCAGCGGCTCGGAACGGACGCCAACAGATGCCATCATTCGGCGGCGGCGGCGGCATTGAGGCTCTACTGTATGACCGTTTAGAAGATGAAGAAAAAACCGTCATGCGGCCACGCAGTATCGCTATACTGCCATTATCGTGGTACCCCGTATACACCGGACGCTCTTACGACCGGCACGCCTGGCGATAGTTGATACAACCGGCTTATCGTCGTCGCCGCCGCCTCTCAACGCTACGTCCGCTGCCGAAATAGCCAAACGAGACATACATAGATGTGAAGTGAAGTTCGTAAAGAGAAAGAAGACCATTTACGCCAACTTCGGGCGCCTACTTGAACTACGGGAACAACAAGCTAAACCCAACAACAAAACAAAAAAAAAACACGAGAAAACTGCGAGGCATGATCATCACGGCTAAACGAACCTACGAAACTACGCTAAGCCCACAAGTGACATGCATCCCTGGAGAGGGCGATGAAACCGACTAGGCAGGGTAAACGCGCGTTGTTGTTGGTTGTTGTTGTTCTTGTTGTTGCTGTTGGCATCGTCATTGTCGTCGTTGTTGTTGTTGCTTGCGTTCATTCGCAATTAAGTCAGACGCTTCTACGGAATATAGATATATAGATATATTATATATATATATATATATATATATAGATATATTATATATATATATATATATATATATATATATATATATATATTATATTTATATTTGTAACTGACCGTTTATGATCCGTGCAGTATCGACGACGGGAACAGGCTAATGTGTAGCTGCCGCTAATGGTGGCCGTCACGTGTTGACTGCTAACACGTGCATAATGCTGCTGCTGCCGATGCTGACACGTGCACATTGCTGCTCTTGTTCTGTTTTGGTTCTATTTGTTTGTGTCTTTAATTGGCTGATTTCATTATCGTCATCAGAATGGCCACGAGCTATCGGTGTGTCTAGTGTGTATGCAGTGTTTTGTATGTGTTTGGCGCGCCCACATTTGGCGTCAGTTAACACGTCAGCCAAGGCGTTCTGGAAGAGTTCTTTCTTTTTCCTCTAGCTTTTCTCTCTCTCTATCTCTCTCTCTCGTTCTCTCGAGCCCTGTCTCACCCTCCCTTTGCAATATATTATTAACCTGTCCACTGAACGAACAGTAATGAGTGGAGATAGCATTGCAAACGGGCGGTTCCGCCGTCATCTCAACGCTATCAGGTGTCCTCGTTGTTATTGCTCTCATTGATGAATCTTGTTACCGTGATTGTTGCTGGCGTTTTTACGGCTATGCGTACACAAACATATGAGTCTTCCCCTAAAAACCGCCCTATATATATATACACATTTATTATTTTTTTTATTTATTTGCACATTATTGCGCGGCACGCGCTTGTACTCTGATCAGCGCCAGAAATCAGCATTTCCACTCGAACGGTGCTGCAACATGCTGCAATATAAGCATTCATGCTGCCACAAACAGTGCAAGGAATGCTTGTATTGCAGCATGCAGAAGAATACTATATGGCGTCCTGTTGAGTCATTTGCTCGCAGCTCGATCGAATATTATATATATATATATATATATATATATATATATATATATATATATATATATTATATATATATATATATATATATATATATATATATATAGACGTTCACGCTATGGCCAGTTGCAGTACAAATAAACGAAAGTGACTAATGGCAATGACGTAGCGTAGCATCCTGAATATGAATCGATGCCTTTTTTAAGAAGATTTACTGGACATGCCTGGAATCATATAATAACATGCACGTGTACCTACTAATACGCATAATCAAATCAATACCGTTTTGTCAATTGAAGTATCATAATCATCATACAATCGCGGTTGTATCCACGTTTTGTTTATATAAAATATATATATTTTTTCTTTTCAATTTTGTTTGTAAAATTTGGCATCCAACGAGAGCCCCTGTTTAAAGCAGAATGTAAAAACACCAACCACTATGGCCGACTGAGCAATTTTACAGCAAGTTTATTGTTTAGGTTTCGCAAGCTGTACTGGAACCGCATGTGTGTGATTTGCGAATGTTCAGGAGACATTTGCAGATCTTGATAGACAGGTTCGCAGCATACCTGTAAGCAGTTTTGCTCCTGGATTAGCTGTTGCATCGTATATAGTAATAATGATCTCTGTTAATGTCTATGTGCTTTGTCGTGGCACTCATATTTCCGAGAGGCCAGCTAATGAACGAGCTTTATCCTGACGAGCGCGTAATGAAATATTTGAAAACGGATCCATAGATTTTCAATACATTGGTGGATACAATTTACAATGTCCCGTTGCGCCTATATTTTTTAATGTTTATTCTCTCCAGCAAGTTGGGTGTCTTTGCTCCGATCTCATAATTAAGCGTTTTTTTTTTATAATACTGTTAATTAAGACTAATTAAGGCGCGCCCCAAAAGCAAATATGTACGAAGCTGTAGATTAATGCAAGGAATACAGAAAAATATGAAGCGCGGGCACGGTGGGCGTTTAGATCCTTAGCTAATTTATTTCGTAACAGCAGGTCTTTAGAGTTTGTTCCAGCAAAAGCGATTAAAATACGGTTTGTTCTTTAGATCATAATTCCAAATATAGTAGAGTTTCTTGAGTTTAATGTCGACTTTTTTTATATAGGTGGGTAGTTTATTGACCAAGTAGCATATTAGGGAAAATATATTGTTATATTAGACGATTTACGGTCACTGGCTTGGAAAATTCAAGTAAATGATGTGCTGTGCACTGCTGACTGCAGCGTTGACAAGTGCATGATAGTGCATGATTCCTCAGCTACGACACTCGACCTTAGCTACCTCGACCAGGTCGAGCATACATATGCACAGGGAGTCGACCGACTGAGGTTGAGGAAGGGTTGAGGAAGAAGATGACGATTTTTTATAGTGGGGTCTTCCACGTGTCCGAGGTGAGAGCCGGCGTCATAAGGAAGACTGAGTCAACATCGGCCAGTTTTGCCTCCCAATTCTGAATGTGCTGATTAAACGCCTCAGTGCGCGCCAGGTTGTAGCTTTGCCGCAAAGTCTCTGACAAGAGAGGTATTCCAGCCACTAGGAAGACAAGTCGGTTGCGGCTTGATCTATGAACACTCCAGGTGCGTTTTAGGAACGCAGCTTTGAGTCTGTCGAGATAAGTAAGGTTTACTGGGCTGAAATACGGCCACATCAGTTGGATCCCATACCCAACTTGTAAGGCCAATTGTTATCTTAAATAGCTGTAAAGCTGCTTGTAAGATAGCCACATTAATGTTTAAACACTGTGAAATGACATAAGACCCTTACGGATTCTGTCTTTGACATGTCGTGTAAAACAAAACCCAGTAGTTGTTAGTTCGACACCGAGGTAGGCAAAGTGTTTTGCATATTCGACAGAATTTCCCTGAAGACGAAGTCCATCATCGCTAGCCAGACTTCCGCCTTCCCTGAATTAATTAGCATTAGTTTATCCACATTTATTACCAGGCCATTAGCATTCACACAGTTCAGCAGAGTTGGAAGCTTATTGATATTTTTATTTATTTATGAAGTAGATGTGCGAGAATCTTGTAAGGAATAACAAATTTGAAAAATGTTTTGTTGGATTTGCTGGAACGTTTTGCATTCTTTTTGACATTACCAAAGATAAATAAAAAATGTCCTATAATGCTTCCAGCTTAAAATCCACACCAAATAGTCGCGTTTGGGATGTACTTTCTTCTTATGAAATACATGTGGACTGTCGTGATTCTACCAGTTTGCTTGTTTAGACATCCACAAACATGAAAATGGACCTTAAAGCTTCTATTATCACACTGTTTAAGAGTTTTTAAGTTGATGGTTGTTAATTCTAGGTCGTCTTCTGTTCCCTACGGACTTGAAATCGGCGTCGAAATCTTTAGCGTATCCAGCGCCGGACCTGTTGGCATATCTATGGTTTCCCCAATAGGCTTTGTGGCAGCATGGCCGCTGACTCTCAGTAGTATGGTTTATCATATATATCATATATTCTGAATAAGCATCGCTCAAAAAAGCTCGATTAAAAACGGGGTTTGAACCGGCCACACCATGTTGAGATACTTAAAATTGCCCTAAGAGTTATTGCATGGTTTAAGAGTTTGACGGTCGAAACACAGTAGCAGCAGAAATAGCGCCAAATTTAAATTTAAATTAGTTCACTTAGTATCGCTGACGTCACTGGCTACAGTGAATGTTTTACCAACATATATTTTTTGTTCTTCATAATAAACATTAATATATTATTTTACAAAGCATTACTATATATAACATTCATTGCTGAAAACGCGTTTAAACTAGCTTGGCGAACCTATATAATTTGTATTCTGTTGGACATATTGTCGGTTGACAATTGCCCAGATTGCGCGTTCAATATCTTGTATATCTACTAATTGGGTAGAGTCTTAGGCTTCCAAGGAAAACTATTCAGTCCAAGTTAGAAGGCATAATCATTGGTCAATCTAGTCAACGGCATCTGACGTGATCATCTTCTGAGGGTTGTTATAGCAGCAGGTCGACCCATGAAGTCAGCCTACTGTTTTGTCTCTTCAATCAAATAGTTAATAGACTTTCTCTACAGTTCTAAACGGTAGCCCGATATATTTAGAAGATACTGGATTTTGCAACGAAAAGCAAGTTATGCCTCAACCACAAAAATGCGAACTCTCTTTGTCGGGATCATTGATATCCAAATCCTCAGTGAGACTGGTAGCCGATCTTTCCCTAGACTGTATTAGGGCAAATGAGGCCCACCTCGCCCTATAGGCGTGCCACTTCTTAATGACGGAAAGGAAGCTGGTTGACTGGAAGTTAACATCGTCTCAAGTCCCTGAGTCTCCTTAATACACAAAAGGCTATTCTGCTTTAGGGCCCCGCTTCTGGAAACACAGGTAAAACTTCTGCTCCGTGGAATTTATTTAACGGAAAGCGCAAGCCCCGCGGTGATCGCTTCAATGTCTAGCGTCCGAGAAGGGCGTCAAGAGTACTTAGATAGGGGGCGGCTGTCAAACAATGACGTTTTTATATTTATTAAAAGAGAGACAAGGAACTAAGGAACTAGGACGTGTGTTCGTGCATACCGAAACACTCCTTCTTGAAGACCCGATTTTGCAGACAATCTGGACCGCACAAGTGGAGGATATTCATTTAGCCAATCTTATTATTCCCTTGATGTTCCATTGCTTATACCAATGTTGGAAGAATACTGGTCAGACACTTTCAGCACAGACTTGTGCCACGACGCCCGAAGTGATTGAGTTCTGTACAAAAACGCTAACAAACTCTTGCAATGTATACGCTTCCACTTATACACGTCCACCCGAAGAGTTCCTTGGATAGGATCGTGATCATTGTGACTCTGCTGCCTTGGGCTAATAGACATAATGATTCTGTTCCTTCGAATATCCCCAACTCGGTACCGTATGGCGTCCCGCAGCGCCTCTCCACTTACACACTGTACACAATATTGATTTATTTTAGACTTCAAACCAAACAGTACACGTTCACTTGGAATCTTCTTCAGCGCATACTGCGCTACAGCCCGCCTGTCAATGGCATCAGCCGCTGCTGCTGCAGTGACAATAGGATGGAGTTTTCCGTTCCGAAATGTCTAATAGAAAACGTGTCACTTCGCTTGATTTGCAGGTCTCTGGATTCCGTCGGGCGAAGTTGAGCGAATGATCGTCAATGGAGAACTTCCTCCGCCTCCGTACGGACCCTCGATTCCGCCGTCACTGGGCTCGTCACAACATCAGAACGTGGTCTACTTCTATGCGCTTGTACGAAAAGACAAAATCGCAAACACGGCCACTGCCGGCGACGCCTCTCAGCAGCTACCGATGCTGCAGCGGGAGCAGCCGCCGCCACAGCAGCAGCAGCAACAAGACCCGAACTCAAGCCAGTAAGTTAGGGTCATCAAATCATTTTTTTGTCGGGCTGACTCTCAGCCAACATTTAACGTGTACGAATTTTCTTTCGCATTGCTTCGTAATATATATAATAATTCAATTTATTCACACTTTATCGTGTCGTTATACCTAGTTATGCTTCGTAATATGGACCCCACTAAAATATATACGTTATTATCTATTTTGTCTTTAAAAATACAATTGACTTGTATGAACGTACAAAATAATTATACAAATATTAAAAGTGGTTAAAGTTAACCTCATGTGCGTCCGCACCTTGCCTGCGCCGAGTCGCATCTGATAGGCTATTCAACGACGGCACCGCGGCACACGATGTGTGTGCCGGGTGTGTGTGGACGTGGTACCTGGGGCATCTTTCACCACATCTTATACAAATACATGTAAATGCAGGTGCACGAACCCCCCCCCCCCGCCCCCCCGTCCCTCATAAAACGTGATGAAAGCCATGAACAGCAAAGCGCGTGAGAACGTGTCGGTTCGTTCGTCCGGCCTGTTTCCATGTCTCAGAGGTAATCGCAAACCAAAATACAGATGTGCAACGGTGAGGATCGAACCCGTGCACCTACCCGTTTTTCTTCGGTCGCAAGCCGCATGCAAATTCACCACACGCTACCACCGGGTTTGACAGGTTGGCCAAAGTAGGCGAAAAAAAAGGGCAGGCGCGGTACCCACTTTGTTTTTTATATGCTTTCGGAAACACCAATACCATTCGACGGTACACTGAGTCGCAAATAAGTGAGTCTATTTTCAAATTGAAACACATTAGCACTGGTCATTACATCGGAGGGAAAGCATTACGTTATATTTTTCGCACAGTGGAAGGCCGACGTGCCTGCGTATCAAAACATCTACGATTTCGATGCACTACATCATTGTCGTCGTGCTAACATCGTGATGATGGTGACTGTCCTACCCTAAGTCGTACATTGCAGGCTACACCTGATGTGTGTGAACTTGTGGCAGGTCGTCACAGTTGCATACAGTTGCCTTAAAAGAGAAAAAAAACAGGGCATTTGCTACGACCGTAGACGCGTACACATTTTTTTAAAGACACTTTTTGAACTGACCCTCAGCCAAGATTTATGGTCTACGGGACTGCTTTTCGCATTGATTCGCATAGACGGACCCCCCACAAATACAAATGTGCAACGATAGGGCTCGAACCCGCGCACCTACATATATGTCTCTTCCGGCCGCGAGGCGCAGGCATAATGCACCACGCCATCGGGCTCGGCCGACGCGTACACCTGGCATTGCCCTACAGTTCATTGTCGCGATTTGTCTGTGGTTCTTTCGTAAAGTTACTTCTGCCTATACATTCGTACTACACAAGGTTTACGGAATTGCTGGAACAAATACAAGAATACTCTAGAAAGGTAACTCCCGAACAAGAGCCTGACTGTATTGACTAAAAATCACAATACACTTTCGATCTCAAGGTCACCGACATTGGATGGAATGGTCGATTCTGGGTAGCTGCCTTGTATGAAAACCGCGCGTCTTTATTAGCAGCCAACCAGAGAGTTAGTCCGAGAATTATTTACGTTGGAGGCGTTACCTTCGGCGGAAACTAGCACCTTGATGCCACACATTTCTAGCGTTGAGCATCGCTTGGGTGAATAAGTCGGCCAGAAACATAATTGCGTTTTATGCCGAGCAAGAGGGCTTGCATGGCCTGGCTTGCAACCAAAATCGCGGAAGGCTCCCACGGCAGAAACAGTTAGCCCAGGCTATAGCAAAAGGCTTTTGGCAGGCGGATTTTGCGATCAACCCAGAACTAGTTCATCTTACTTTGTCAGACGGACGACATTCTGATGTGGTGATTATCTTACCAATGAAAGAAGTAAAAGGTGTTCTCTGGAATGCGGCGACATTGCGTACACTTTGTAGGCATCAATTGTTGCTCTCAGTCACGCTAGGCAGAGTATGCCGCAAACGTGCAGCAGCAATCAAACGACACAAACACTTTACTCTGGGAGATGACTTCGAATTGGAATTACTTGCATTTAAAACTCGCGGCAGCAACACCTTTCCCTTGACATACAGCGCGGGAATGCCCTAGCTGTTCTAGCCAGCAAGGATTATTTCCTTGAGGAGGATTTTCCGCAGGCTACCAGTGTGGAAAATGCCTGGATAATAGTTTATGATTATATTTAACAAGCAAGATCAGAGGGCTTGCTTCCTGTATTATCTATATTAAACCGCGAACGCTGTACAAGAAACCGACAAGTACGCGGCTTACTATATATATATATATATATATATATATATATAGACACGACCTTGTCTTGAGGTAAAGATCAAGATTTTTCATTCTAGCTGTCGATGAGTATCTTGATCCGGTTAAAGTGTGCGTGGTTGTCTTGTGTCATTTCTGCTTGAAAAAAGAAGTCTTGGCTTTGAGTATTGTTATAAACGCATACTTATGGATCTGTCTTTCCTTTTTATGGCATCTATCAAATGAAACTAGGCGTCGCATCAATGTCAATCAGCTCTGTTTCTGCATCTCACGTACTCGCCTCACACCCGTGAAGTTGTATGTTTTATGTCCGGATTTTTTGAGCAGAAAGAAGCGCATTTGGCCCTTTATCTATCTGTATGCATATATGCGCATACATTTGCTCCTACTATATTCACCATAATAAAAAAGGCCTCCAGGCACAGATGCTCGCTCGCGGATTTGACTCGCAGCTTAACTTACGATGTTTGAGACACGTTCATGCGTATACAAGTATGCACCCAGTTGCATATCCTTATATAGGCACCAATACAGGACACGTATCCTGATGTGTCTATATTGCTATTGTCATACAAAACTATAGAAAATAAATGAAAGCTTGCAAAAACTCACTGTTGGCTTGGTGTGCCAGTTAGTCGATCTCTGGGCAAACAGACGCCAAACCGAAAAAGACAGTTTTTAATTTATTATTATTATTATTATTATTATTATTATTATTATTATTATTATTATTATTATTATTATTATTATTATTATTATTATTATTATTATTATTATTATTATTATTATTATTATTATCATCATCATTTATTTAAGTGTAGCAAAATATACATTTGTGATGTAAGAACGTGTGCACAGCCCGCTGGGGCTAGTGTCAAGGTCCCTCAAGGCACTAGGTCCAGGCCTGGGCTGGTCCACCTAGCCATGCTACCTCTCACCGAAGCGGCATTCCCCCTCTGAACATCTAATGACAGACGTTGCAGTAAATACTCGCCCGCCGTCTTGTCTCCTGTAGCGAGCGCCAATCTTTTCCCGACATCCTTGAGCAGCGACCCAGCCCGCCCCCCCCCAATGTCTCGAATGCAAGCGAAGAGAACAAGTGTGGATAACTGATGCTTGAATATTTTCTGCACTTGGCTGCTTCCGCTAGGGCTACCGCGTGTCCAGGGCGGGCTGCGCCCGTACCGACCATTGAGGGGGCTAAAGAGTCGGTCGCGTGTCACACCAGCATTTGGCCCCGCTCGAAGGGAGTCAGGGTCATTTCATCAGGTCTCCTTCCATCGTCTCTGACTAAGCCAGACGGCTCCAAAATGCATGGGTAGCCTGCCGATCGAAGCCCTCTGCTAAATGTCTCGTTCAACGCCGAGTGGCGTGCGATTCTGCCTGAACTCTGGAGACAGGAGAGTCCATGGTGACCTAGGGAGTCGACCTCGTCACCGCATCTGCACCGGTGTGGGGAGACTAGCTCAACTCCTAACCTCAACCCGACTAGTATTCGTGTAGACTCATCGTCGAGCAGGGTACCCAGCTGAGGGCTCGGGAGAACGTGTAGCCATGCACCTGCACCGGGCGATGAAACTGCCTGTAACCTCGCTTTGCTAGCGGCCGTAGTTGTTCGGTTCCACAGGCCGTTCCATCGGCCGTCGTTTGCCAGTTCTGACCACGCGCGCTGAAGAGAAGAAGTCTCCGGTAAAGACCCGCAGAATGCGATGGCGTCATCGTGAGTCTGTTCAAGCGTGGCCTGGAAGTTTGCAATCGCCCGGGTGTCCAGGATAGACTCGACACCACTAGTCGCCGAATGTAAAGAGGCGATGTGTGCTGCGACTAAAAGAGAAACAGCTTCAGGCAGGCCCAGTCCGCCTCTGGCAACCGATAAGAAGGCCTGAACTAGGGAATCGTATCGCAGCCGCAGGTTGAGTATAGATTCCAACGCAAAGCCCATCTTCGAGTTAATTTCCTCCAACTGGGCCGAGAAGGCTGAACTGTTGATTCCCCTGAACAGGTATCTCAGCCTCAACGTAGAGAAGCATGAACGCAGGAGGTACAACCCCCGGTGGGCGCCCAGCTGGAGAAGACGATTAAAACCAATCTCCAGTTTTTCCATCCCACGTTCGATTGTCGGTCCAAGGTGGCGAGAGAACAGGGGTACGCCAAGAAGATCCAGGTCGTCGCCTGTTACGCGGCAACCTGGAAGTAGGTTCTGTATAGCGGAGATTTCAGCTGTACCTGAGCCGATTATGTGAACCTCACACTTGATTGGGTTCAGCTCCAAACCGCTGCATGTGGAGAAACTAAGTATCTTCTTTAAGTCTTCACAGACCGTACTTATGTTACCTCCAATTACCCCGTCGTCCAAGTACCAAAGATTGAGAGGACTTTCGAGTGAGTTAACCAAGTCCTTAACAGCAAGACAAAACAGCGGGGGCGCAAGGGGATCTCCCTGTTGAACCCCTACAGCCGAAGTGAGCAGTGCCGAGGGCAAGACCAAGTGCGATGGATCGCCGTAGGCCAATTTTACATAGTGATAAATGGCAGGGGTCTCATCTCCAACCACCTTTAACAAGTGATCCCACCTGACGGTGTTGAACGCGTTCTTAAAGTCAAGTTTGACTAGCACGAATGGATCGAGCCGAGAATCAATAAAAGCCCTGGTAACGTGAATCATTATTTCAGCACCTCCCTTGGTGGAGAAACCCAGCTGGTGCGGTCCAATCGCTAGGTTAATAGTACCCCTAGAATCCCTCACTGCCAATTTTGCCGCGACCCTGCGTAGTACTGAAGAACAAACGATAGGTCTGAACGAGCCGTCTTTCTTCTTCAATGCGAACAGCCTCGCTCCGAAGATGAGGGGGCACCACCTTGGATGTGGAACTCCCCATCGCAGTAGGTCGATTACCTTTGCCAGGGTCTTAAAAAGTCCATCAGATGAGCAGCCAAGAATCGGTGAGAGGAGGTCCTGTAGGAGCCGAGGTCTTATAAAATCCAGGCCGACGCTCGAGCTCTTTGAAGATGATCCAACCGCATAGCGAACATCCTCGACCGACGTAGATAAAGGTAAGAGTTGCGAGGGTGGGGCAGACGGCCAGCACAGGTCTGGCTGCGCGGAGGGGTATTTTTCCCGTAACGTCGCCGTAGCGGCTGGTTCATCGACCATAACGTCGTCAGATAGAAGAAGGCGGGCTGCTCCTGACACATCCCCGTCCGATAGCTTGGCCGACACAGCCCGCGTGATCGACTGATTTCGCTCAACATTATTACCCAAATCACCCGCGGTAAGTAGGGAAGCCAGGTCTGTAAGCCGAACACCACGTCGGAACTCCACCAAGTTCTTTCTGATGACCACTGCCAGAGAACGTGCATCCCTGCACCCTATCGGTAACCTCAGCACGACTGGGACGAAGAAAAAAGCCCAAGCCAGGCAGCGTCGTCGTTGTCCGAGGCAACCTTTAAGCACACCTCTGACAAGGCGTCAGCCACCGATTTCCTTACCACTTTGGGCAGGATACGAACCAGCTTCCCAGTTTTAATGAAAGCCTGGATGTACTCCGTGAGGTCTAGAGAAGACTCGTTCATGGCCTCGTTAGGGACGGGTATGGCGCCCCCACCCCCATGTTTGACCGTAACATGTCTACGGAGGCCTCGCCTGGCGAAGGTCGGGCCGCATTGGTGACAGGTAACCCTGTTGAGCCCCAAGGGGTCTGGCGGAGTCGCAGGGTTCTGTCCAGATGTGAGGCTTGGACCGGCACCTTCTGAAGAATCCGACGACCCTGTGTGGGTTCTGTCACCGTCCTGCAAACGTTGTGATCACCCGTCATTATGATTGTCTGAGGTCGCTAGCAACCGACAGTAGCGCCAATAAAGGCTGCAATGCGTTCGTTATTGACTTAACCATTTTTGACAGCTCAGACTTCATAGATATTAAGTCCCGAACTAATCCGGACGACCCGTGAGCCACAGGCTTGCGAGGTTCCCGGAGGCGAGTGCGCGTAACCTTCGTTCGTGGCTTAGCTCGAGGTCGCTGTTTGGGAGCCGCTCTAGGCCGGGGTAGAAGGAGCTGCGGAGTGGTGTTTCCACCAACCGCGATGGCGCGCACCACCGAGGCACATGTCGCCCCCTCCGGGGAGGAAGAAGCTGAGTCCGCGCTGCTTGAGCCCTGTGCAGAGGGTGTATGCGCTGCCAAGGCTTCGTTGATAGATGCATCCGGGTGATTAGCCCGGACCTGGTGGAGGGTTCTGGCTTCCATTAAAACCCTATTCCTTTCTCTCAGGTAGAATAATCGCGGGCAGCTGGGTGACTTTGGGTCGTGAGGTCCCCCGCAGTTGACACACTTGGACGAGTTCAGACAATCGGCGGCTCGGTGGCTTCCTTTGCCACAGTTGTGACAAGCCTTGGAAAGTGAGCAGTTCGCCGCAATGTGGCCAACCCTGGAGCAGACTCGGGGCTGGTCGGGTTCCAGAACTACCGCGTGCGAACGATAGCCCAGGAACACTGACGCCGGTGGTTGACGGTCGAAGGTCAGTATCACTTTTGGCAGAGGCTTCTCTTGATTGCCAGAAGAGACGAACAGTCTTCGGGCAGCCGTGACGCCGTAGTTTGATAGCTCCGCTTTTATCTCTTCCTCTGTCAGCGCGGTGCAGACACCTTGAATCCTGGCCTTAAACGAGGCCAAGCCCGGGCAAGAGGCGGTCACCGGGATGTCATCAACGCATGTTAGGCTGGAAAACTTCTGAGCTACATCGATGGAGGAAACGTTGACAAAGATGCTGCTGTTATCGCCTGAGATTCGCCCTTCGGCACCAGGCTGTGGATTGCCTTGAATAACCGTAGCATCGAACCTTCTTTGAAGTCAGCCAAACTCCCGTCAGGGTTCTCCTTGTGTCTCAGGCGAACCCTGAAAGCTCCGAATGCTTCTGAGTTGACTTCGCTTTTCAACCGATCTAACTGTTTTTGCTCCCGCAGCACGGTCTTCTTTACCCTCGCGCTAGTAACAACGGTAAAACCATCGTCACCCGAGGGTTCATCAGCCACTGAGTCAGCATCGACGCCCTGCCTTTTTTGCTTAACGCCCGCGGACTTGTTACTCACGGCGCTAGAGGGCCTCGAAATATCGCCGACGGCTGCAGGTGCATCAGTGCGAATGTTCGCTATGTCCAGGCTAGCTGGAGGCACAACTTGCCGGGCAGGGGCATTTGGGCCCATGATCACGTTTCACATTCACTCGCAATGCCTTGAATAGTTATATCACCAAGTATATGTATATATATGCCACTACTGTGTGTATATATGTCGCCTTGATATGTATGTTACCACTGCCTTGTATATGTATGTCGCCTTTTATAAATGTATGTCACTTTCTGTATATATGTTACTAGCGCCTCGTATATATATGTGTCACCTAAGCAAACTGATTGTTTACAAACAGTCGCACTGGCGCCAAATGTGGGCGCGTGCAGGCCCGCGGAATCAGCCGTTCGCCGGACCGGCTCCACCGTCTAAATTGACGGAACGAAAAGCCGTGTTATGACGTGGCTGTTATGGCAAACGAGCAATGAAAAGTACACTTTACAAGAGCACCGATGAACTTAACGGCACCTGACCGTTCACTAGTGGAACACTTTTCAGTCTTGGACGAAGCACAAGGTGAAGGCGATCCGACTGGGCCACTGCCTAGTCAGGCCGTAGCATACAAGCCAGGCAACGTCCCAGTGCAGGATACTGTTGTATCCCATGCGAGACACTTACCGCAAGACCACAATGGAATAGTGAATCCGTCGGGCCTCCTGTCACTGCTTGTATCGAGTCTGGACTCCAGCGTACTCGGTATGCCTGCACGACGCAGGGCTCTCCTTATGATCGAGTTATGTTCCGTGTGCCTATCGGCTGTTCCTTGGCTTTTGATGCAGCTCAGGGGGTGAAGGCCGTTACGCTCTACAGGCGTCCCACAGGCTGAGCAGGTGTATGACTCGCATATAGGAGCTCCACTGTCACCATGCGGAAGGAGGTATTGTCCAGCATGGTGCTCAGCTGCGGCGAGGGTAGAGCCCTTAAATATCCGCTACTAAAGGTGTCTCGGGCGGCTATAAAAACCGCAATCTCCGTGAGGGATTGCATGCTATCGAGAAGACTTCGACCCACAATGTTGCACCTATAACCGTCAAGCGTATGCTGTGTAGGGCGCTCCTCCCAGAGACCAGGGCCTATGACGTACCTTGCAGCAAGCTCGGCCTTGTCTTTCGTCACTTGTATTACATGACGAATGTTAGGCTCGACGAGGGTCCCAGCGAGTTGTGCAAATTCTAGTAGCGAAGCTGCATAACATACAGGCGCAAGCTCCGTCACGGACCTGATGCCAAGCCCCCCTTCCCTAAGGGGAAGGGTTGCCCTTTGCCAGGCATGGTCAGTCAGAGTGACGTTCAGAACTTCGCCTCGAATTTCCCTTGCGGTGTCGTCGAAGTCCTGCAGGCCGGCCCGCTCGTTGCTCGCTGGGGAGGTCCGCAGGATGTAATTCAGCCTTGGCGAGCCTAAGCTATATCTCCAGAGACAAAGAGCTGCCTGCGGGTGCATTGCGATGAGACGGGTTTTGATCCGCAAAAGCGCGTTGCGCTTAACTGTAATCGTCTCAAGAAATCTTCGAGCTCCAATCGGGGCACCTAGAATTTCCAGGTCCGCCTCAACTCTTTTCGATCCGGGCAAGATGTTTTCGATGGTTCTGAACATTTCGCCCTGCTCGTGGGGAATTATTATTATTACACCTTTTGGTATTGTTAATTACATTACACACGTGTTTAGAACGGCATTCGTTTCCGTTAATCTTGGCTATGTATAGAATATATTGTTGCAACAGGTACAGTGACACACATCCGAAAGGTTATGAAACCCAGTCCAAACGCATAGTTTGTGGTGGAACCCATGGACGGGGAAGCGGGTGAGAACGTGCCACTGGACCGAGAACTCTGTGCCGCTTGGCGTAAGCTGACGACCTATATAAGTAAACTCCAAGACAAATTCTACAGAAGCACCACCTAAGCTAAGCCAATCATTTCCCTTCAGGGGCTCCTGGATCTAAACTTCATAGTCTTTGTTTGCACATGCAGCGTACAATGCTTGGTGACGGTGACCGGGTACTTCACGTCGTTTAAAAGCTCTTGGGATGCGGACCGTGTCGAACGTCGTCTCGCGCGAAAGCCATGTTGTTCTCGAGGGATGATTCCTCGTGCCTCGAGATTTAAGCTAAGCCGGCGCGCCAGGAAACATGATAAAATCTTGTATATGCAGCTCTTCTTTGCAATGTCTCGCCAAAAGAAAGGGCAGAGTGTCACCTTTACTTTTGGAGAATGACCTTGAACAAGCGGTCCGACCAGGTTGCTGGAATTTCGTCTGTTTCCAAGCATTTGTTGTTACAAAAGCCCTCGAAAAGGGCGATAGGAGTACTGGCGCCTTTTATGTCTATTTGAACGAGGTCGAATACGAAGACATTCTTAAGGTTTAACTTCTCAATCGCACGCATAGACAACTTAAAAACGTAAAGTACCATGCGATTTTCGCTTTCCCTGGCGACCACTGAGTGTTCTCGGGAGAGGATGAGGCCTTGAACAACGTAAGCTCTCACACGGCCTGGTGATCCCTGTCTGTGCCCTGTCTGTGTGGCAATCAGCATGTCCAAATCCTATTTGGTCAAGCGCTGTACACCTGCATAACGCGGTCACTGTTGGTTAATCTATATACTTTTTTAAACTTAATGAAAAGTTGGATGGTAATGCACCATATTTTTTTGTATTTAAACACCTGTGCTCCCCGTTTTTTTTTTCGTCATGGTCGATTATTAGTCCACTCCGGCATTCACCTTGTTTAAATTGGGAACCATGAAGACCAATTTAGGAGTGGCTGGTCTGAGTCTCAAACCCAGGCGTCCCGAATGCAAGACAAAGGCTCTTGCCGCTAAGCCATCTTGCTCGGTACATCGACTATATACAGCGATCACCTTTAAATGTTAAATTAGCAGTTACCTAAACCGGTCACTATTGACTCTTCCTTCTCTCTACTCACTTCGAAGTTAGTTGTAGAGTATCCGATAGATCGGGCTCGGATCGTATACAATAATTTTATGGCCATACTCGGTCGTTTCGAATCATCCAATTCCTGGGAACTTGGTATTTGAACGAAACGAGCCTGCTGGCTAGAAGGAAAACATGGGTAGTCTTGCCTTAAACACGTAAAGCTCCAGTCTACGGATTTTATTTAACCTCAGTATGCAGGGTAGCTCCTGCTATTGATAAAAGCGACAAAGTCGCAGAACTTTTTACATCGGTTAGGACTGGATATATCTTTGCTCGAAACATTATTGAAAAATATACAACAGAGCAACTGAAGAGTGACTGAGGAGACTATATCGAGTTCTTCTCACCTCGTTGATTATATGCATTCGTATAATGCGTTGTTCAGTAAACCAGTTAAAAATGTACATTAAATAGTAGTTCGAGCACATTATTTATATCTGGAGCTTACTCATATCGCTAGTCTCCGGTGACAACTCCTTCAATAATTTGTAGAAAAGTTGCGTGATGTGTGAGCCCGTGCTACCCGCCATAAATGCAAGAGGCCTGCATTCACTAAGGAGTGCATATTTTGGTACTTAACTTCCTTCGGTCCTTAGTTCTAGATTGTTGTGAGAGTTGGTAGTCAACAGAATAGTCATCTGACGTTCAAAAGGCAGGTATAGTAGAAGAACTGTCGGTAGACCAACTCGACCAGGTGAAACAGTTCCGGGCTGACTCACTGGTGCCATTCTCAACATGTAGTCCTCTCGTAGAGTGTCGATCGCGGTCGAACGTTCTGAAAGTAAGCATGAGTTCTCTCTCTCCATCAGAGTTGCGATTCGTCGTAGCGTAGATAGATAAGCCAAAGGGCGGACGGGTTCATTATTTTCCAAAAGACGAAGAGAGTAAGATGGGAGTAAGCTCCGAGTGGGGGGGGGGTTGGTCTCATCTAAAAGATCGATAGCCGAAGGTATCGCATCTGCCCGCTAGGGTGATAGCGCTTCTTGCGAAGCAGGGCCAATTTGCTTGATCTTCTCTTGGAGTCTGGCCCCTCGGCAGCAATCGCACGCAAGGATTGCACTGTCACTATAACGCCCTGCTGGGGCAATTTAGCAATTCCCAGCGTCGCACAAAACACAGCCATACGTTTCCAAAGTTCCTTACGTCAGTCGACAAGGTCCTAGACGTGTAACAGCGCTAGGCTACACGGTCTTTTCAAAACGGTTTCATACAACGCTCTTTCTTGAAGTCGGAAACGTGAGATACACATAAGAACAATAGGTGCAGAAACGATAGACATAAAAAATGCTTACCACTAATACAACTATTTTTATCGAAAACGTATACACTTACTGTCACTACTGATATAATCGCATGAAGTAGCAACGCGGGTTAACATTGAAAATTCGCGTTTACAGTTCACAAGATGGCGATCAGCCAGCGCCCGACCCCGGCCCTGGGGACAACCTGGAAGAGCGGCGGGTCGACCCCCGGCGGGTGACACATTCCACCGACGACGAAGTAGTGAGGAACAACAGCAACAACAGCTGTGATCAGGCGTGTGCGAACGCTAATGATGGCGCCAAAGTTAATGAGCACGACGCCAACGAAAACCTGCGTAGCCGGGATGAGGACGAAGCTATCTCCAACAGCAGCAACAACGACAACAGCAGCAGCAACATCAACAGCAACAACAGCAACAACAACAAAAACAACAACATCAACAACAACAGCAACACCACCAATGAGTTTGACGACACGACGCGGAGCTTTGTGCACGATGCCAGCGTCGCTGCCCATGGTAAGTCGAAACGAAGACTTGCTTGCGTGGCCTCTCCGGCCCTCTCTACCTCACCTGCTCAATGACGCCCTCTGCGTCTGCTTACAGTTGGTACGGTGGGACCGTGTGCGTGTATGTGTGTATTGAGTACATGGCTTACAACTCTAACATACGCTATTTACTCACATGTTGTAGGCTCCTGGTAGGTAGGATGTTTATTATAATTATTATTATTATTGTTATCTTTGACCTTACTTCGATGCCAAAGAGATTTTGAACGCCGATAGATAGTACCCGTGTAAGGGTCTCGGCGATATGTTCTCCCACATTATCGTTTGTATCGACTGTCGAAGGGATCCCCAGATGTATTCCTAAGACGTAACCAGCGTATAGTAGCGTAAAACGAACACAGACAAATGATAAATCTGCAAGGGTCGAAGGAGCCCGTTAAGCTGAGCACATCTTGTTGGGCGATCGATTTATTATACACGCCGATTTACAAAGCCATTTCAGTTATAGATTGTTACATAGCCATCTGTCACAACCTCTGACTTTTCTCTCATAAACGATATTTTTCATACGCAGTTTCATTCCGCGGTTCCGTATCGATATCTACATTAAGCTGACGCGAAGTGACTCATTGCACGAAGTCAATAGGACATCATTATTTGTATCGTCTCGACGCTTTAGCTTCTTGAGTAAAAAACAGCTCGAGCTGAATCTCTATCTAGCACACTTCTTTGGAGCACGAACATTGTTGGCAGTCTGGCAGTCTCTGGCGCTCCAACGGCTGGGCCTCTAAAAGTATTGTATTAGAATTCGCAGCATTTCGTCGTACAGCAAACATATGTGCAGCAGTTTGGTGTTGTAGTAAACTTTTGTTGAAAGATGTGTATAAACATGTGTGAGTCATCTTGGTATGTACCAGTGTGCAACCTAAGGGCTAAATCGTAGACAGGAATCAAGAGAGGAGACGAGCGTCGTTGAATGAACCCTATGCGTTGTTTGTTTTGTTGTTGGTTTGTCCTTGCAGTCCATTTTTGGTCCCAATTTGGCCACCAGATAGGTATTATCTGTAATTTGGACACTTTGATCTTATATCACGACATTTTTTACTCGGTGAGAAACGCCCGCGTATGATGATCAGCAGACGAAGTGCAACACCATGTCTGTCTGCCAGCCCTGATCTTGGATTTCTCTTTCGCTCTCTATATTTCTTTCTCTTTCGATACTCCTAAGGCTAAACTCCGGCTAGCCGCCCACTCGACGGAGCTGCAGATGTCGCCGAAGGTAAAGGTCCGTCGATTTATTCAGGCGAGCCAAACGTGTTCTCGCCGCTGTACGTTAGATAGAGGAAGCCATCCGGGTCCTTGTACTGCGCGTATAGCTCGCCCATGCTCATGCTTAAATTGACAGAAACAGAGAGAGAGAGAGAGAGAGAGAAAGAGGCATACGTGATCGCACAGAAATAGACACTCGATGGTGAGGTTACAGGCAAACAGTAACTATCATAAGCCAATCAAGATAGGCTAAACTCAACAGATAGGCTGAGCTCAAATAATAGGCTGAGTTCAAATTACAGGCTGAGTTCAAATTATAGGCTGACCTCAAACGCGTAATAAAGTACCTCTATCTTGTGTAGATAACTTTCTGTCTCTAGTATTGTGTTCCATTAGCGAAATGCCAAAGGGAATGTTTTTTTTTCGTCTCTGACACTGTACTGATTCGTAACCTAAGTAATTCAATGCTTAAGTTCACCGAATCTGCCATGTGGTGTTAGGCCGCGTGACGCTGGCAACAGACGAAGCTGACGAAGATGAGCTAGCAAAAACGCGGGCGGTGGTGCTTATGACGTGGAATAATTCAATTTGTATTCATTCCAAGCGGAGTTGAAAAATCACGTTTTTTTTTTCATGTGAGCAAGCTGATGCTGCTGGCTGCCGCTAATTAGGCATCAAAATCATATGCATTTATTCATTCCATAGACCGCAGACTGGTTATTCTACGCACATTTGAAATACTCCCACAGTTCGACCTACTCACCTCGTCTGCGGCATCACGCGGCCGACGAAGATAAACAGCGCTTTTTCGGAATTGAGCGCGATACGACGTCGCACAATCCACATAAACTGGGCCACGGAGATGTCGTCGGGCACGAGGAACTTCTGTTTGTCGATAGTCGGAACTTGATGCGAATTTGTGGCCCTTTCGACGATCACCTGCTCTGCAACGAATCCAGTACGGCGTATATGCTATGCTCCATTGATTACCTTTTCGACTACAACTACCAATGTGACTATTCCAGATCCTATGAAGCTATATATATATATATATATATATATATATATATATATATAATTTCATATCGTATACTGTATCGATCGTGTGGTATAGCTCGTTAACGGTAGCGTCTACCTCCCTTCTCCATTGATCGTTGTGACACAAACATATTTCTGTGATTTGTATATACACAATAGAAATATGTATGCATGACTATAATTGTATACAAATATATTTTTATATTGCACAAATATACATGTAAATTATACCCTAATTGCCGAATGGCCTAAGGATATATAAATATATGTTGTCGTCATTTTTAATCAAAACCTTCTTTGGCATTAAGCTTCAATATACCGATAGATGTAGTCCACAATTTGTTAAGAACTCCCTCTAGCCTGCTAAAGATATTGTATCACGATTTATCTGAAAGGCTTCATCAAAACTGGATCAGCACTTAAAAGCGTTTCGACATTTAAACCTTGTTCATTTTTCGCAGCCAGCTCCTGCAGGTTTCGAGAAGAGTGGCAGGCTTTAGTGTCGTATAGAGTTTATGTCATGTTTGCATGTTGCACATTCGAAAATCGGTGGCCTCACACGGCTTTTAAAGTCCGTGTACTTTTGATCGAGTGTTTGTGTTGCCGCTTTTGAAGAGGTTTCTTCTCGAATTTGTGCAATTGCGGACGCAATAGGTATATTCCACGATTAATTAAAAAAAAGATTTTCGCGGCTTGCTGCTAGATAGGCTGTAGAAACAATTTGCAGCAAACTCGACAAGCAGAGGACAGACGTTAGAAACGTACGCTTGACTTTGTCTAACGTCGCAATTTTAGTGGAATTGAGATTGTTCCAGATAACCTGTGTCCCATAGGCAGGCAGCTATTAACGCTCTCTTAGAAGCGGCTTTCACCGATTTCCTCGGGCAGGGTTTAGGCGAAACTCAGACGGCACTACAGTGGTAAATGTGATAAACAAACTCGACGGGTGTACCGTCAATAGGCAAGATTTGATGGCGTTTTCTGTTTGTATAAGTATATATACCATTCTCCTTGTCGAATTTTGGGAATGTTTATGTTGTGAAATCCCTGTTGTCTAATATACTTAGGTTAGAATGAAGCGTGACCGCTAGTGGTCGCAGGACTCACGCCACCTCTCCGCGCGATGCCAAAAACTTATTTATAATATTATACAGATTTGTTAAGTATTTTAACGTATGCGGGGGCGTTGTGCCCAGCTCGGGTTTTATTCAACTGGGGGACGATTTAAAAAGTTTTGCGAACAAAAGCCTAACCTACGAAAGATAAACGTTGAAAGCTTTGTATGTGCAACTCTTTTAACTATCCCACGTCGTGGAGTCAGATTGGGAGAGGTCCACTTTCCCTTTAGTAACTTCAACTGCTTTCGTACTGGGGCTCGAGAATCTAAGCATCAAGTAAAAAGTGTTATCCAGAGAGGAGTTAAAAGACTCGTTAACTTTATGTTTGTTCCTAAAGAACTGTCCTATGGGATTTTTCGTTTCTTTTCCTTTCGTCAAACTCTGACTTCTATTGTTAATCACCAAAATATGACTCTTATGAAGAGACAGTCCAGTTTGGTAGTAAATTGATTCGGCAGGGTAGATATCTGAGATTAAATCGGTAAGCGTCAAAAGTTGCTTAAAATATTTCTGAAGGTTATTAGAGGACAATAGGCGGATTTTGTAAACAGAGCCCTTAGTAACAAATGAAGGTCCGTTTTTGTCTCAACAGTAATTATTAATATTATTTTTCTAATATTCTAATTCGTAAATCTTTGTTTCTTTGTTTATCTGTATTATTTTAATTGTATTTTTTTTTCGTAAGACTTATGCCCGTGTACGGTTTTTTCATGTCATGGCTAATTTTTAATCCACTCCGGCATTTACCTTGTCTAAATTAGAAATCATGCAAACGAATTTAAGAGTGGCCGGTCTGGGTCTCGAACCCAGTCCTCCCAAATGCAAGGCAAAAGCTTTGCCACTAAGCCATCTTGCTCGGTACTATACTGTTTTACTGTATTATTTTTTGATTTCCTTGATTTCCTTTCAAAGTCAAGTCAATAATAAATTGAAAATTCTATCTTTCAGTCGAGTAGATCATGACGTCTTTAGTGTTTTAGATTTAAAAGCAAATCAATAGGTTCAATTTTTGGAGTGCTGGAAAATGCATGGACAAACTAGAAAAATAGAAAATTATCACAAAGTAACGCATAACGTTAACCCCATATCAAAGCACATATTTATGCTATGACGATTTACAGGAATTTAATTTTGTAACCCTACAGCATTGCTGTCGTACGATGTCGTACTTAACAATGACCAGGCTGAGAGAACATGTATTGCTAAGTAGAACTTAAAAGGAAAAGTTGTCTTACCGGAAGTCGATGCGGATACTTGTCAAGTATCGCCTTGGATTCTTCCATCCGCTGCTCTGAAAGTGACACTATGTTAATAAGGGCAACATTTGTACAATTGTTTTATATATATATATATATATATATATATATATATATATATATATATATATAGCTAATCGAAAACAAGTATTTTTAGCAGAACAAACGAAATACACAATTTAAAGAGTCTAGGGTTAGAGAGATTTTTAAATCTAATTATAAATGCCAAGATTACCAATGTGTCATACGACTCTTTTTTGAAAGCAGATTGAGCCGAGCGGCTTAGTGACAAAGCTCATGTCTTGTATTAGTTCAGAAGCTCGGTCTAAAAGGTCGACCATAACTAAAAAGGGCGAGCACGCATATCTCAACAGAAGCACGCAACATTAGTCCGTTAGGTTCTTAAAGCGAACACCATCTAGCATTGGATAAGCTGCATTTGTGCGCGGGTAAATGGTAGTCAGTGGACTACATGGTGAAGCCTAGACTTCGACAAACGTGCCTTAAGAAACAAGGACGTTTACACTTACGATACATATGCTAGAACAGAACTATTTTCAAAAACGATAGAATCTCAAAAACGATGGAATCCAAAAAAAACGTGCGCCTTTGGCGTTTATATGCGGAACTGGCAAGCCAAAATTAGTAAGGTAGACATAGGGATTTATGGGTCGCAGCAGCAATGAGGAGCACTGGGTGGAGGGCTAGCAGGGTGAAAGATCGGCACCTATCTACGGCCTTTGCAGCCCACGGATTTTATCGCGTTCGGTGCAACGTGGAGGGTTTCCATGAACCACAGGACAAATGTCGATGCAAACAACGTTGGAGCAAATATGATAGCCGTAGGTCGTGCTTAGAGGGGTTGCGCATGTTGCAGTTTGAACAATGGACATCTCTCGCCTATTTTTTACTTTTTCAGCCATTTGTAGAAGCCTAGAGCTGAATTATCGTGGCTGGAGAGGTTAATATGAGTTAGCATATAGTGTACCTATTATAAAAAGAAGCGCTTCTCGATCACTTCGTCATACGATTACGCTCGAGCTATATATATATATAAGTTAAAAATATAAAACGTATTTATATTTGTTTGTATAATTTTCTGAGTATATTAATTTGCGGGTTTTACATTTTGTTTTTATAAATTCGTTGTACATCTTCTACATACCCATGAATTTCGTGCGCCACATCCAATGCAAGCTAATACGATGTAAGGCACACGACTCAGACGCCATGCCAACCATAATACTATTGCTAACTCTACGACGTCGTGTTACATGGCGAAGCTATTAAATCAAAGATACATTTAGCTTATCGACCGTCGAAGACACAACAGTCGTTTTTCTGTAGCTTTACTGGCTATATTTATTCAGGATTTCCGTCGCTACTCGATTATTTCTATGCAATCCGTTTGCTTCTGCTTTATTTCAATAGTGTAAGCGCGCAGGTTACCACAACTAACTAATTAGGAAACCGTGTTAGGGACGATGCAAATGTCACTGAACGGCGTCAGGTTCAGTGTACGCAGGCGGCGGCTTGCATCTCGCCTGTGCTTCAGAAATTGCTTGCTCAAAGTCGAAGCACGGAACCTGCCTAAACGCGACTCAAAAACACAACGTATCTCTACATTCGCCTATCAAGACGTGTCGAGCACAGATGGGTGTATCGAAATCAAACAGTGGGACGAGTTCGCAGCCCTCCCTAGCAGCTAGTGCCGGTTATTATATTGCACCGGTAGGACTCTTGCATACAGCCAACAGAAGCTATTAAAGAGAACCGATGCGTATCGGATGCCAACTGCACACCGCTCGCGCCACTTGCTTGAAGGAAACTACGCGCTACCTAAGGGTGAGCAACAACAACTGCAATCTAGTTCTATCCAGCTTCTAACTCTATTTCTTCTTCGTCTTGGAATGGTTGTTAGGGCGGCTGTAGACCTCGGCGAAGTGGCATGCGGGGCTGCTAATTTTCTATACAAAAACAACACTGCCCGAATACAAGTCCGCTCGATCGTCGGAGGGAGCCGAAGCTTCATTGTCAATTAGACTCTCGTTATCTTCAAAACAGTAATATCAGCCGCGCTGCCGCAGGCTCCGTCTCACGTGCGAGTCATTCGTATTCGAAACGGCCCCATTGCACTGTATCTGCTGATTTTTCCTACCGTTCAAGAGACGAGACAACAGGACCAACCAGGTCGACTGCTCGTGCCTCTCCTCAGAATCGGAGCGAATGTTTGCAAATCCTTTCGCGCACGATACGTGCACATCCGTGGCGTCAAGAAACACAGCGCCTCGTTCTCGTGTGCTAAAAGAAACACACAAACGTCTCTATCTCGTAGTTCTTCA
>QVRM01005933.1:245000-272500 GCA_003439945.1 Dermanyssus gallinae | reverse complement strand
CGGGACGACCGGTTGGAGTTGATATGATATAGTTTTCTAAGTGTGTATATATATATATATATGCCTAAGTCGTTTATTACTTACGTTTCAGTCAAAAATCATTTGGTGATTAATGAAGTCGAAAGTCGAGTAGGGTGGAGATTTGAAAGTTCAGGCTGAGTCGTTTATATATATATATATATATATATATATACGGGCTAAACCGCTTATATTAAGCAATGATAATGGAGAGACTTAACGAGACCATTCGTAACGGTGTTGGCTTAAACGGTTAACGCACCGTTCGAACCGGGACGTTGCCACGGCAGCCATGATTAACAGACCGACAATCGCAAGTTTAAGTCCCGGCCTTGCTGCTGGTTGCTCTTGCTGAACGACATGGTTGTCATTATCGTGCTGCACTATGCCTCTGCTGAAGGAAGCCTATATATAAATAAATCCAGTAAACGAGAACGCGATGGCGAGATGGGGGTGCATGAAGACGCTATAGTGTCACAGGAATTTTAGTCGATCACGAGCGTCTAATATGTGGGTGTCAGAGCGGTACGAAACAAGGGACCTTAAGTCTAAAGCTATTATTATCCAGTCGGATTTAAACCGAATACGACAATCGCGAGCTTGGCCTAGTAGGTAAGGAGCTAAGGTTGGTACCCGGGCCGATAAAGCTCGTCAAGACAAATTGCTCGGACGATCTGATTCGCGCGCGATTTAAGAGTGACAAGCATTAAACCGCGTTACAATAATTTGGTATTTTTTTTATAAACAACATGAATGTTCTAACGTCGGGTTTGGTGGTGGCGTGGTGGGTGCATTGGCCTGCGCCTTGCGACCGGAGGAGGCACATAGGTGCAGCACGGGTTCGCGCCCCACCGTTGCACGTTTGTACTTATGGGGGTCCGTCTATGAAACAAGCATGCGAAAAGCAGTCCCGTGGACGTTAAATCTTGGCTGGGGGTCAGCTACCGAAAAGTACATTACATGAATGTTTTA
The DNA here is from genome assembly GCA_003439945.1 of Dermanyssus gallinae. Taxonomy (NCBI): domain Eukaryota; kingdom Metazoa; phylum Arthropoda; class Arachnida; order Mesostigmata; family Dermanyssidae; genus Dermanyssus; species Dermanyssus gallinae. The sequence continues at coordinate 271,510 of QVRM01005933.1, read as the reverse complement.
CGACGATGAACATTACTCATGTGTGCCGTAAAGTAAATGCTCGTATACAAATGTGGTCAGGTAAACATACAGCCAGACACTCAGATAGAGAGCTAGCAGTTGCAAATAATAGCTAGAACGTTAAAAATACAAACGGCGCATTGATTTGCCAGTGCGCTCGTTTGTTACGGAGTTTTGCGCATTGGATAGACGAGTACATGCGGACACGTTGTTTAGACTTAGCAGGCAGCGTCTCAATCATCAAATTTAATGGTAGATCGCCGTGGCGCATCTCTCGGACGGCCATTGCTTGTATGACTACTAGTCATCAACGGGACACAATTGAGCGGTATATATATGTATATGTATGTATGCATATATATATATATATATATATATATATATATATATATATATATATATATATATATATATATACATATATATGTATATATAGTATGATATATATATATATATATATATATATATACATACATATATACACAAATGTGTACAAGTGCTGATAGGGTCACATAGACATACGTGTGCTTATATGCCTACCTTCAGTTTGCTGAACCTTGAAGCGGAACTTGACTCCGGCATCTTTTGTCTTCCGTCGAAACATTCCGCCACGATCTTGCAGCGACGACACAGCTGTTTAGGCCTGTGATGTCACTCACACAGGCGACGACGACGACGACAACAACAACAGCAGCGAGGCGAGACACGACGCGTAGACAAGTAGAGCGGTCTATGTGCCGCTTCGCCGAATGGTTCAGAATTTGAACACGTGAGAATTCAAACGGGGTCGTGTTTTGAACACAAAACGCACCACGATGACGACAGCACCACCAACAACAAAAACAACAACAGCAGCAAAGACAACGGGAGGTGTGGCAAAAACGACAAACGGGGGCGGCGGCAGCAACAACGAAAGCAGGGTTAAACAACAAACAATAACAACAACAACAACAACAAGAGGTTGGCGTCGGTGACCTCCGTCAGGATGTTGTTGTGGTCATCACTGCTGTCGTTGTTGTTGTTGTTGGTGGTGTTGTTGATGTTGCTGCTGTTGCTGCCGCTGCTGCTGCTGCCAATAATGTCCCACTGTATACAGGAATGTAAACTTCCTGTTCACAGTTGCCGCCGTCTGTGTCAAGTTTGCATTTGCTTGTTTCTCTAGCAGCAGCAGCAGTTATTATGGCTGCTATTGCTGATGCTGGTGCTGCTGCTGGTGGTTCTTCCTCGTTCTCTTCCTACTTGTCTCGTTGCCAAGCGTTGATAGCAAAGAAGAAGGGGGAGAAGGCAAAGAAGAAGCAAATCGCGCCAGCGAAATTCCGTCCAGCTCGAACCGTACTCACGTGTGGCGGCGTTTCCTGATGCCACACATGACACGCTGACTCTACTCAACAGCTGTTGTTGTTGTCGTTGTTGTTGTTGTTGTTGTTGCTGTCGTTGCTGCTGTTGTTGTTGTTGTTGTTGCTGTTGTTATTGCTGTCGTTGCTGTTGTTGTTGTTGCCGTCGTCGTCGTTTGTTTTTTGAGTCATCAATTTCTCGTCTCGTTGTGATACGAATAGTGGCTCTCCGTACAAACACACACACACACTCTATATATATATATATATATATATATAATATATATATATATTAAACGAATATATATCTATCTATCTCTAAATTTATACCTACCTACACTTTAAACGCCTGTGTGCAGACGCCGATGTATACACCTAAACTTGTGGCCGGTTCAATCCTCAGCTTGTGTATTTTGCTGACGCTTCGTACCTTCCTATTTCACAAAGATGGATGATTGATTGAGTGAATGACGAACGAACGGACGGACGGACGGGCGGATAGCAAAATTGCACCAGACCAGGATTTAGCTAGCAGGCAAGCAGGCAGGGAGCCAGGTAGAGAAACAGCGGCAGCAGCAGCAGCAACAGCACAGCAGAAAGGGTTCTTGCCAGTCACCAGGCGGTCTCTCGGCGGCGAGACATTCACTGTGTCGACCAACATCACCACCACCACCCCAGGCCAAGCTAGCTCTCGGCCAGCGCACGCGTCTACGCACGCATCAACACGTAGGCACAGTTACTCTACGACAGCGTCTACGTCCTCCTCGACGGATGACGGCGACAACGACGACGCAGCAGCCGCAGCCACACGTTTAACGAGGCGATTAGAGAGAGAGAGAGAGACTGACGAGAATGTCGCAACAACAGATATGCAACAATGATGTAACAAGACGTGCAACAATGATGATGATGACCGCCTGAAAACATGTGCTTGATTGCACAGCAACAACAGCAACAACAACAACAATAACAACAACAACAATAACAACAATAACAATAACAACAATAACAACAACAACAACAACCTAGGTAACAATAATGATGATGATGATGGCGGCGATGATCATGATGACGACGATTATAAAGATGGTGCTGATGGAGGTGGGGTGACGATGCAGAATTTTGGAGACGTAAAAATGAAGTCTCGAGTTAGTCTACGCACGTCGGCATGTTATGATGCGTGCCACCCCACCCCTACTGCCTCTGCACACCTGCACACCTCCCCCCCCTGTCTCTCTCTTTCTCGCAAACTCTCTATTGTTTGTGTTGCCTGTTTCTGCTATTGGTTCTTTTGTTGTTGTTGTTGTTGTCGTTGTTGCTGTTGTCGTCGTTGTTGTTGTTGTTGTTGTTCGCTGTAGACAACGTTGGTCACATCCGCCACATCGAAAGGGCGGGCGGCACGAAACACGATTAGCAAAACCTACGTTGCTTCCCTTCTCGGAAGAGATTTAGGATTCGCGGCCGTTGTAGACGCTCTACGAGCTAGGAGACTAAGGAAACACGTACCAGCAGCAACAAGGGCAACAGAAGCATCAGCAGTGGCAGTAGCAAAGACAGCAACAATAATAATAATAATAATAATAATAATAATAATAATAATAATAATAATAATAATAAATAACACGCACTGTTCTTCACCGCAATCGTAGCGGTAGCAGAAGTAACGACCCTAGCTGACAGTATCATCATTGGCGTTCGGCGACGACGACGACGATCACGACTCCGCCGACGCTTGAAATGATGATATTGACTATGCTGCCTGCTCTAAGCGCCCCTGATATAAAAGGGTGACATATGTATTTAGGTATACATGCCAAGCGAACAATCAATCAATCAATCAATTGATGATAATGATTGTGATTATGATGATGACGATGATGATGATGATGATGCCGATGACGACGACGACGACGACGTCGATTGGGCAATAGGGGGTTGTGAGTTTGTGGGGAAGACAATGATCAAAATGAGAATGAAGATGAGGACGAGGAGGTGGCGTGCGTGCATCTCCAGGACCCACAGACATCACAATTCGGACAATCAGCAAGAACAACGAGGACTGTGACGACGGGTTCGGTCGGCGATTGCACACCCCGATACTCACTCAACTCAGAATGTCATGTCCCTATGTCGGTGCTTGGCGGCGGCCGTCGGCCCTGGCACCAGCGCCACTATGCTGACGAGTTGGCTGTGAGGAGGCTGGCTCCACGACCGAGACCTCCATAACCTCTACTCCCCTCTCCCCCCCCCTCCCCCCCAGCCTCGCTGTAATATGGTAACACTGTTCGAGTCAATTCGAGTAGCAGCACCAATCATCCAGTCAACCAATCAACAGCCGTAGCAGCGATGGCGTTCGACGACTGACGACGCGACAAAACAGCGTCTCCGGATTGCGTAATCTGCACTGAAACGAAGCTGGCGACACACCCACCATCACCACCATCAGCGGCTACAACAATAGCATCAGCAAGAACGACATGAATTGAACGAATAACAGCAACAAAACAATTACAGCTACTGCGACAGCAACAGCAACATCAACAAAAACAACAATCACAGCTAGTAGTGCAATAGTAATAAAAATAGTTATTACGTCAGCAACAACAAAAATACCAGCGACTAAAAACAATTACAAGAACCATGACGAGTAGACGATGGTTGTGACAACAACCAGCCGAACCGATAGAATCACAAGCAACAACCACAGCAACAACAACAACAACCACAGCAGCAGCAACAACAACAACAACAACAACAAAAACCACAGCAACAACAACAACAACAAAAACAATTACAGCAACAACGACGACTACGCCGATTTGAGCCGTTATCGAAATCAGCTTCACCGTCTCCTGCCGTCTCGTTTCGTATCGCGGATGGATCACTCGTCATTCATTTAGCTCATCTCGGCCAGGTTTTTTTTGCGGTGATTAGTATTACTCACTCTTTCCCTCTGTAGCGCCTTTCCCGGTTCGGTCGCACTCGCTTGTTTTGCTCTCCCCCCATCTCTCTCTCTCTCTCGTCTGCTTCTCTCTGTTCATTTCTCCGGCTTTTATCTCCGCCGGCATCTCTTTAGATATTTTCCCGTCGTAAATATGGGCTGTCACCTATTTGAAATAGAAGTGGTTATCGTTGTCATGGTTGTTGTCGGTTTTGTAAAATTGTGATCGTTGTCTTTGTTGGTGATGTGGAGCTGTCGGTGCTGCTGACGCCGTCGTGGTTTGCATCTCCACTGCGTGAATTGCGTCATTTCGACCACTATTTTCGTACGTAGTTTTCAGCCAATTCAACACACAATTCCACAAGAAATCACCGCACACATAAGGACGTAGACGGTAAACAAAGGGAGATGAGGAGGAGGAGGAGGAGGAGGTGAAGGAAGATGAACAGGTCTATTTGTTCATCTCCTGGGGTGCGGAACTGAAGTACAGGCGTGCAGAGAAGACGAGGGAAAATATATGAAAGACAGATATCGTTAGGTCGGGGTAGGCAAAATGAAAAGTGTGGCAGACTAGATCCGGTCGGCATGTCATCCGTCAACGAACAACAAACACGCGTGGGCCTGCACAGGGCACAATATAGCATTATCGGTAATAATAATAATAATAATAAATAATAATAATAATAATATAATATAATAATACAATACTCGAGGCTACTCATGGAAATCTCATATGCTTCTCCTAATGTTGCCATTCCCTACTGACGCTGCCAAACTAATTATGATGAATGTAGCCGAAATAGATCTTAGGACTCTTCAAGGTGTGGCCGACGCGACTGCACTCAGCACTATCGACAAGATACGCCACGTAGATGAAGATGAAAACAGTATCCGCCAAGCAGAGATGAAATTAGCAGAGGGTGATATCCGTTCTGCCGCTCGAGCCCTGCTGTCCTCAGACATAATTGCACCATACGACGCGCACACAGAGTCTGAACTGCGGGCCAAACATCCACGTTCCCCACCTGGCTGCCAAGAGCGCATAGAGCTGCTCCAACAACCGGTCGCCTTAAACCTTGGTAAGATTGACGTACTTCAGGCCCATGAGGCCGTTAAATCTTTTCCATTCACAAGTGGAGCCGGTTTGGATGGTCTGCGTCCTCGACATCTACGTGACATGCTTGACCAGACGATTCCCTCATCTGAACGTCTACTGAACGAACTGAGTACCTTTGTGACTACAGTACTTAATGGTACCTTGCCGTCATTCTGTCTACCGATTTTCTATGGTGCAAGCCTAACCGCCCTTAGAAAAAAAGATAACTCAATTAGACCCATTGCGTGCGCACTGGCCTTACGAAGAATGGCTTCTAAAATTGCCATGGCTGTGAATAAAAATACCATTGTGACAGCGGTCTCTCCTCACCAAGTTGGGGTTGCCATTAGAGGAGGAGCAGAAGCCACCGTGCATGCTACGCGTGCCTTTTTGCAGGCAGAGGGCCCGACAAGAGTGCTAATTAAACTAGACTTTCGAAATGCGTTTAATACATTAAGAAGAGATAAAATGTTTAATGAAGTGCAAAAGAAGGCTCCAAGACTCCTACCGATGGTGTGGCAGGGCTACAGAAGTGCGTCAATGCTCGCTTGGAATACAGATGTAACCATTGAGTCCAGGACCGGTATCCAACAGGGAGACCCACTAGGGCCAGCGCTATTTTGTCTTGGCATTTCTGATCTGGTGTCAAGTCTACAGAGCCCCTTTAACGTCTGGTATCTGGATGATGCAATCTTGGGTGGTCCCGCGGACGTTGTGGCGAAGGATGTACAGACCGTACTACAGTTCGAGGAAACGGGAGGGCTAACGGTCAACGCCTCTAAGTGTGAGGTTACAGCGATAGGAGGCAATGCGCAAGAGCAAGAGAAATCTATTCAAGCGATCATGCAAGCACTTCCCGGAATAATTCGCACGACACAAGAGGACCTAGATATCCTGGGTGCTCAGTCATGTGTGAAGGAATCCCACGGGTTCTTCGCGCAAAACGAAAAGCTCTTGTAAAAATCCGCCCACGCTTGACAAATATGCACCCACAGGCGGCCCTTTGTCTGTGGAGGCACAGTCTTGGGTCATCAAGATTTAACTATTTGTTGCGAGCATCCCCGACCTTCACATATACCGAAGGCCTCGCTACTTACGACGAGACTACTAGGGATATTCTGGGTGAGGTATTGAACATTAGTTTAGAGGAGAACTTATGGAAAAGAGCAAGCCTTCCAATAGCATTCGGAGGCCTTGGTATAAGAAGGTCCATCGACCTCGCCGCAGTGTGCTATGCTGCATCATTGAATCAATTTGGCTCTATAGCGGAATCACTTGTTAATGAAGATGCAACAATCGTGTTAAAGAAAACTACCATGTTGGCAGATGCGACGATGAGGAGCCAACTTGACCCCGGCCCCCTGAAAGAGCACGTGAACCAACATTTTCTCGACGCTTGTAAAAGTAAGAAATCATCAAGGGATATCATGGATGACCTTACATCACCAAGAGAACGTGCCGTTTTTTTAGCGGCTCAACATCCTTTCAGCGGGGGCTGGCTCCAAGCACTGCCCTCCCGCCAGCTTGGCACCATGCTGGACCCCAACTCCTTCCGCATGGTGTCAGCCCTTAGGATAGGCGCGCCCGTCTGCGAGCCTTTCTCATGTCTTTCATGCAGCCAACCTGTTGACCCTGATGGTCTACATCCTCTAAGCTGTCTAAAAAGCCCTGGCAGACTCACAAGACACGCGGAACTCAACGCCATAGTAAGAAGAGCCCTTAGAAGGGCAGGGATACCATCCACACCCGAGCCGAAAGGTCTTTATAGAAGTAGTGAGCTACGACCGGACGGGGTCACCATTCCGCTATGGTCACATGGTAAAAGCCTTGCATGGGATGTAACCGTTTCATGCACAGCGGCCTTGTCGTATCTACGTCACAGCGCAGTTGAATCTGAATGGGTTGCAGAACGCGCGGACTCTGAAAACGAGGAAAGTATCTCGAGCTGTCAAGGAGGTACCACTTTGTACCCATTGCATTGGAGACACTTGGGCCCATTAGCACAGGTACGGCGAAAATCCTGAAGGATATTGGAAAGCGTATAGAAGATATTACGGGTGATCGACGCGAGGCCATGTTTTTGAGACAGATGATGTCTTTGGCCGTGTGTAGGGGGAACGTGGCTTCTATCATAGGCGCCATGAATTGAGGAAATCAGCAGAGCATCATGAACCTGGCTTAAACGTTCATACCTCACAATTGTAAAACCGAAAAATAATAATAATAAATAATAATAATAATAATAATAATAATAATAATAATAATAATAATTATTATTATTATTATTATTATTATTATTATTATTATTAGTAAATTTCGTGTAAGCTTAAGTGGTAGCTCATTGAGAGCTCTTCGCTTTTCCGAATCTGCATATTCTACGACTCATCCACACTTGACAGAATTGCGCCAAATGTATAATAACGCCGCCCGTACAAGATACAGTTACCTCCCAGAGAAGACTTATGCTGTATGACCTTAAAGGTTTGGTAACTTCATCAGATATGATGATGACCACTCAACATCATTTTGGCGTTGCGTCTCTGGAGCTCCAATGACACCCTCTGTCGGAGGAACGCGGTTGATCTTAGCTCCGCTGTAGTCTCAAAGAGCTTCTTCCCAAGCTCCTTCGTCAGTTTGAGTGCATCCTTGCCCCAAACGCCAGATGACTCGAAACCAAACGCCATTAACACATGGTCCTCAAGAAGATGCGCGTATAGACGCCGTTTGTGCATCTCCCGTTGGTGAATGATCTTAATAATATCAATAATAATAATAATAATAATAATAATTATTATTATTATTATTATTATTATTATTATTATTATTATTATTATTATTATCATCATCAGCATCACCACCACCATCCGGGCAATTCCGGCCATCCTCATTATGACTAATGACATCGGCCGCTGCGGCAAACGTTAACATTGATGAAGGATCTAGAAGATCCAAAACGGCAAGACGTATTTATGTTGCAGCTGCAGGGGTAGAACTAACTACCAAATAGGTAGGAAGAGAGCTCGAGGGAGGCGCGCACAGTTAAGCAGATAGAAGGGAGAATACGAGCATATTAACGGGTAAACCTCATTCGTACAGCCAAGTGCTGCGCCTGATGCTTTCCTCTTCTCTGCTGTCGAACTGAACTTCGAGGATTGAGGTGCAAACCCGCCAGGCAGGTTTGCCGAGGAACCGCAACGATCGGCCATTCACCGTCGTTATCCCTACTCAAATAGATGTGCGCTTCTTGAACATTTGCATAAACCTACAATGAAAAAAACTATGTGTTTTCACCATATCTTGCGCTGTCTTCTTGTCATAGTAGTGATATCCCGGCTTTCGAGATTATTCTGACGTTTGCGCGTTCGAGAAACCCTATTCCATCCGAACGACGTCATTCGAGTCGATAGTGGATGGAGGGGGGGAGGTAGAAGCGCTAAATCCCAGCGGATGGGCCAGGTACCGTTTTGATTTGTCGTTATGATGTCGAGAATGCCCGATGGTGGCGTGATTGTGGTGCATTTGCGTGCGCCTTGCAACAACCGGAGGAAACTCAAGGGTGCAGCATGGGTTCGATCCCCACCGTCGCACATTTGTATTTGTTGGGGTCTGTCTCATGAGGCACTGCGAGAGCGGTTCCGTGGACATTAAACGTTGGCCGAAGCCAGCCCGAGGGAGTTCAGGTCGTTTATGATGTCTTCCTTTCTTAGCATGTGTTGTCTGTGTGCCTGTACTGTCCTCGTCGTTTAAAACAAATAAAAGGTACCTCAACTGTATATTGATTATTTTCTTCTTCTCATTGATACCAATATTTTCGATTTATATTTCATAGGTGAGGTACAACAATATTTTATTTTTTACTGAAACGAGACTCCCGATTGTCGCCGACTGTCAACAATAGCAGCAACAGCGGCAGCCCTATTGGAATCTTAAGTTTTCGGTGTTTGCAAATGTTTTTTGGCGTCGAGCTACGTTTTTCTGGATATTGGTGCCCAAAGAAACGACTGGTGCTCGAACCGCCGTACAAAACCGCCGCCTGAAATCTGCAACCGTATGCAATACGCGTGGAAGGGAAACAGTACATGAATCAAACAACAAAAGCAAGCATTAGGCAGCGGCTGTATGCTCATTGCAAGTACGAGCTGCTACGCCTGTCGTAACTCGGCACTACGCTACTAAGTCGGAGGGCGCAAAATGGCAACACACACTACTCCTGCTCTTGTCGTTGACTGTTGATCGCCGCAGCAAAAGCAAGCGATGAAAGAACGCAATTTGAATCGCGTCGAATACGTAAACGCGGCAACAACAACAGCAGCAACAACGACGCTCACAAAAAAAACCTTTACGTGCATACTAACGCAATACGTCCTATACGAATACGACCATTTACTTGCTATACATGTATGATAAGAGTACTACAAACATATTGTTATTTTTATTTATCGCAGTATATATAATAGGTAAGTCAAAAAGTTCGTCGGCTTTCTGGGACCACATTTTTGAAATTCCCGCGCTCTGCAGCAGGGCCGCCTGAGAGTGCGGCTGGGTGTTTACATTCAGGAGCAGACCCGTGGCGGCGCGACGGTATACCGGTTTCAACTTTACCGTTTCGTTTGCGGAATTGGCAGCTGTTTGCAATGGAGGACAAAAATACGCATTTTCGACACATTATGTTGTTCTCCTACCGTGAAGGCATAAGTGCAGCGCAAACAACCCGGAGGATATGTGCAGTCTACGGCGAAAACGCAGTACACAAATCCACAGTCGAAAAGCGATTCGCCTTGTTTCAAAGCTGGAAACTTCAATCTCGAAGATGAACCGAGGTCAGGACGACCCAATGTTGTGGAGACCGACGAAGTCATAAGCCTGGTTACTTCGAACCCAGGTTAGACCATAAAAGAAATTGAAGATGTAACGGGAGTCTCCCACGGAACCGTTTGGAATCGCCTCTATGATGCAGGTTTCTCGTGCAAGCGGAATATCTGGCTACCACACGACCTCAATGATAGGCAGCTTGAAGGGCGAGTCGATACCTGTCACGCACTCCTCCGGAAGAACTCGAATGAGTCATTTCTGAGGAGATTGATAACCGGCGATGAAAAATGGATACTCTACAGAAACGTAACACAGAAAAGAAGTTGGGTCCCCAGAGGTTCTCAGGCCGCAGCTATCCCTAAACCCGAAATTCATCAGAAGAAGGTTATGCTGTGCTGCTGGTGGGACTGTAAGGGCGTCGTGTATTTTGAGCTGCTTCCAATGGGTCAGACGATCAACTCCGTCGTCTACTGCAGACAACTCGAAGATTTGAAGGCTGCAGTAGCAACGAAGCGCCCGGAATTGTCAAACAGGTGGGGCGTCACTTTTCAACATGATAAGGCGACACCACACAAAAACTTGGCCAGCCGGCAAAAATTGGCGGAGTTTGACTGGGATGTGCTGCCGCACCCAGCTTATAGTCCCGACCTCGCACCATCTGATTATCACTTGTTCAGGTCTCTCCAGAACTCCCTTGATGGCACAACATTTGAATCTTTGGAGGCTATAAAAAATCACCTCACTCAGTATTTCAACGAGAAGGACAAGACGTTCTGGGAGAAGGGAATCATGGATCTACCGAGGCGATGGGCGAAGGTTATCGAACAAAACGGTCAATATATCATTGAATAAAAATACTGTTGTCTGCATAAATGAGGCTCTTTAAAATCGGGTAAAAAAGCCGACGATTTTTTTGACTTACCTTATATATATATATATATATATATATATATATATATATATATATATGTGCATAGGTAATAAAACACCAGTAAAAGTTTCGCCTATCGCCAATGCTATTAACATTGCGGATGTATAATCCATGACGTTAATAGCAAGTCCCAGGATGTTGGTTGGGCTTTAGTGGTCTCTGATAGCTTTGCGTGACATTGCTGGCAATTCGGAGAAGCTTCCGGGAACTTTCTTTATGATGTCTGCATTGAACTGAGAAAAAGCTGACATTTCCGGGTGACTAAATCTAGTAACTTGATCTTCTACAAGTGGTTAAGTTGAAGTCGTAAGGTAAACTAACCGGGTTTTCGCTGCGACCCCATGGCTAGCTTACCTTATCTAAACGCGGGCTTTACCTTATCTAGAGCAGTCTAGCTGCTCAGTAATCCAGCTGCAAAGTGCTACGATGCTCCCATATGACCTGGATGCCGTAGACCGCCACCGAAACAGTCGTCAGGTCAAAATGTGCTCTGTGTGTTTGGAGTGCTCACGGAGGATTGTTGAAGCTTCTCAGTTGTCGACATTAAAACTAGACTTTTTCTCAGCCGTTTGGAGACTGTTATTTGAAAGTTGTGCCTTTCGTCAAAAGGTAACCCCAAGATAGCAGCGGATGTTACGACAAAGTCGGCTGCAGCAAAGCTAAATCTTAAGCGGTCACAATGAACAAGCGGTTTTCCGGGTTTAAATCTGATGGCTATGGTTTTCTCGGCGTTTTTTGAGGGGCGAGGTTATAAGGGAGTACTCTTCCAGGGTGCGTATGCTTCGCTGCAACTCGTCGACCGTGTCGTGTCCCTTGTAATCTAATGATGGGAGATCACGGAGAAGAGTAGGAAAATGCAGAGGGCTAAGGGATTGTCACCCTGGGCATAATCGGTAGTCTGGATAACGCGTTTGTGCTTACAAATTTGCGTCGTCAAGAGTTTGCGCGGAGAATGATTTCGCTTAAAGTTAGTATCTTGAACACCTGCAATGATGAGCTTCTGGAGTACAGCATAACGCGAAGCATTGCCAAAAAAGGACTTTAGATCAACAGATAAGACATACAGAAACCTTCCCCGTAATTTATGATAGTCCAGGCGTCTCTTTAGATCGGATAAAAATTTAGTGCATGCTGTTATCAGATTAAATGTTTACAATTCAGATTAAATAGTTACAATTCGGATTAAATTGCTACAAATTAGATTAAATTGTTACGATTCAGAATAGATTGTTACAGTACTTCTCTTCACATCGGATGACAATTTCGTGCACGCTGTTATCAGATTAAATTGTTACAACTCAGATTAAATTGGCACAGTTCGGATTAAATTGTGACGATTTTGATTAAATTGTCACACATTTGATTAATTGTTACAATTTAGATTAACTTACTGGAATTGAAATCAAGGTGCTACAACTGTTACTGTACTAAAATAACTGCTTTTACTACAAATACTGATAGAAGCCCTACCTTACAATTTGTTAAGGCCTTATTTAAGACCTTCCCTTCTTAGGGCCGTCATTCCGGACTATTTACCGGGTTAAACTAAACTTACGTACCTAAACTCTAGCCACTGTTGCGGAGACTAACAACGGCTAGAGTTTGCGGAGACTAACAACGGCTAGAGCCAAGTCGGTTTCAAACAACAACGACAATAACAATTGTATGTATGTACATTAATAATAACAACAACAGCGATAACGACAAAGACATCAGCAAGAGCAAACACAGAACTTGCCGCAGTTTCCGAGCAAACTACACGTGATAGACGCCACCTTCATCAGTAGCCTGCACTGCATAACCGAGCAACTGACTCCCACACCCACACATTTTGTCTCGCCGACTCGTGTGTGGGTAGCGCCTTTCAACCGGTCACCAATATTGCCTGTTGCCCGTTCCCGGCGCGGATACGAGACAGACAGAGAAGCGATTAGTCTAGCCAGATCTTGCAGCAGATACATTTGCTGAAAGTAGATAAAAGAGAAGAAGATGCATAGTAACAATAACAACAACAGCGACAACAACAACAACGACAAAACAGCATCAACAACAACAACAGCAACAACAACAACAACAACGACAACAGCATCAACAACAACAACAACCACGATAAGACTTTAGACGAACCCTGATGCAGTGCACCGTATTTGCATAGGCACCGTTGGCGCAGTGAACAGGGCAATGGCTATCGGGCGTTATTTGCATTTCGTTCCGGCCGCTCGAAACCACCGCCGCTGACCTTTGACATTCGGCTATGTAGATAGATTGCTCTCGGTCCAATCCGGCAATACTTCGGCTCAGTGGCTTGGGCAGTCGGTGACGAGCGGTGACAGCGCGGCGTATCTTCAAACTATCGTTTAGATACGACAGCAGCAGTTTATTCAATTGCAAGTTGGCTAAATTGTCGCCCGCTCGCTGCTCAATTGGTCGTCATAATGTTATCGCTCCAGTGATTGTGGCTAAATGAAAACGCATTCTTGCGAATTAGTGAGGGTCTCGCGCAGTAGGTTAGAGGGCCCTGAACAGGGCCTTTTTTTTTTTGAAGGAGAATTAGTGGGGGTCTACGCGGACGTGTTATATATATATATATATATATATATATATTTTTTTTTTTTTTAAATATTTTTTAACGGGTGTAAACAATTGTCCCCCGCTATATATATGTATATATATGTTTTTTTTATGCGATCGTCTTGTTTGGACATCAAGTTTTTTAAATTCAGTGGTTCCTCATTTTCATAGGTACGCATTTTCAACAACTGTAACGATTAAGGGCATTTTGCAGAAAAGCCTATCGCCCGTGTCTGATATATATATATATATATATATATATATATATAGATTCCCCGTCAAACTGGTTACGTACTGTACTAGAGATTTCCAAGAAATGTCTCTTAGCGCGCACTGGAGCACCCGCTCCGGAGGACCCGATTTCCCAGGCAAGTCGGAATGCGCCGTTGGAGGATATACTTCTAGCCAATCTTCTCAATTCAGCAGAAGACGAGGTGGATAAAGCACGGCTTTGAGCAGTTTCATCTAGTGGTGCTGGTGCATGGTTTATGCTCTACTGAGTGCTCACGTTGGAACCCTCTCAGAGGACTTTGTCGTCAGGATCTGCCTTGGGGTTCTCCTTGGGATCCCTCTAGTCGAGGAACATGAATGCAGCTGTGTCGAGAAGGTCTGATCCCTAGGACACCATGGCTTAATCTGCACCCGCAGCTTAGACCGTAGGACGAGACACGCTATTTTGAATGATACCCTAGCCCGTGCTCTAAGGTCTTCTGGCTACTCTTGTGTTCTCGAACCCGCAGATTTGTATACAGACGACTTCCGTCGACCTAATGGGATGACCTTAACAGCCTTTGAGGGAGGGAAGACACTCGTCTGGGACGCAATCGTGACTAACTCTTTAACACCTTCAATGGTCAGTCACGACGCTACCCAGGCTGGTTATGCTGTTTCGCAGGCGGAAAGAAATAAGTGTCGGAAGTCTGTATCTATGGGAGACTCTATGGATTTTCGACCTTTTGCCATTGAGACCTTAGGGGACCAGGTAAAATTACTGAGGAAGTTATTACTAACATATGCCAGTGTCTCAGATCGGCCCTACGACCACCCACGTGTTCAAAGCTAACATATTCAGCAAATGCGCATTTCATGACGATCATTTTGATACCAAACTTATGGCAATGCGAGCTGTGGTTGCGGAGCAATTAAGATTTTTCGGAGGGCATGTCCAGATTAAGTGCATGAAAAATGAGGCGCTGCGGCTGTCGCGCGACACGTCGGCGGTAGTGAACGTCGCCACAGTCATTTTACATGCACTTAATCTGGACATGCCCTCCGAAAAATCGTAATTACTCCGCAACCACAGCTCGCATTGACATATGTTTGGTACCAAAATGATCGCCATGAATTGCGCATTGGCTGAATATGTCCGTTTTGAGCGCTGTGAGTGGTTGTAGGGTTATGATTCTGAAGTATTTGGCGTGAACGCTAATAAAGAACTTCATTTTTGGCGAATTCTCTTTTAAACGACCGTGTGGCATCTTCTGACCGGCCTTATATGTCCTTCGGAAGAAGTTTGCTAAGAAGAAGACAGAAACTAAGCTCACCATCGTGTTCCTTTTCTCAGGAACACGAAGGTGTGCTTAGTTTCTGTCTAGGAGGACTGGTTGTCTCGCAACAGCACATTTTGTGCTCCTATGTCGGGCAAAAACACTAGTGTCACAAATTTCGCTCTCACTCCGAAACAAGACTTCTCAAAGACCATGTTCCATTGGAAAAAAGTTTTGCTTTAACGAGCTCTACAGTTTGTATATTCTATTATAAAAAATTCTGCAACACCCTGTATATATATATATATATATATATATATATATATATATATATATATATATATATATATATATATATATATACATATATATATACAGGGTGTGACTGAAAGAATTTTATAGCGATACATAAAATTGTAGAGCTAAAACGAATATTTTTTCCAATGGAACATGTGCTCTGAGAAGTCTTGTTTCGGAGTTACAGTGAAATTACTAAAATTTGTGACACTGGTGTTTTTGCCCGACATAGGAGCACAAAATGTGCTGTTGCGAGACAACCATCTGATGAATATGCAAGGCCGGTCAGAAGACGCGACATGGTCGCTTAGAAGAAAATTCGCCAAAAATGAAGTTCTTCATTAGCGTTCACGCCAAATACTTTAGAATCATAACCCTACGACCACCCACGTGTTCAAAATACAGCAAATGCGCATTTCATGACGATCATTTTGGTACCAAACATATGTCAATGCGAGCTGTGGTTGCGAAGTAATTACGATTTTTCGGCGGGATGTGCGCATTTGCTGTATACGAGTATGTTAGCTTTGAACACGTGGGTGGTCGTAGGGTTATGATTCTAAAGTATTTGGCGTGAACGCTAATAAAGAACTTTATTTTTGGCGAATTCTTTTCTAAGCGACCATGTCGCATCTTCTGGCCGGCCATGCATATTCTTCAGATTGAGCAGAATTTTATCACGAACACGACGGTGTGCTTAGTTTCTGTCTAGGAAGACTGGTTGTCTCGCAACAGCACATGTTGTGCTCCTATGTCGGGCAAAAACACCAGTGTCACAAATTGTAGTAATTTCACTGTAACTCCGAAACAAGACTTCTCAGAGCACATGTTCCATTGGAAAAAATATTTGTTTTAACGAGCTCTACAATTTTATGTATCGCTATAAAATTCGTTCAGTCACACCCTGTATATATGTAAAATTATTTGTGCTTAAAATTACGCACTTAGTAGAAGATTTAGTATTCACGCACGGAGGGGAAGTACAAAGTGAGGGTAGGACAAGATACCAATTTATGGTAATTAAACTTGAAACAATGTTTCCGATAGTAATTACAATTACAATTAATTTTAAATAAAAACAATGCTCTGCCCTCAGGCGGCATTGGCCTAACGATAGCTTGCTGGATATCCGATTTCTCAACGTTATAGACCTAAAGAATCTAAGGAGGTAAATAACGGTCGCTTATGTCGTCCAGTAGCAAACTGCTCAGTTCTGAGCAGTTGTCTCAATAGACCAAAATCAGTTGACAGGACCGATCATAACAATCACCTTTTCCCGTGGCACATCACACGGGAAATACTATAAATCACGCCAATGCGTAAAGTGTGTTTTATTCTAGGCATATATTTGTATATATATATTTCATGTTTTTGCTGGTGCGCTAGTCATGAGTGTCATCTGCCGGGATGTCATCGGTTCGATCCCCGTTGTTCATCGAATTTTCTTTGAGCGATGCTCATTAAGAGAATCATACTGCGGAAAGTCGGCGACCGTGCTGCCACAAGAACTGTTGGGAAAACCCTAGATATCGCAACACGTCTGCTAGAAATAACATGTGTATTTAGGTATACATTTTTTGTGGAGAAGGGTTAAATGCAGTTACGCACTACCGCTACAGGTAGGATATATCTTTCCATCTCGAGCTGTGTGAGACTCGACCCCAGCGGATGGGTGTAACGTCGCTGAAAGACATACCCACTAAACGCACCTCCCTTCAAACTTCACTCTCTGATGGCCCAGATCTCCATAGAACAGTGATATGGGCCAGTCAAATCGGATCAATTGGACGAGGTCGCTCACGGGTTCCACCACCTGGCAGCCGAACTTTGTCCTAGCCCTTGCAAACCTGTTCGATTCAAAGTTGGGCCTTCTTCACCAGCGTGTGTCTCGAAAGAATTCTGCCTCTTACATCTTATGTGCTTTGTTTTCAGCAGCTCCTATACTACTTACGCCATGCCCCTTGACAACCTATGTAAAGTAGAAGGTTAGATCCCCTCCCAGCCTTGCTATCCGTGTTTGTACTGGCAGCAGTTTGGTTAGGCTGCGATGCGCTGCGCTCTGCACAAGACCAGCTTTGCTTTTATGACGTAAGGGTCGCTCGGGCCCATGCGGCAGCCCTGAAGAGCGCGATAGACTCTGCTACCATTATCAGTAGTTTTCTTGTTTTTGTTTTTTTTGGAGGAGGGTAAACTACCCACTAAACACACCTCCCCCTTTAAACTTCACTCTCTAATGGCCCAGATCTCCATAGAACAGTGCTATGGGCTTTCTTGTTCGAGCCCGCGGTCAATGTATGTTGGGAATGATCCTGGGAATAGCGTTTGCTGCCTTGGATGCGTTTTCTATGTGGCGTAACTTCACCCGTCGTGGTCGTGTCCAGCGTGGCCCCAAGGTACCGGGCTGCCTTCGTAAACTAGATTGTTTGTCATGCGGCCTGTATGTGCAACGGTCGAACTCTCATCTTGCCAGTTCGGAGGATAATCTTATTTTTGTCTGAGGGCCTTCATGCATGTTGAGTGCAAAATGTTGACATACACACAAATGCATATATATATATATATATATATATGCTCATGCACGATTGGACGCAGCCCATACGTTGTTGGTTTGCCCAGCCTTTGCGCAAGTCAGAATGTCAGCTAGAAACAAAGTGTTGGACTGATTGAAGCTGGACAGAGAGCTAAGCTCTACAAATTCTTTGGACCTGTGCCTACTCAGAGGATTTCACAATTTTCAATTTTTCTATGAAGGCACCTCTAAGTGGAATGTAGGAGCTGCAGTGGCACAAGAGGTACAGGTTAGATAGGGGCACCTGGAGCGGCTCGATATAGATATATTGACGACAGAAAGGTCAGAATACGACAGTATCTCTAGAACCAACCTTTCGCAATTAGAGAGACGCGGCGGGAGAGTGCACCTGTCGCCTCCTAGTACTATTAAAAGCAGAGCTGGGTTCACAGAGAGTGAAGCTTAAGAGGAGGCGCGTTGGGGGTGAGTCTCACACTGTGTAGGGCTAAGTGTACGTACTCACCGTACTGCGTTAGTGCCTAAAGCATATATATATATATATATATATATATATATACTTAAAGACATACACGCGTTGTAATTACATTCATATTGACGGCAATTTAGAAGATCAGCAGTGCAAACAGTTTCGATTGTACGACATAACGTACTGCAGTGGCCGCTAACCAACGTTACTTCTAAGTCTAGAGCACTGCAACTTCTGTATCGCAGAAGTTATTCAAAAACAAAAAGTAAGACGTTGTATGAAAGGGAATTGGGATGATTCTATTTCATGACACGTTTGATGGTTCTCACGATTTTAGGTGCAAAAACTCACTTACAAGGTGCTGTGTGCTTTGTTTATTATGCAGGCTATCACCATGTCATAATATGGTCTTTCCAGACAAGCAAACAGCCATTGATAAAAACATAAAATGATACCAAACAGGACCAGCCGTTTGGCTTGACTCCAAATGCCGAGGAAGCGATCAGGACCGCGTGGAAACAGCGACGAGTGAGTTTCTGATGCGGAAGCGTATTTTTTTTGCAACCGTACAAACGTGCTACGGTTCTTGGTGGCTTGTCTGTTGTTTTAGATTGTGATTTATTGTCCTATTATTTACAATATTTTTTTTCACTCCCTTTCTCCTTTACTTTCTGTGTCCTTCCCTCTTTCAATCTTTGAGTTTCAGGGTCTCCATTTTCGTTACTATCCCGGTATTCCCATATATTCCGGCAAAGTATTTCCATATACGTTGTGTTTCATTATGCGTATCTAGCCCGGTCACAAGCCAACTTCTTCATTCCTTAGGCTCTGTCGTATTACCAGTAGGCAATGTGTCGCCACGCCAAGTGGCGGTTGGTCAAACGAGCAGCTCAATGATTTAAACTTTGTGCACAAACGAAGCCTTGTGCGCTATATATATGTATATATGTATATATGTATATATATATATATATATATATATATATATATATATATATATATATATATATGTATATATATATATATATATATATATATATATATATATATAGGTATTTCAACAAGTTCTTAAAATGAAAACCAAGAATTTTCCAAATCTTGTTTTTAATTTTTTCTTAATCGATATACTCCCCGAGAAGCTCAATACACTTTTCCCACCGAGATTTCAGAGCATTTATACCTCTTGAGTAGAATTCCGCGTCTTTAGACTAAAAATAGGCATTGACAGCAGCCGTAACCTCTTCATTGCTGGAAAAACGCTTTCCACCAAGACTATTCTTCAAATGTCTGAAGAGGAAATAATCCGCTATCTCCCTAATGTTCACTCGCTTATCTGCGGCAACGACTTTCCGCAGTTTTTCCATGTTTTCCTCATCAATTGCCGTTTTTGGGCGTCCTAAACGTAGTTCATCCTCGGTGCTCCTGCGACCTCTTTTTAACTCATTAATCCAGTTGGAAACAGTGGCAAAACATGGCGCAAAGTCGCCGTACACCTCGTCGAACTCAGTTTTTACTTGGGTCGCATTCCAACCTTTGAAATAAAAATGCTTGATAACCACTCGAAACTATTTTTCTACTTTTTTCAAAATCACGCCGATACATTGCATAAGAAAAGCGATCAAACGAAATCGCAACGGCCAATCACCATAATATTTTGACTGCTAGCAGCCGAAAAGTTTGCCGTTTCCAATAGCGGTACAAGCGCGTCGAATTCTGAAAAGCTCATTTTAAGAATGTGTTGAACTACCTCTTTTGCTGTTGTCGCTTCGCTCTGTGGCCGCGTGTTCGTAGCGGATCGAGTGAATATTACAACCAAATGGCGCCCCATAAGACGTTTAAGATCAAACAAAAACTGGCGAAAGCTGCCAAACAGAATCGTCCCATCCCGCAATGGATTCGAATGAGGACGGGCAAGAAGATTCGCTATAATGTGAAAAGGCGTCAATGGCGTCGCACCAAGCTCAAGCTGTAAACAACAGATTGAAATGGCTGTTCAGAAACGAGTGTCATTTCGATGACGGCAGCCACGTAGCCACGTCCGCACATGAAGACGTATATAGATAAATACGTAGAAATGAAAGTTTATTTTTCGTATATTGCAATATGCATGTGGGGCGCATATTATGGAAGGTTAGCTATGCCAATGGGCCTAGCGGGTGTGCATTGTGACAATTACGTGTCCGCTTTGTCTAGGCTAGGCCGAGACCACTTCAGAAGAGTGCCACGAACGGATGCTGCGTTTCCACGCTGTACGTCAAGATCCAGACGTTGTTTAAAGAAGGACGACGATCTGCTATCACGTATATATATATTTATATATATATACAGGGTGTGACAGAAAGAATTTTAAAGCGATACATAAAATTGTAGAGCTCGTTAAAGCAAATATTTTTTCCAATGGAACATGGTCTCTAAGAAGTCTTGTTTTGGAATGAGAGTAAAATTACTACAATTTTTGAGACTGCCGATTTTGCCCGACATAGGAGCACAAAACGTGCTGTTGCGAGACAACCAATCTTCCTAGACAGAAACTAAGCACACCTTCGTGTTCGCGATAAAATTCTGCTCCATCTGAAATATATACAAGGCCGATCAGAAGACGCGACATGGTCGCTTAGAAGAGAATTCGCCAAAAATGAAGTTCTTTATTAACGTTCACGCCAAATACTTTGAAATCATAACCCTTCAACCACCCACAGCGCTCAAAACGGACGTATTCAGCCAATGCGCAATTCATGGCGATCATTTTGGTACCAAACTTATGGCAATGCGAGCTGTGGTTGCGGAGTAATTACGATTTTTCGGAGGGCATGTACAGATTAAGTGCATGAAAAATAACGCGCTGCGGCTGTCGCGCGACACATCGGCGGTAGTGAACGTCGCCACACAGTCATTTTACATGCACTTAATCTGGACATGCCCTCCGAAAAAAATGTGTCCGTTTTGAGCGCTGTCAATGGTTATAGGGTTATGCTTCTAAAGTATTTAGCGTGAACGCTAATAAAGAACTTTATTTTTGGCGAATTTTCTTCTAAGCGACCATGTCGCGTCTTCTGACCGGCCTTGCAGATGGAGCAGAATTTTATCACGAACACGATGGTGTGCTTAGTTTCTGTCTAGGAAGACTGGTTGTCTCGCAACAGCACATTTTGTGCTCCTATGTCGGGCAAAATCGGCAGTCTCATAAATTGTAGTAATTTCACTCTCATTCCAAAACAAGACTTCTTAGAGACCATGTTCCATTGGAAAAAATATTTGCTTTAACGAGCTCTACAATTTTATGTATCGCTATAAAACTCTTTCTGTCACACCCTGTATATATATATACCGTTTGTTCAAAAAGTATCGCGGGGGGAAACATTTTCGCGGGTTACGTATATTCGAATTTCGATTTTTTTGTGGCGTTAGGTTGTTACTCATGTCTCTCACTTATGCCGACAAGCTCGGCCATTTTGAATGTTCACTTAATTGTTGACAGCTGCTTTGCTTGCACGTGTTTTGGATCGTCTTCGATTTTTACCTATTCAAAAAAATGGATCAAAGAACCTGTATCAAATTTTGTGTGAAAAACGAAATTAAGTGCGCGGATGCATTCCGAATGTTGACTGTGGCATACGGAGAAGCTACCTTGGACCGAAGCAACGTTTATCGGTGGTACAAAATGTTCTCAGAAGGCCGAGAAGATGTGAACGACGAAGAGCGTGCCGGACGCCCGAGCACTTCAACAACAGACGAAAAAATTAATGAAGTGGAGAAAATGGTATTGGCCAATCGTCGAATCACCGTTAGAGAAGTTGCTGAGGACCTAAACATATCGATTGGCTCGTGCCATTCGATTTTTATCAATGATTTGGGCATGAGACGGGTCGCCGCAAAATTCGTACCAAAATTGCTCAATTGCGACCAAAAACAGCATCGCATGAACATTGCTAATGAGATGTTGGACTCTGTCCGCGACGACCCAAATTTGCTCCAGAGGGTCATAACTGGTGACGAATCGTGGGTTTATGGTTATGACGTGGAAACCAAAGCTCAATCATCTCAATGGAAGCTGCCGCACGAACCAAGACCGAAAAAAGCGCGCCAAGTTCGGTCGAATGTGAAAGTTTTGCTGACAGTTTTCTTCGATTGCAGGGGCGTGGTGCATCATGAGTTCTTGCCACAGGGTAGAACGGTCAATAAGGAATATTACCGGCAAGTTATGCGCAATTTGCGCGAAGCAATCCGCCAGAAACGCCCGGATTTGTGGAAGAACAAAAATTGGCTTTTGCACCACGATAACGCCCCTGCTCACACATCGTTGCTTGTGCGCGAGTTTTTGGCCAAAAACAACACACTAATGATGCCGCAGCCACCGTATTCCCCAGATCTGGCCCCCTGTGATTTTTTCTTGTTCCCTAAACTGAAGAGGCCCATGAAAGGTCGACGTTACGCTACGCTTGACGAGATAAAGACGGCATCGAAGGAGGAGCTGAACAAGGTTAAAAAAATGTTTTTTTGAAGTGCTTCGAAGATTGGAAAAACCGTTGGCACATGTGTATAATATCTCATGGGGATTACTTTAAAGGGGACAAAATAGATATTCATGAATA
This sequence comes from Dermanyssus gallinae, assembly GCA_003439945.1. Taxonomy (NCBI): domain Eukaryota; kingdom Metazoa; phylum Arthropoda; class Arachnida; order Mesostigmata; family Dermanyssidae; genus Dermanyssus; species Dermanyssus gallinae. The sequence goes on along the minus strand of QVRM01005933.1, from coordinate 248,453 downwards.
AATGAATAATTTTTGAAAAAAACACAACAGTCGCGATACGTTTTGAACAGCATATGTATATACACGTCTGCATGTGCGACCGTCTCAAATTCAATCAATGACGCCACTGCACATAATGTGCGATAACAAACGAAGAAATCGAGAGCAGCGTGCAGCAACAACAACACCTAGAACAACAGCAGCACACACATCATCAGTGACAGCAACAACAATACCAACAGCCACACTGGCAACAACAACACTAGCAGATCCAATGTGACCGACAGATGTAATCTCCCAAGGAAAGGGTCAGAAAATGTAGGCGTCGCTGTTTGCAGTACCGGCGCTGGAAACCAGCAGCAACTAGTGTAGAACTTTCACAAACTAAAAACCTCAATCCTCTTCACCCCCCAGAGTTCGGATTTGTGTGGCACTATTTCGAGACCGTGGAAGGGGACCTCGTGCTCCACCGGCTATCATGGATCTCGTGGTGCCCTCAACTTACGAACCGGAGGGGATGCGTCGAGCCGTTCTACGAAGGACTGGGCTGGGTTGCTATAGCCCCTTGCGGGGCACCCTCATATCGACCACATACTGGCACCTCCGTGCCTCCATAGCGCGCTGCGAGTGTTTTCTAGCCGCGTCTTCTCGTGCATAATATCGTCTAAGAAATAGACGCGTGCCACACATGCGGCGGCATCCTCCATCATGTGATCGCCAATGTCTTGTATCGATCTCCCTCCCTGCATCGCAATACGTCGAGCTTCTGCGGACCTGTGCCAGAGCGGAGCAGGACGAGACCGTATGGTCAACATCGTCAGGCTGCCCCGACGTGCCGAGAGTGCACATATCCACCTGCGACTTCCTAATCCGCACCATACAGGTTTGGAATTGGCCGTGGCCCGTAAGGACCTGGACCGAGAAGTACGTAAGTAGCCCCCGGCCAGGCCCGTCATACCAAAGTCGAAGCTCCGGTATAAGCGACCGGGCTCAGTTCGCCCGGGGCACTCTTGAGCCTGGTGTGGCCCATTCGTGAGCCCACGCTTCAAGCGTTGCCGCTCGGGCTTGCGTGAAGTCCGTCGGGTCATCCGTCTTACGCTCGCTTCTTTCCCCGGCCGGGAGATCCCAGGGGAGTGCTTCTCGCGCCTACAGGCGTCCCAGACGAAAACCCCGACGGCGAAACACAAGCACGAAGATGACAACAGCGACAATGAAAAAAAGGACGCTGCCAATGACGACGACGACGACAACACAATAAAAGGTGTTGCGATGTCGCCACCGTACAACACTATTTACTGTAAATGCGCCATGCACCATCGGATCACCTACGTGATGAACGCAATCCGGTCGTCTACGGACCTACAAGATTTACCTCGGTGAGACCTGGGAAACGCAGCAGCTGTCGCTAATGTGTGTCAGTTTTTCGCCGGTATTTGCCGTTCGGCGCGCCGTGCGCTTCTGCTAAAAGAACAATGCGTGCTGCGCGTTACACTTTCAAAACGTTGTTGTCGTGGGAATGCTGGTCGTAGCAGTTTGACGTAGGAACAGCAAAAATGCCGCTAGAGTAGTGTAAAACGAAAGTAGCCCCAACTAAAATCATTATAATTGCTGCTGCAGCTTTTAGAGTAGAGTTGCTACGCTTAGTCCAAGCGTAGAGGTTGCGTAGTAGGCGCCCGTGCGCGTCCTTTAGTTGTGGCTCTCTAAGGTGTAGAGATTTATATATATATATATATATATATATATATATATATATCAGGCTGAAATCTTATTATGACGAAGATTATAAGTAAAAAAAACGACGGCATTATCATTCCTTCGTCACATCTCAGTCGTAGAGCACGCAGATTTGGAAAAGCGTAACAAAGTACCTCGAGTTGTCAAGGATTTACCACTTCGTGTCTATGCTTTGAAGACATTGGGTCCTGCAAGTGTGAGCAGATGATACTCTTGGTTGTCTGTAGAAGGAACGCGACTTCTCAATAGGGCTGACTCGAAATAAACTGATAACAGTGCAACCCCTCGTTCACCACAGCTTAAGTACTGATAAAATAACAAGTATGGTTATTATTACAATTGTGAGGTATGAACGCTCAAGCCAGATTCATCATGCTCTGTTTTTATTATTATTATTATTATTATTATTATTAAAAAATGCATGCGAAGGCATCACGTCATCTAAGCATGAATGAGTTCGAGCACCTACTATAAGCACGTAGTTTGCCAGCCAGCCATTTATCCAGCGGCGATTGTCTGGAGACAGCGTGACGCCACTCGAAGGCACACAACCCCCACCATTCAGCAGCTGTGTGGGCGTCGGGCTCGTGGTGACGTGCGGGGGGCGGCTGTGACGGCGCCAACGATGACGACGACGACGACAAAAACAACAACAACGGCAATGACAACGGTAGACAACTAAGAGCTGCCTTGGGAGTTCTTTTTCCTGAATAGAAAGCCTTCCCTCTCTCTCTCCCTCTCTTTCTCAACCTGTTCTTTCGCCTGAGGCCACTGAGGTGCTGAGGGCCCTCGTTCCCTTCCCGACCGATGAAGGAACGACCCGCATTGAGGCTCCCAAGCGCCCCCGCTCCTACCCCGCAACATTCAGTGTCTGTTTTACCTATTTGGCAGGACGAGTACTGCCAGTCCGACAGACGCCGTATAGGCATACGGCGAACAAACCTGTGTGTGACCTCAACCGGTAAAGAACAACCTCTGGATAAGAGACGCCTGCGCTGTCTATCATTGACCCTCGCCTTCTTTCTTTCTCTATCTGGCTCACTCGATCGATGGCGCGATTTCTTTCCCGTTGTATCGGGATCAACCTCACCTTTTACTTTCTCTCTCTCTACCCACACTCTCCAAATGCTCTCCTTAACTCCTTCTCCCCCCCCTCCCTCTCTTTCTCTCTTACACACGAACGCCTGTTTGATGCAGGCGCAGTGTCCGAATAGCACTAGCACCCGGCGCAACAGCAGCAGCAGCAGCGATCACTGCAGCACCCCCAGAAGCGAGTTGTGCAGGACCCTCCGCTTCAGGACATCCAAGTTCTCCCTTCCCTAATTCGCGGTTCCCCCTTTCCACGTGGCTGCGAGGAGCTGGTTGGTGGTGCGTACCTAGTGTCCAGGCCCTGTTCTTGCCAGGCGGTTTGTTGGGCCGTGAGCAATCAGCGCGCATGGAGGTGGCCCATAGCTGCTCATGGCTGGTCTCGCCAACGCTGCAATCACATGAGAGTACATCATGTCTCGTACTCATTAGTGACGCAGCTGGCTAACCTCAGCCGCCAACTAACTAGAGCTGTCTTGGCACGAATTGTTTTCGGTTTGTCCGAAGATAAGTCTGCTTCGAGTCTATCACGGCTACCGACTTTATAGGGTCCTAAGGTGAACCTAGGTAGAGAGACATGTGGACATTGGAGACAACCTTTGTTGTTGTTGTTGCTGCTGCTGCTGCTGTTGTTTTCGTGATGGACTATTAAAT
>QVRM01005933.1:0-240000 GCA_003439945.1 Dermanyssus gallinae | reverse complement strand
TCAGTTAGTCCTAATAGACGATGACAAAATGCTATCGAAAGGCTGCTAACGCTAACGCCTAATTCTGAAAATGTATCTACACATATTTATGCAATTTGGTGGTGTTATTATATTATCGACAGAGAACAGTTGCACAAATGCGCACACACTATATATATATATATATATATATATATATACATACATACATATACGCTCATACAGGCGTCCTCACGACCTTAAAAAGTGGTATATGCCACGTAATTAGTGGATGCTGCAAACCTGCTTCTCGTGGGTAACCCGGTAGTTTTTGATAAAACTTTCGTTTATCATGATTAATTTGATTCGTATATGCAAGTATCGAAATATGCAGGTTGAGAAGAAACCAGCAGCAATAGTGCTTTTGTCATGGGCAAATGCTCAGGTACCCTCTTGAGTTTGCTCTTCTACAGGCTGCTGCCGTCAACGCGTGAGCAACGCAAGGCCGCCGTTCTTAAAAAGGCAACAATTCATTTTCCGCGGATCGGACTCGTACCTAGTTCTTGCCAGCAAGCCGTTAGGATTTCTGGCAAAGCAATATGTCATGCATATGATATGCGTGCTATGCTGTAACCGGGGTGGAAACCGCAAGCGTGAAGTCAGTCAACTAACTGTCTGCAAGGCCCGTCGGGATGTTTTAATCATAAATAAAGGAAGACAAGGAAAATACTTCATTTGCGAAAGAAGTACAAGGACAGTCGACGATTCGCACCAGCGAATGGTTTGTTACCTGCTTCGTGTTAAATTAACGGATCAGGGAAAGACGTCACTGTACAGTTTTATTTCATTAATAATTTTAAAATGCCAGCATCTTTGAAAAGCGTAGGCCGTAATGGTAGTAGCAGTAAACTTGTCAATCTGTATTACTTCCGATTGCAGCCCGGGCAGGAACGCGTGACCTTGTGTGACATATTGCATACCAGAAAGTGTGCAGCTGCCCTTTAGTAGCTGGGTCATGTCGGACTGCGCATTGCCCATCGGGATACGATACAAAATTGCTTGAATTGCTGTGGACTGACGCAACTCTGCTTCCGTCAAATAACAACTGAGCGTGCTTCTTCTGCTCTCGATATACGCCACCCTCCTCAATTCGAAACCGTCATGCAAATACACCGTATTGCATTATTGTTATTATTGCGATGAATGAACTTTTTGACTGTTGTCAGTTTATTAATCGTGTCAGCTCGTGGCGCCGCCGAGAATAACTGAAGCTGCGTCTCCTCTTTGAACGGCCAACAATGACATAATCTCAGCCTCAGAAACATCGTTTAACGTCGGTCGCCCAATAGTCGGTCGATAATGCTCTGCGTACGTTTTGCGATATCCGTCAAAAACTTCGCGGAACTGACACTTGCAGGACCCAGCTTCTCCGAAGTAATAGATACAAAGTGGTAGCCTATCCTACTAGCCGACGCCGTGAGGAAAAGTTAGTGTCATGCCGGCATGGCGCTAAGCTGACGAGAAGGCAGGGCTTGAAGCCATCCCTTGCCAAAGAAATGCTGAGCTGCTAAAACACGGCCCGTTCTCTTATTGATGTAAGGTTATTCATGGGATGACATACCTCGTCGATTTCTCACTTCTACGAGCGTTGAGAAATGGAGGTTCACATGCTTTTTCAGAGAGTCTAGGTTAAGTTCACTTCTAATCGTCGTATGTGCCAAGATGATATCTTTTTTGTGTGTTAAATTTTGTCATTTCCATTAACAAGTGATTTAACCAGAGAATCAAACTGGTTCGATGATGCAGCACAGCAGGCTACGGCAAGGTTCGTAGCCATTATTATTATTAATATTGAATATCTCTTGCATATTTAAAAACTGATTTTCACAGGGATCTCTTTATGCCTCGCCACAGGCATCCTCATACGGCGGAGTCGCCCCCTATTTCTGTTGGCTGCGTGGTCCGTCGTGGCCTCTACGCTACGGAGTGCACGGCCATCCGCACCCTAAGCCTCCTACGAAATTGGCGTCCTTAGAACATAGCGTCGGTTTCGTGTTATCCCGTTATATATGTGTATGACAGTTAAATCATTAGCACGAGCTAAGCTGCCCACTCGTAGAGTCTTTAGGGTGCCTGCAACTGCGCATGGTAAGCAATGCAAAGGCGTACGGTATACGTCCTGCGCACGTCCACGCGGAGGAAAGCCACGCCAAGACGCGGAAGGAAACAGGATCTGTAAATGAACTGCAGGACTATGGCAATCAGCGACGGCACACAGCACGACCTCTATATATGGGAGCTTTGGGAGCTGTATGGCGGGACGGGACCTTGTAACAGGACAGGGTCGTCCGCATCTTCTTTGGGTCTTTAGGCTGATAGACTCGGCTCTAGGAGGAGACAAATGACGCATTAATTATGGCAGAAACAAATTAATCGTTGTACTAGCCATCGCACGCAGTGGAACGGCGGCGGCAGCAGCAGCAGCTGGTCCTGTTGCTGTCGTTGCATGCGGCGTGTTGAATATGCACGATATATACCTGCCAATTATCCTATTGAAGCATCCTCTATATTGTTTCCTCTACTCTCTCTCTCTCTCTCTCGCTCGCTCTCCTGTCCCTAACTATTTCTCGTTTCCGATTTCCCCTCCCAATTACGTGTACAACACTTGCACCACATACATCGGCTGTTGTTGCCATCGCCGCTCTAATAGTAGTAGCCTAGGTTTATTAGCTCGCACCGACGGCTAGTCCGTGTACTCTGATTGCCGTACACATACATATACACGTAACTGTGATTGACTTCGTTCGGACGATTCGCGGCTTTTTAAAGAACGTTACGCTCACGTTAACGTCTCTTACACGATCGTAACACTACTACGAAAGTAGTTAGACTATTATGTTATGCAACGCTTGGCAAATTCCCGGATGATAGCCGGATGAGTCCCAGAAGTAAGAGGAGGAAGCTTCGAATGGACGACAACATGCATTGTTCGACAAATTGTGGTCATTGTATTACAAACATGAGGGTACATATTTACCTATGTTGTGTGGTGTCTAGTAGGCTAATAACACCCTCTACTTGTGTGCTACCTGACTTGTGTGCAGCTTCATTAATGCATTTCCGCTGTTGTTTTTTTGGTATTATGGATGTGTGTTTGTATCATATTTGTATCGTTTTATGCTTGAGACTTGGATGTACATTATTATTATTATAATTATTATTATTATTATTATTATTATTATTATTATTATGTCTTAGAGCAATACAGTTGTGAGGTGTGAATGTGTATCCTCATTATTTTGTAGTTTCTTTCTTGTTGTCGTCAGCCCATCGCACCTAATATCGACGCGGCGTTTCCTTTGCAAACTGCCAATGAAAGCAGCTGCCTCAGAAAGTCTTCTTTGCGTGCATCTCCGGTGTTTGCTTGTATTATTATTATCGTGCTTAATCTTAATATTATTATTATTGTTATTATTATTATTATTATTATTATTATTATTATTATTATTATTATTATTATTGTGTGAAAACTAAAACATGCAATTTGCAGTTCCCTAAATAAACTATGTGGAAACTTAAAACACAAACATGTATTAACTCGGGTTGGCAGATCGTTTTATCTCTGTTTCTCTCGTGTCCTCCCCCCCCCAGTTGACCATTCAACCATACCCGTCCTATAGGCACTCTGATGATGAGGACAGCATTCGATTTTATTCGCCAAGGGCTTGTAGCCCGACCACAGGCAGAACTGTGTTGATCTATAAAACAGGAACGTGCCGTCGAGTCAGTAAATGAAAACTCTGCCGCTAGATACGAGACATCGTAGGAACACGTACTGTCTATGCTTACCAACAGGGTAGCTAGCCAACGAAACCTGTCGGCGAAACGTGGTGCAGTGTTGGTACAAGGGGGGCATGTTGTCATAGCGTTCGTGACGAGAAGGCGTTTCAGCTGTTCGAGCTAGCAGCAAATGTCAGCTCACTGGTTCATACTATAGGCACTCCATGGCTAGAACACGGTTTGCTACATTTGCAATTATTTTCATGATCAGCAGGGAACGAAGATCTTCTTAAGCGTTTACACCGACGCCACTCCCCGGTTGAGGTTTGGGCCACTGTGCTTGCCCTTTGATGACAGAGATAGCCTAGCAATTGCCAAACTCTGTGCATTTGATTAAATAATTAATAGAGGGTGCCCTTCAAGAGCGGCACCGACTGCACAAAATGTTTGTAGTAGACCTGGCCTGGCCCATTACTTTTCCACTTTGTACGCAATTTAAAAACTGCATTATTTTCAACATCTTTGTCGACCACTTAACCCTATAGGTATATTGCCCACGTGTCCGGGTAGTTATGTACATACTGAAATACACTTTTATTGTTTGGTGCCACTTGTTTTTACAGCTGCATGTTTCCGTGGCGCGGGTCCTCCCTTAGTGCACGTGAGGAATGTATGCCCGCGAAAGACAAGGTATACTAGGCAACCAGCTTAGACGACTTCATATGCGACTGTCACCCCACGTCAGGTTTGGGGCACCCGAATCAAGTGACACGGCGTTCCATGTTTTCCTCGCGAATCTCTACGTAGAACGTAGACAAAGTTGCAGTAATTGGGTCCGACAGCTCTTGTTTGTTAACCGGAGAAAAAATTACTCCCCACGCCTCTGTGAGTCAGTTCTTCTCAAAATGACTTCGCCCTTCTGTTGGCTCTCTACCTGCTCCAGCCGCTTGTAGGAAAAGGACGGACGACAAGGTACTGAGAGAGAGAGAAAGGGTTAAGGCAGTAATTGGAAATTGAGGGCAGAAGAATATCGAAAAACTTTGATTTCGTCAGGAAAGCTGAAGAATGCACGGCGCATGTCACAAAGCTGTCTAGCGTGGAGGAAACAACGAGGTACTCGTGTCTTAGTAGTTTTCTGTGCCGGCCCTCAGGCTAAGCGCTCCCCCAACTCATCAGAACGTGGCGACAGTTTTGTGATTTCGAAACACACCAGTCGGTCGGTTTCAAAATCTAGGGCAATCTAGAAGCGGAGCAGACAACGGCGGCTACCGACGACGAGTTAAAGCCGATGACATCTAACGAATTAATGCGAAGAACACTACCCGAAGGCAAGCGAGGAAAATAACGGCCTGCCTGATCAGGCACCGTCTCAATACAACGTCACCTAGCTAAGGCCAATCGTGCCAGGAATTATAAGATCGTAAATTGTGTCTATTCTAGCACAATGGAGCTGGGAACATAGTGTGGCCTTTCTAGTGTGCAATGTGTACGTGTGGTTTAAACAAACGGGAATTCGTTGAGTATTGTTTTGTTTGTTGCAATTGCACAGGCGAATTTTATCAAGTAACATCGGCTAACACACGACTTGGTCGCTTCATCTGCTTCTGATTTCATTATGCCTTTATCTCGGCGCACATTGTTAGACGTAGTCTATTTCACGTATCACCTGCTTATGTTTCCCTATTTCACACGTTCTTTTATACGTATACATTGTAGTCTGTCTATGTTTATTCCATTTTATTTTTTGGAATCGTTTATTTTTACACTCACAAAGTCCATGTTATACAGAAGTCATTCGTAACGGTTTCTGTGCGAATAGCGCTTACATCTGATGTGCAACTAGCGATAAACCAACGATGAGCCAGCCTATTTGTCGTCATTAAACTGTAAGTGGAACACAATCTACATGGTGTGATTTAATATTTATAAATCTCAAATCAACTAGCAGTTGTATGCCGCAGTTCACGCCGTTTTCGTCTTACCACGAATTACATTGTTCGGCAGTACAGCAATATGCAGGAACAATTATATACGCAGAACACAAGCTTATACAAAGCTTACGTAATACAGGCTGTACCAGCGAAAGCCGTCGTGCGTGCGTGTACCTGTATTTCTGACCAACTAATAGTTTGGAGCAGTTATAAAAACACAGCAAATCTCATCATCGTAGTTTTAATGGCCAACCCGCGACAAACGAAGTCCGCGCAGAGAGAGCCCGCATTTGAGCATGCAACAGGCGTGTGGTGGTTTGGCCGAGGCTCGAGGAGCCGCTAATCGACTTCATCATCATCATCATCTCGCCGCCCTCTGAAGAAATGTAGGTAAGGAGACCCTCGGGGGCGACTCGACGGCGTCGAGTACACGTAAACTGCTCCTCAGAGCCGCCTCAAAGCTCGTGCCGGCTAAGCTTACTTGTATGCCTAATGCACTACGTCGTATACAAACAAGACGAGGCAGACACTCACGACGCTGGGGACCGCGGTGGCGAGGCCGCCGACGGCTAATTTATAAAATCCAATTCTCCTCCTATGAGGAGGACAATCTTGGCCGACGACATCGTGCCCGACCATAGCAAAAACAAAGCCAGTCGTTGTCGTCATCCAGTCAGTCGCAGCTGCAGTCGCGGCCGGCGTATTTGTCCTGCTTATTCCTCGGGCCATGTCGGGCGCGCACCAGGCCCGGCCCGGCCCGACCCGACCCGACAAGGAACACCACCTCTACGGTCTCACCTCGCCTTCTCGACGACCCTCGAGCTTTTGGAGCTTCTTGTTCCTATGTCGAAGGCAATTTTCCGCCCGCGCGTCGCCGCCAGGTCGGGCTGCTGACAAAATAGCGATGTCAGCAGCGGACACTGTGTTCGGTGAACAGGCGTCGGGAGACGTTCGGCGGTGGCGACGACGATGACAGCAGCAGCGGCTCGTTTCAAAAGAGATTCCGGGCACACTTACACGCATCGAGTGGCAGACGACGACGACGACACTTCACGGCGCGGCGATCGTACAGCACTTAGGCTGGCTGGCACACGCGCGCACTAATTATGTTTGCGTTGAACGGTGATGGTTATGTCAACGTCGCCGAACGAAACGGATGTTATGAAATGACGTTTGTACAAAATGACGCCGCCTGTCCACGGCGTTTTGATTAAAACAGCGGAGCGGTGGGCTGTTTAATCAGACTGAGCGACCAGGGTGGGCCTTACCACGGCCGGCGGGACAAGGGTCGTACGGGGCGTCGATACCTCCCCGCCGTACGACCTTTGTACGGTCTCGGAGAGCACTCTCTTGCGCTATTCTCACGATAAGGCAGATCGGTGATGGCAGTTATAACCGTGTTGTCTAGCCCGGTGGCGTGGTGGCATGCCTCTGCGCCTCGCGACCGGAGGAGACACATACGTAGGTGCGCGGATTCGAGCCCCACCGTGGCACTTTTGTATTTATGGGGGTCCGCCTGTGAAGCAATACGCAAAGCAGTCCCATAGACGTTAAATCTTGGCTGAGAGTCAGCCTCGAAAGGATTTCTTGTTTTTAGGTATAATCGTGTGGGACACGGCGTGTGGTACACGTGGCGACTGAAACTGAAAAATGTTCATGATTTTTAACGGTAAAATATCGACCGAGACTGAATGCAAACTATGCGGAGATCGTGTGATTTGTGTCATCTTTAACTGTGTACAAAAGCAACATGGCTGACGAAAATGGTGTAGGAGAGCTGTAGCACATATGTGCATAAACCAAATATTAGTTAATAAACAACTCATCCATTCATTAATAACTGTAAAATATGGAGATAACAGGTGCAGGTCATAGCAAAAGTACATATTGTTGAGTAACTTGATAAAATGTATTTCATATAAAAACAAAAGATAATTTACTAATAATAATAATAATTAATTTAAAAACACAAGAGGCACGACACAAAGTGGCGTGTTTATTGCTGGGTAATTTACGTGCGTACATTGATACAGTACGGTCGTTATCACTGTGCTCGCGCAAAAGGCCACCTATAGGCCCGACCCGCGAGGCTAGGCTTACGTGGGCGGATACGGTGTGAAACATTGTGTTTTCTTCTATTGCCATCGTACGCACCGTTGTCGACGACAAGCGTATAGGCTGATCTTATGAACTCTGTGGCATTTTTTCACGATACGCTTGCTGAGAGAGAGTCAGGTACATTTTCTGTTAAGCGTAAAGTTGATTGACGAGCTGGTGTGACAACGGTGGGCGAGATCGACCAGCATTGTCTACGGGTCGTTTTGACCTGACCACAATTTGTTGTTTTTTCTGTATGTCCTAACCATTTGAATTGTTGACTTCAGACTGAAGAGCTCAGTCGGTCTCAGAAAATAGATCCCGATTAGATAGTTCCAATGAAACCATTTCTGTTTATGCTATAAACTGCTAAACGAGGTTTGGAAAGGGTGAGTCATCTATCCGCTTCCGGGAGCACGCGCCCTCGTCGATGACCAGCAGGTCAGCAGGCTTGGCTAGTTAAACTCGATAGTGTCCCGGCTTCTCTTGTTCCCTACGACCGTCACCACCGCTGTCGTTCAACACTACGTTTAATTTTCACTTGGCAGCCCCCAGCACACAGCACCAATCCCGACGTCAATCCCTGCTGGTCAGATGAGGCGCCTGCTTGTCCACTCGGTTGACGTCGGGATAAGGTCGGGCTGTTATAGTCAAAACTAATTGGATTATACGAAGGGATGAACAACTCGGTACGGTACGGATACCCATCCAGCCCACGAAACCACCTATGCCTACATATGTAGCCTAATAGGGGAGGGCTCGAGAAAAGGCTGGTGAGCTAGAAGAGTAGAAAATGTGTCGAGTGCAAAAGAGAGAGAAAGAGAGAGGAAGAGGAATAGTAACAGAGGAACAGTTAGGAACAACTAGGGAGGTGGGGGACAAGTGGAGAGAATGCAACAATACAAATAAAACCACACTGTGCGGTGTGGTTTTATTTGTATTGTTGCCTCTTGGTGAGGAGTGCACACGTAAAACGCTAAATGCGACCTCGGAACTGTGTTGTAAATTAGAGAATGGAAGCTAGAGAGCGAGAGAAGGGCACCGGAAGTCTATGAGAGCCGATCCAGGTTTCGTGTCGACGGTGGACGAGAAAGGCGACTAGCGACGTTAACCCTGGAACCCTGGGGCCATTAAAAAGGCATATATCCGGGTTTTAAGGCTCATTCAAACTTAAACGTCTATAGAACACTACTTGGTCTCGGCCATCGGCGGTAGTAAAATAGGCGATTCTCCATAATATATACAAGTTTATTTCACTAGAAATTGGTAGATATAAAGGTAGTAAAAGAGGGATCACGTGTGCACGAATATCGCAAATGAGCATACGGGCGTAACCACATATAATTCGGTGCCTGCAACTGTAGCGTTATTCATGGTGGTAGTAATAGTAGTAACCTATGGCGCCATTTCGCCGATCCTTCCCGGCGTTTGTTGCACTCAGTGAGATGTACGAGAGAACAATTTGACTGGATCCGAGTTTAGAACCTAGGTCGGCACCTCTCATAGGACAGCTGCCGGGTCAGCTTATACTTGCTGGCTTAATATGGTGGTCACATCGACACCGACACCATAGACACACACACGCTAAACACGCCGGGTCATACCGCTTTACGATAGGACAAAACAATGAAAGCTCCTAGCCTTTATTGCTTGCCTAGCGACTACTTGACTGAAGGGTAGATGTCATAGAGGCAAGCACTTTTCTTGCTGAAAATCGAGTAATTGAGAGGACGGCCGGTTGTTTGTTTATCGGTTCGGCCTGGTAGCTACAGCGTGGTGAGGGCGTGGTCTAGGGGGCCAGTGCGGTAGTCATCGCTCGGGTTACCACGCATAGACAAATAGGCGTTTCGCCTTTTAATTGTCATCTACCGGACTGTCGCCTAGTTCGATCCTGCTGTTGTTGATCGAAGTTTCACTGAGCGCTGCTTCTTGAGAGCAGATGATAAACCATCCACCGCCGAGAGTCAGGGTCCATGCTACCGCAGGGAACGTTGAGGAACCCAAGATATCTCAACATGTCCGGCCTCTGGTGCATTAAAGATAGCCCTTACAACGATTCCCAGCCCGTAGGGGCAAATGATAGTCCAGAGTAAAAAGCAACCTCCTATACAGAACAGCATACAGCGTACTCACCCGTACTAGTTGGTAATGCACGAGAGCAATTTTCACTGGAAAACCTAAAACGTTCTCTCTCCGTCGATGTCCTTAGTTGTGATTACGTTTCTGCGGCTTCCTACTATTGCCCTTTCACCCGACAATTGCATTTCTGGACAGATATAAACAAAGCAACAGCAGCTTCTACAATGTCTCCTAGCGTCTACGCCACATAGAAGAATGCATAAAATGTATTTCTGTTCTTCTAGGTTGTAGTGGTATTCCCGATGGCAGGCGAGAAGTAGCAACCCACCCTAGCCGGAGGGCTTCAGGGAATAACTTGGCACGATCCCCCTTTTTGAAGTTATTGAGCCCTTGCGGCAGTCACTCAGCCTAACGCGAGTCCGTAGTTCTGTAATAGAAAATTCGCAGAACCAATATTGTAGGGAATAAGTACACTTACCTGTGCGTGTTTTTTCTCCCGTCCTCTTTACGGTTGATTGAGTTGACTCCCCTCTCAAGCTAGGAACTAGAACCAACTGCATGCAAAGACATCAAATACATGCAGGGACACCAACAACATTCAAAGGTAATGAATGGTCAGTGGTCAGAAATTGGATGCGACCGATTTCGCTGCGTAGTGATGTTGTGAAATGAACCATCATTTTACAATGGAGCGCTAATTCCTCCTTGCACATTTCCCGCGCTTAGCTCGCCCATGTCCACCTATAAAAAAGGCCTGCTTGTTGCTGCCTGTCTTGCGGATCGGCCTGAAATAACGGTTTAGCTATTGCCAGTGGATCTGGCTACCGTTTAAACGAAAATGCGTGCTAGCCCACATTATTGTAACCCTTCTTTATCCACAAACTAGTGGCTATTATCAAGCTTCGACTGATTGAGCGAGGGGCTTGTGGATTGTATATTTAATAGGACAAGGGCTGGCTCGAACTATGGCTTATATCTAGTTACTATAACTGTTTATTTTATTTCCTAAGCCTATTGGCTAATAATTGTTTGCTATTTTGTTGTAGTCTAAACAAACAATATTTATATAAACAACAAAAACCGGTTCACTATATTTGAATATTGCAATTGCAATTTTTAAATACGAATACACGAACTTGAGTAAAACCACATATATATATATATATATATATATATATATATATATATATATATATATATATATATATATATATACAATTTGTGTTTTGTTAGATCCATTAAGCAGGGATGCATTAGGATCGCTATTTACTAGTGTTTCTTCATCGGCCACTCTTGGTCTGGACGGCCGATACATATACAAATCAGATCCTCTGATTTATCACTGACTGTCCAGACAAAAGTGGTCTGTGGTATAATAACGCATGCTTGAACTAGTGTGAATTTAAGCATTTTACAATAGTGCATTCTAGATCTTGTTCGATTTTACTGGAATCATAACATAATATAAGCCGTGCTTGTATTATATGTTTGTTCTACATGACAAGAGGTATATACGATTATGATACATTTTCTACAGGCTTTACTATGTCATGATTTCAATGGAATTGAATGAGGTCTTCAGCGCGCTGTTGTGGAATGTTTAGACTCGCCCTAGGCCAAGTATGCGTTCTTACAGAAGTATTGGTTAAAATCAGCCAAATTCTGCATGACGACGCTGAGTGTAGGTTATTAAATTTAAATGCGTGTTCAATCTCTAAAATGTAAATGTATAACAAATTAAAAGTGTTTTTGTGTTGTCCTCACACGTTATTTAGCTAAACAGACAAAGCAGCGCACGCGGACACTGTGCGTTTGGAAAATTGCTAATAGAATACGCGATTAAGTAAGCACGATCCGCCGATAAATTATTTCGTGATCAAAAAAGCTATAGCCATTAAAATGCAAGTAAACCTGTACGACTGCCCAACCTTTCAAATACGAAACTACGCAATACACACAGAGCCAGGCTCGGTTGTAACAGCCACGGTGTACAGCAAATGTACCTATTTTATTGGTTATTTACATTTGCGGAGAGGATTTGGCATTGGCTGGGTGGTGAAAAGTGATTTTAAATGCAAGGTGCGATCTGAAAATGGAAGCCTAGGCCATAGACAAAATGTAAGCTGGCTGGTATAATGGTATGGGCTAAGTAGAGGATTATTGGGAAACAGTGCCGCACCATTGGAAGTTAAAGCCACGCTACGAAACTTAGGCTATACATATATACCCAAAGATTTCAGTGTGATATATCAAACGCAGTATTACATATCATTTTTTTACTAGATCTCTTTGATTAGTAGGTGAAATACTTGCTGTTCTTTAAGGCGGATCAGACAAAATATAAAAGCAGTCCCATTTTAATGTATGGTTTGCTTTCTGACGTACGTCGGCCGGAATGTAGGCCGTCGGTCGCTAAGAAGTGGTGGCTAAGAGACGGAGGTTGGAAGATGATCCGCCCTCTTAGCAACGTTAGTGAAAAAGTGTGTACCGTCGAAGCTTTTAAATGCGCGCGCAGAAACTCGATCTGCGACTGTGTGTAAACAGGACGAGCCTGGCGAAGCGCAAAAAGTCGAGTTTGCCAAGCTAGCCGCCGTTGAATGCCAGACGTTCTTCATTCTTCTGCTAAGCTTTCGTTTGCGCGTATAGACGAGAAAAAAATAGTCGTTTTTTCGCTGCTTTTCTTGTCTCTGGTCTTTGCGATATCCCTGGCACTTTGTGATGATCAAAAGAGGAGTTGATCCTTGATGGTTGCTGAATAGCGCGCAATGGTCGAGATGCAGCGCAACGGTCGCAACTGGGGGGGGGGGAGAATATCTCTAGAGCCCACCTGGTGAAAAGAGGAAACTTGCTCGTTCTTTGAAAACATACGAAGGATAATTTAAGGAAGGATAATTCTGCAACGAACAATGAGGACCTTTTTGGATAATCAACGCGTACTATATAGAATAGCGGGATTACTAGCGGAGAGTAGAGTTTTTGCGGATTTCCATAAAGCCTATGCGTATTTTTATATAGGCCTGTCAGAGTGTATTTTTGCACGAGTCCCTCTATGTAGTCGTTAGAAGAGAGAGAGAGAGGTAGAGGAAAGATAGGGCCAGAGTAACGCCTCCCGCCGTGCAGCATTTGTGGTCGTTGTTCGTTCCAGCTTCACGGCGCAAGCCGGTTCTATGGGGCCCTATTCCCTCTCTCTATTCCCTAGACTCTACCGCGTTGTTGTTACTGTTTTGTTTAGTGAAACGGGGTGTACATATGAGGCAGCAGCGATGACGAAGCGATGACTGCGGGGACTTCCTCGCGTGACTAGAGAACATAAATCAGGTCAACGATTTATGTAAAAGCATACACTGAATGTATTTCCGCTTGCCGCGATCGTTCCTTTTCTACACACAAAGACAGTTGCAAACATGCTAACGCACCCGTGCACACACATATATATATATATATATATATATATATATATATATATATTTGTTTTATCTTTAACAAGGATTTAGACGACTTTCGGTTGCTTGAGAGGCGCAATTTTAGCGAGACCTACCCCCTGGTTGTAATAGGTCTGTTTGAACAATGCGAAACTGGTTATAAGCTAGGTAATGTACTATAAACTGTGTCAGCATTGCACGTCAAGGACTACCGCTCGAAAACAGGTCAGTATTGAACGTTGAATTGTGATGGTTGTTGTTGTCGTCGCCGTTGTTGTCGTCGCCGTCGTTGTCGTTGCTGTTTCTGTCGATCAGGAAGAGTAGCCACAGAGAGCGGTCTTTACATTTATTTCGTCATCGGTGATTTCCTGCAACGCAAATAACTTCCGCAGATCTGTATGCCTAGAACCGAAGAATTCTACAGCTCTGCCCCATTCCCTAACGAACATTCAGGGGCTTACATTTGGCGTCTGTTATTGTCGGCCTACCTTGCTACTGGCGAACGCTTAGAGTGGGAGCTTTACGACTCTGGGTACTGCGTCCGGTTTGCCCGAGCGCCACACGTATAATGACAACGCCAACTCGAAGCAGAAAGAGAAAAACACACGATGGCGTGACACGTCTTACACCAGAACATATTGCGAGCAAAATGTGGATCTTCACGCTAACCTCCCCCTATTTATTTCTATCTTTCTATATATATATATATATATATATATATATATATATATATATATATATATATATATATATATATAAGTATAAATATATATGAGCGCAGGCCATGCAGCAGTTGTCCTATTGGTTCTAAGGCTGTGTCTACAAAGATAATTGATTAAGATCGTCCCAGAACCAGCAATATATATATATATATATACATTGCTGGTTCTAGGACGATATATAAATATATGAATATATATATATATATATATATATATATCAATTTGCCCCTGTTAGTGACATTTCGGGCATAGATCAGCAAGTCGAAATCCTGCTCAGTCGATCGACTCTGACCTTTAGTCATGGGATGCAGGGATCTTTTTGTCGTCCATGTCCAGCGTGGCTGTCCTGCGAGCCGAGCCGACCTAAGCCGACACGGGATGATGAGTATTAAACGAGTGGAGGAAACTATATGTTCCGACAAGATAGCACAGTTGTTTACACAAGCTGTCAACCGCCTACTAATATAAACATGTCACGTTCGGTTGGTACCGCCTGCCGTATAAATATAGGTTTCCAGAAAATTCTGCCAACCGGTTTGCAGTGCACGCACGGTCAGTGTTGTATTGCGGTCGTTATGACGCCCGCCAAAGGTCTACTGGCGACCATAACAACAACAATAACAACGGTTTTTAGCAGGCGACCCTCGCTCTGGCGATAAGAAGTTGACATGTGCCGCATGTTAGACGGCATTATGAGCCTAATTACACCAATGGCCGTACAAAGCGTGCTCATCTGCAGGAGCGACACGTTGAACCTCCGACCTCTCTCTCTCTTACCGAGGGCATCGCAGTCAGGCTGTAAGACTTCTGACAGGCTACAGTCGGCGAGTGTGTTATGACATGTCTCTAAGTGCTTACAGGTATCGCCTGTTACCTTGTGCGCGGGACATCCGTGTTGACGTATGAGTAGTGTGTGGGCCAAAACGACATTTAACACCTTTCTGAATGTGTGTGCCAAATTGATCATTTGCACGTGCCATGACGCCACTTTCTCGAACATTATCAGGCGCGGTTTGTCTCTCGGGGAGCGGTTATATTGCCCCTTTACTGGCCTTATTTTTCTTTATCTTTTCCTGAATTCCTCAGGCACGAATCTGCCTCTAGCGGAACGATGTCCAGCTAACCGAAAGGGATATACTACGCCCCCCCCCCCCTGCTGTACAAAGGCTGTGGTGGGAGATGAAACAAAGGGGAATTGTTTTGGGTTGTGGTGTGAAATGTGACGCTGCTGACGCTAGCTTTCTGGCCAATTTCTAACAAACGTAAACCGAATCTACAACTATTGAAAGATGTCGTTTCGAAAATGGCATGTGTGACGCCGGGATCAAGCCCGTGACTCCTAGATTAGGACCGCCACCGGCTATCCTCAACGCTTCGTGCCGACGAAGTGTGTAACTACTATTAGTGTGCAGGGTGTAGTTAGTAGTTCCTGTATGGGACACACTCCCCCACGAAGCGCTCTACGACGCCATTCTTTGACTCGTTTCATTTCACCAATACCATCCATACAACTCTCTTCATTCGTGTGTGCAACATGTTTAAGCGTCAGAGCGTATACACTCATTACAGATGTAAGCACAAGCACAAAAGACTCATGACAGTCGTCACCCATTCAGTAGCCATACGTTGACGCGCACAACCACATGAATGAACCATATATATAGATGTATTTCCGAGCGCAGTCAGGCTAGCATGCATACAAGGACCTACAAATCCAGCTAGTTGTATGCGTATGATGTGTATATACACGCTCTTGTGATATTCAATAGCAGCAGCAGCAGCAGTACGCAAGATCCCTGTTCCCCTCACAAAGTATCTCCTGGCCGCTTCGCCCTCCCTAAAATGAGAAGAGTGACATCGATCGTGGGTAAATTTACGGGTTCTCGACTCTATACCATGACCACCATCACCACCTCCCAATGTCGGTCTATTCAGGAACGATGACGACGACGACGGCGGGAGAAATCAGTGGCTTGGATTGGTAACCGTATACTTTAGCTAGTCTATAGCGTCTAGTACTGGCTACCCCACCCCCCCCATTCCATCACTGCTACGAAAACGACAACCACTGCATCACTGATATCACCACGGCTCTCACAGGCGCCGCTAATCGTGTTGTCGCTGTCGAAAACTGGCCGTGAGGCCTGGAGTTTAGAGTTCGGATCTGCCCGGCCCCGGTGTTGTCGTTTTGACACCACCATCGTTCCTGCCGCCGCCCCGCCGGCCGTAAACACAACTGGCTGCAGGTGGTGTCCGGCGGCCTCAGCGCTAGGCTTTTGTTGCCCGGTTGCCTTTGTTTGCCCTTCGTTTGTCCTTCGCTTGGGCGTTTTCCTGTTTCTTTCTTCTTCAATTGTCCCTTCTCCCTTATTCCACCCGCGTCTTGTTCCGGTTCAGCAAGATGAGCCAAAAGCCAAAACCTGGCTGGTCGACCGGCAGGACCCGAGGTTCACTGCCGCCATCTAGAACGTTAGCAACAAGAGTAACAAGAAGAAGACGTACAACAACAACAACAACAACAATGACTCCCAACTGTAGCAGATACTGTAAAAGGCCAACAAAGCCGCGTCTATCATTGGACGGTCCCGCGGGCAGGTGGGCAGAGTTACGCCATAGCTCTGCTCTACGCTGACGTTCTATGCACGTTTGCCAAAGGAAGAAAGAGGCGCCTTAATGAATGCGCCTTGTTTCAACTTCTCTGTTTTGGCGCGACACCGCGATCGGAAGCAACAATGTACCTTATAGCGCGACAACGTACCTTGCAGCGTTAACAATGTATGCGTGTATGTATGTAGAGCGCGACATCCTGTTCTACCGCCACCTACCACACACTTTTACACGGCGAGCGTGATGAGGCAAATGATGCGGTGCATGAATGTTAAATGAGAAGCCCACAATTTCTTATTTGCGCCTGGAGTTTAGTAAGCAGTGGGCCTTGCCGCATCCGTTGCATTCGCCCCCCACAGTGTATGCTCATGCTAAGTGATTTGTTTGGCCAGACAATAGAGAGTCCGGAACAGTACATATAGTGCATTTGCGTTTCGCATGCGCTGCTGCAGCAGCAGCAGCAGGGCAGATTGACAGAAGGTCCGCACGGACAACTCGTTGATAAAACTCGCCGCGCCTAAGGGGCAGACTATGCACGGCGGCACCTTGCCTGCCTGCGTCGGTCACCACACTCTAAACTAGACTACCTTTCTAGGCCGCTATAGCTCTACAAGACGATATAACGACATATTAAGCATTATTATTTAGGCGTTTAAAATACAAAAACAAAAACAGAGGAATGCCATAACAATTATAAATAGCAGGGTAGCCGGCTCGAGTGTCCAGCTCAGTTAGAGCTGGTCGCGCGCTGAATCTCAAGCATTGTCCTGCTGGTGCTGCTGCTGTATTCCTTTGCCGGAGAGAGCTGATATAAGTCACGTTCGCGTACGTGCCTGGGCCGTCGCTTCGTTAATGCACGACATGCCGTTGCCATACGACCATTGATGGTAACCGTAATACCAATATATATATATATATATATATATATATATATATATATATATACATATATATATATATGGTGGGAGCAGGTATTATTATTAGTAGTCTAGTGCCACTGGTGGCAGCTGCAGTAGTTATGTCATGAATGTTAGTATTATTAGTTGTTCTATACAAGTGTTAGTCATAACTGAGGAAGCAGGACAAAAATTCCTCTCGCGTTCAATTAACACGGCTTAGTTAGCGAAGTCGTGGAGGAATCGCTGCTCTCACAGTAGTGTAGCAATGCTGCTGGTTTGGTGTATGCCAACCTGTATGCCAAACCATTATGTATTAGTGTTTCTACTCTATTCTATTAGTGTTGGCAGCCTTGCTATGCGTTCTCTACTCGTCGACGTTGCTAGCGCGCGTTATGATGGCGAACGGAAATTAAGACAAGCAAGGGGTTAATGATTGTTTGCCATTCACAGGCACCGGACCAGCCAGTTAGCAGCTTCGATAGGCGGGCGGAGACAATTGTTCAGGCCACTCTCAGACCTATCGAGGGGTTATCGCACGAAGTTGGTGCGCTGCTTCTCTGTAGAAGTTCGCGGCTTCCACAAGGTGGTAAGGCCCAAGTTTACTGCGCGCCGCTGAGCAGCCCCCCATTGGAGCAGAGTGCTCTAAGAAGCCGGCCGACCGGGATAGGCCGTCGTTTTTCTTGCTCTCGTTTGAAGCAGAGGAAACACAGAGCGACACAGAAGTGGCAAAGACGATGATCATCATTCTGATGGTGATGCTGAAGGAAATTATTGTGATGATGGTGATGATGACAGCATGCGGCGGCAGCAGCAGCAGCAGCAACGTGGACCAGGAGTTCAAGGTCTTCCTCCAAGAATTGGAAATGCGCTTTGCGTAAAAGTTTTCAGGCCGACGGCTTTTAGTCGGCGGCCTGTCGACGACGACGCTGACGATTGAAAGGTCAGACCAGGATAAGCGACCAGAGCCTGTCCTGTCACTGTAGGACACAGCGTAGTAGAAAACAGAGTAACTTTAAGAAGTAAAGCGTAGTGGCGGAGTGGACAAACCTAGGTGTTGACCCGATCGGTGTCGTCTGGCAAATCGTCGTTGGGTGCTTTCGGGCTAGCCTTTCAGTTGGGCTCTGCAGGGCCTGGTGCGGCAACGACGGCAGAAATAGCACACCTGCTGCTAGGCCAACCCAGCTGCGCTAACCGCTACCACTACTGGTACAGCGCTTTATTTTCTTTCTAAAAGTTAGAATTGTAGGCAAGCCTAAAGGGAATAGAGCTGTACAACGTATACGCACAAATCGTTTTGCACATCAGTGTTATACATATAGATATACGTCCGAATGGTATGCTTATGCTTCACTAGCGTAATGACATCAATTCAACATCATGAGAGCTGAATTTCCTAAAATCACATACTTAAAGTAAGCCAGTAGCACGCATTTGGCACGGGTCGAGATACATCGAAAAAAGAAGCATCGTTTGTTCTGAGCTTCGTCGCGATCAGTAGGTATCGCAGGATTGCAAGCAGGGTGACTGGCGAAAGTCGCAGAATTGCTTCCTTTGCCACTCGTCGTGGCGTGGTATTTATTCACCGACACGCCAAAATATACAGAGGAAGCAAAAGTAAAAGTTGAGACAATTGAATGATTGGCAACTGCTGATGGTGGTGAGCGGTGATGATGGGTCGATCAAAACAGGCACAAAGTTCATGTTTGTCTATATACGTGCAGCGCAAGTAATGAACTTGCTGGAACACTCACTGCCTTTTGTCACTGCGACTAGTAATAAATACGCCCGCTACTACCGAATACTACTACCAGAACACTGCATTTACACTAGCCAAAGCCGCATCCCTCTGGCAGCCACTTAGGCAAGGCCGGTTGAGCTGAGAGGTTCCCGCACCGCCTGCCCAGCTTGAATGCCTGCCCACGCGCGGACAGAACCGGCAAGAGGTGCAGGACGTCCACAGGACCGAAGACTGTACAGCAGCAGCAGCAGCAGTAGTAGTCCGTTATTTATTCTTCGTCTTGCCTCATCGGGGGTCCGCCGTTGCCCGCATACCAGGGCGACAAAGCTCACACGCGGACTCGTCGTCCTGCTGTCGTTCAATCATCAGTTCTGTTTGCAGCAGATCCAGGACGTGGGGGCGGGGGAGGGATCCAGGTCGGGCAGGCGGAGTTCGGGAAAAGGAAGCGAAATCCATCGAGCCAAATTCATTCCATCGTACCGTGTCTCTGCCCACCAGCCCACCCCTCGAAGCAGCACCAACCACTCGACGCATGTAGTGGCTGCCCTGCTATGGCAAATGGCCGTCGATTATATACTCGCCCCGTCGCGGTCGCTTTGGTCGTGTTTTTCTCGTCCCTGAGGGAAGAGTACTTACTTACCTTTCGTGCGACATACACTACGACGGTCTTACGAGCTGTTCGTTTACTCCGTCGTCATCGTCGTCTTTTTGTTGTTGTTGTTGTTGTTGATGAAGCTGGACAAGTGCGCGCGCTCAACAACAACAGCAGCAAATCCTCTGCCTTCTCGTCGCTTTCCTTTCCTTCTAAAGAGAGTCGTCTTCCTCCCAGCAGCAGCAGCAGCAGCAGAGGTAACGTAAGTAGCAAAGTAATAATATCAAGGAAAGTTGCAACTTTACACACGACCGTCAAAGCTTCTTAGGCGGATGCACTTAGACACGTTTCGACGACCGCGCGCAATAATAACATTGTTGAAACATAGCACTTGCCGCACTCGCAGTTGGCACAGTAAGACACTAAATGTATTATTGTTGGTAATTAGTAATCGCTTACAAGTGAAGCTTACAAGCTCGGCCTCCACCGTGCCTTCATGCCGACTATGCACGAACGAGCGAAATTAATCGTGTCAGCGTGCTGGATGGAGCAAGCATAATATACACTAGGTGCTTATTCTTGTCCGGCTGACAGGGGGCAGCCTTAATTCCTTACCGAGCATCCATCCCCTAATCCGGTTCCTGATTCAGCAACTCCAGTTACGATATTTCTCATCTCTGTCTAGACGCAGTCCCTCGATCTGTGGTTCCGTGGGAAGGAGGCGGAGCGTGTCGTGATGCAAAAGTCACCTTAGCAGCAAGCACAAATAGCCTACGCGAGCGTACTTCGCGTACACACGCTCGTCTGTGTGCCTATGTAGACTATTGGGGTGAGTTGGGAGTAGCTCAAGCCTCTCACTGTCTGACTGGTGCGTGCAACAACAATGATAAAAACAGTGTTGATGCACCTCGGGTAACCCTCATCCACATAGTCTACTACATCCAGAGTGGCCTACGTGTATGCGCATCATCGCGCCCCTTCCTGTTCCGTCCCATCACTCCAGCTTTTTTCGCTTGTTTTCTCGCCCCCATGCGCCCTCCTCTCGTGGAATTAGAGTCTTTGCTGTTCATTAAGATCGCAGAAGCGCCTATTAATTACGTCATTACGCTAATTTGTCATTAGTGCTCTGGTTGGTGTTTTTGTTATTGCTTTCATTATTGGTGTTGTTATTGTTGCTGTTGCTGCTTATTGCTATTGTTTATATTGCTGCTTTTGAGGTTATGGTTGCTGTTGTTGCTACATTGGCTGCCATTTATCGTTGATCTCATAGGTCTTATAGGGACCTCGTTGGAGAGAAAGGACAGCTAAGTGGGCCACTATGCCCTTCCGCCAATATAATCTCCACGACCTGTGGCCGTGCACGTCGTCAGTGTGAGGGCACGTAAATTTTTCGTGATTGGCCCCAATGACAAGCAGAAAACGTGACACACATATCTTCCGTTGGAAACTAGTCATTTACAAATATATATCATGGACCCTATATATATATATATACAGGGTCCCTTAGAAATATTTGTAACTTTCACGTCCAATACCTCAAAATTAGAATCTCATGACATGTAAAGTATGCATTTTAGAGCGATCATTTTGTTACCAAACGTATGGCGATTCGATTTGTGGTTACGGAGAAGTTTAGGTTTCCCGGAGAGCATGTCATGACTGAGTGCATGTAAAAATAGCCTACAGGCAGGGGTTGGTAGCTCTGTTGTGAGCGTAACTTCGTGCTTCCTTAAAGAGGACACCTTATTGGTACTGGGTGAGCAGGAAGTGTCGCGGGTAAGGCGGAATGTGGGAACTCCTAAAGGGGGACGACCTACTGAGCTGCGGGTTCTTCACTCTTCTGCTTGGCGATTTGGTCAACTATATTTGACAGGAGTTCCAGAAGACCATAGTTGTGATGTAGGCAAATGACATAGTGGTCGCTCACCACTACGACCTGGGTGCTATCAAGCGCTTCACTTCTCTGGCAAAGGTGTTCCTTGTTCTAAGGGGGCTGGAAACAAACGCCATGAAGACCAAGGCTGTAGACTTCAGAGGAGGAGATCGATTGGCTGCCAAAAACGTTAGACGTTGCGGCGACCAATTCTTCGAACTTCTCAACTCCTTCCGGCGTCTGGGGCTTCTGTTTTATTATACTGGGACGAGTCCCAGGATGATGTATGGTCTTGACAGGGTATGGGGACACCTCGCTCGGGAAAGCTTGATTTGTTTGAAAGGTGTTTCGCAATGTACATGAAACAAGTACTTTTCGTGTCAATGCGGTCAAGGAGCCGCTTTGTGTACTTACTGTCAGGCCACTTACCGGTTGTTGAGATAGTTAGATTGAGGTGGAAGACGCTGCGTACAGTACCATTCGGAAGCTTCGTTTCGAAATAGGAAAATAAAGTTAACAAGTCCGACGAGAGATTGGAAACCTGGATATTTTTAGGGCCTTTAATCCCTGGTCTGGTTTTGCATGTAACAATCGCCACGTTTATACCAGATACATAGTTAATTGCTATCTGTGTGATGATACAATGATGATAAATAACCTACTCTATCAGATAAATCACTCTTAGTCATTTATACATGCACTTGATCTCGATGTAATCTCTGAAAAAAATTTAATAACTTCGCAATCGCGGTAGCAAAATGATCGCATCATGAAATGCGCATTTGCCCGATTGTGTTAGTTTAGAGCGCAGTAAAGGTCGTAGAGTTATGCTTTTGAGATATTGGACGTGCAAGCTAGTACCATAACTTAAATATTTGCTAAATTTCTTTTCTAAACGACCATATCGCATCTTCTGACCGGCGTTATATACTCTTCCGATTTTTTTCACGAACATAGATGTGCTTAGTTTCTGTATAAGAGGACTAGTTATCTCCGCAACCGCACATTTTGTGCTCCTAGGTCGGGCAACAATATGAGTGTCACGGATTTGTTGATCATTGATAAAATTTTTATATTGATCAATATAAAAATTGATTATTGATTTTTATATTAGATTTTATTTATATTAGATTATATATAAAATGGTCAACATTTTTTTTAGTGTTGCGTCTCAGAGACAAAGACAAGTCTTGTCTTTGAGAAGTGAAAGAATCTCTTCTCAAAGACAAGACTTCTTTGAGAAGTCTTGTCTCACGAAACAAGACTTCTCACAGACGTCCTGTTTCCTGCAACAGCGGCATTACATTCATCCACACGACCACCAGCACAATAGTGCGTGGCTCACAGGAAAGTATCACTTCTGACCTCTTTGAGAGCACCTGTCGTCGCCGTCTTGTGTCATCAGTGCCGTGGCGCGTATATTTTTCGTGATTTCGTGCCTTGGTTAAGAGCAGAATACGTGACAAACATGTCTGATGTTACAAACTCGTGCCTTGACAAA
Source organism: Dermanyssus gallinae (assembly GCA_003439945.1). Classification (NCBI taxonomy): domain Eukaryota; kingdom Metazoa; phylum Arthropoda; class Arachnida; order Mesostigmata; family Dermanyssidae; genus Dermanyssus; species Dermanyssus gallinae. The sequence goes on along the minus strand of QVRM01005933.1, from coordinate 216,804 downwards.
TTGTCGTATATATTTTTTTTTCTGCCGACTACTGCCATTTCACGGGTGCCAGCCTTGCTTACGTATTGAATGGTCTAAATGATAGCTGGTGACCTGTACTATATATATATATATATATTTCCGTCCTCTTGAATTCGTCAAACATTTTTTTCCTAATGGAAAAAGAGGCGGAAATATCTTCTTTTGGAGTGAGAACAAAATTACGAAGAGTTTTTTATCAATTTTTTTTTGGACATATGTTTACCTGTGATTGCGAGAGCCCTAGTCTTCCTATTGACAAACCAATCATACCTGCGCGTTTGAACAAAATGCATTTGTTAAATTGCATTCTACGTTAGCTCAAAGCAGAACAAACGTTGTGTTGAAGATATTTCTCAAGAATGTATCAATCAAATTCTTTGAAATTCTTGTATTTTGGCTTTTACGCCCAATTACCCATTACTACTGGTTAGGTGGTGCGTAGATGCTGAAGATGCAGAAACCATAACATGGCAACACATGGCGGCTGGTGCGGCAAGGCACTACTAGTATACATGCGGACATTCGTCACCCTTACTTTTCTTGGGTCTGCTTGTTCGGTAGACGGTGTCAGTATCTGCGTAAGTAGTTTGTCTACTGCATGAACTGTGTCTCGATGAGAGGCTATTAGCATGTAAGGTCCACGCGGCAGCGCAACGAGGTGTGGGCTTTGAAAGCGGTGAATTGATTTGTCCTCCTATAGGTTGTCGCATGTGAGGGCCCGGCCCTGAACATGTACATATAGGCGGGCACCAGGCGGTCTCAAGGGCAGTCGCCGCCGATGATGATAACAAGCTCCTAGCCTTTGGGTAGCACTTTACGTCGACTTAGTGTTCTTGTTCGATCGATATTTGCACTCCTTTTGATCGCTCACTCCTGTGTCCTATAAATGTTTCCTATGTCCACGTACGGGACGTAGCTACCGGCTTTTCGCCTTTTTTCGCTTCGACGTGGAGCGCTTCGACAAGTATTGGCGCTCGGACGTCTATAAGACGCTGTCGCGGCTGCCGTTCCTCGCTCTTTAATTGAAGAAGACGAGGGAAGCGGTCGACGAAGGAATTACGTGAGGACGTCTGTTAAGGTCCGTGGTAGATGGCCGTGCTGGCAATCGTGATAGTGATGGAGTTGCTGGTGATGATGAAGGTCAAAGCAGTAAACGTGACCGAAATGATTTTTTAGATGGTGCGCCACCTCGTGTCAATCTCGTGCTGACCCACACAGCCATGCCCCGTTGATAACGCATGTCGTCTCACGCAAAACGCAAAGCTTCATGTCGTTCACGATCTTAAGCAAAAGTGGCATAATCTAACAAATGATCGGGAACCTGTACTTTTGGCTGTAGACTTCAAACCCAAGGGTGGCGTCATCAGAGGGAACCCAAAACGCGTTCAATTGTTTTAAGACCGCATATATATATATATATATATATATATATATATATATATATATATATATATATATGTATATATATAATAAATATATAAATAATTTTGCTGTTGTGTACATATTGCCCCCCTCCATCCCTTCTGTCTCTCTCTACTTTTCGTTTGCGGTCCCTTGCGTTTTGCCGGAAAATATGCGTCTGCTTGTAGGTCTGTGTTTGTGTCTGTCTACTACACTACCAACGGGTCAAATGGTTCTCTCTAACAACTGGCTAAACCTTGGTTGCTCTGTTAGCACGTGCCGGTGCTGAACAGTTGCCAATAAGACCTCAATGTAGTCGCCACCCTGCTAAAGGCCACACTGCCGTCAATCGTAGAACTTATTAACAAGTCGATGACTGTGACGTCCCAGATAAGCAATCTGCACTGACTGCAGGAGGTAAACGTTCGGACGCTTGTGTGATTCTCAGCGGAGAGACTCTGGGGCTCTAGAATGCAGCGGAATCTGCTAGACCGGAGCGCTCGGCCAAAGGTATCGTTAATAGCGGCGTGCCTGCCACACCGTCGGGCACCGATGATGCGCGATAGCACGTAACGCCTAACGGGTTAATCACATTTGCATTGATGGGTGGAGACAAGGTCACAGCCGAGACGAAGACCTGTCCTAATTTGGGTCGTTTTGCCGCCCAAGAGGTCACCCAGTTGGATGCTTAAAAGCGCGTGCAACTAGACTCCGGATTTCGTAACGGCGACCGCCTGGAGGCAAACCCTTGTGGAGTCGCCAACTGAGGCCGCGAGTAAGCCGCGATACATTTCATCGATTTGCGAGAATGCACTCCAGTCGGGTTAGCTCAAAGGATTATCTGAAGCGCCACTGCACGTTCAGCCAGCTGGACTGCGTATCTATCTAGTGTGTTTGTCTGTGTGTCTGTGAAGGCTGTCCGTCTGTGTCCGGCTGCCTTCGTATCTAACTATCTATCTATCTATCGGTCAACTCGTGTCTGTAGACGCGCGCAAATCGTATGTTTAATTAACCAAAGCTCGTTGCTCCCCACCCCCCCCGAGCGTTAAGCCTTAATCATTCAACCCTTACCCCAAACTCCAAACAGGGGCCCTACTGGGATTACGAACATCTGGAACGCCTGGTGTAGCTAGCCCGGTGTGACTGCTGTTCGGACGTCGCTGTTGACGGTGACGCATTGCCTTATTACGACGTCTTCGTTCGAGTTATTCGCGTCGCTCCGTGAGCTTTAGGCACTCTTTTCTTGTTATTTGCAGCGTCGTCCAACGTTTCCGTGTAATACGAGCGCCGTGCGCTGTAGAGGTCGGCAGACGTCTGGAGGGGTCGAGTCTAATAGGGTGTCCGTCTCGAGTGCAGACCGCCATAGCCAATCCTGAACGTCGACCCCGACGTCAACAAGGACGCGGTGGCCGGCTGCCCCAGCTGCGCGTAAAGCAGCGATTACTACCAGAACTTCTACAACTAACCAACAACAATTGCTACTGCTTCTACTACCACAACACTGTTTTACTGCGATCACGATTACTTGTAGGCGTTACGTTGTTATTGACCAGAGTAGTAACGAGGGCGACCATCCGCTCAGCGGGCAAGTTCCGTCCGGTAAACGGAACTTCCGCTAGCTAATCTGGGTCTGAAGTATCATTATCGTCAGTCTTTTATAATGCCACTGGATTTATAATGAGTAAGTATATGATGCTTTTAAGGCTGTACAGCAGCAGCGGCGGCGGGAACGCCACCACCACACGTCGATCGTATAATGGCCGAACGTGGTGGACAATGGTATGTATTCATATACAGGAGAATTCCTACCCATCGGATAGATGATCCTTCTAGTGATGATGACCTATTCGTCATCTGTTGGCCCAACGACTCCAGGCTGCCAGGCGTAAAGATTGTCGTCTCGAAGACGTCGTCCTGCCGATAGCTAGGTAAAGGCAGCGTGCATATATATATATATATATATAGACGGAAGCAGCGTATGTATATATGGCTGGGTGAAGTCAGAGCAGTGCGGACCTCACACGAGCACATCACGTTTAGTCGGTTATTGATGAGATCTACTTGCTTTATATACTGTAACTCGCAGGCCTCTTGTTGTTTACATTTTGCAAACATATAGAAAATGCGGGGTTGGCGATTGACCCTATTAGTTACGTACAGACCCCTGGCAAAAGTGCCAATAAAACACTCAACATTTCTTAACCAACATAGTAGAAACATTTGCAAGCCAACGCAAGATTGTCATTGTATTGCTATATTGATTGGGATTGCCTTTGCCTCACATCTACTCGCTCACAAAAGTAGACGAAAACATACAGAGAATACACCTTCAATCTCGTTCTGGGCGCCAAAACCGCTGCGAGAAGAGAAGCATCGTCTACCTGCAACAGTTCCTAGACAACCCACAGCGAGCCCCAGTTTCAAAACGACGTGTCGTCACTTTGCGAGCAATGCAGCTTACAGATTTATTGATATGAACAGATAATGAAGAATAGCAACAGCAACGACTGGCGACATTTGGCCTACGTGAGACTGACTTAATAGATAGAACGAAAGATAGATAGATAGATACACACCTAGTGAAAACTATGATGGATGACTGCATTGTGCCTCTAAGCCAGCAATGCGTGTACATCGGTGTCAATACAATCGGAGAGCGCTAAGAGCTGACCTACGTGAAAGCGTTAACAGCTGACCTACGCTGAAATGTGACATATAACCACGTATGACAGACGAATTATGATGATGACGGTTGTTGTTGTTGTTAACTGACACTGCTGCCGGATGCTGTGTAATGGATTATGGCGACGCGGCAACAGTACAACGGCATTACCAGTAGCAACGGCCAACGCGTTACGCATTGGGCGTCAATTGGAGTTTACTTTCCCGAAAGTCGGTTTGCGATCAGGCGTGCCCAGGCAAGTTTTGGCGTCTTCACCTTGTACGCCGGCAGAGCGTAGTCGGCGTCGAAGAAAAACGCTTCGAGGATATCGCAGCATTCGTAGACGGCACGTGGCAGGACAGGGAACTCGTCGTCGGGTTTGGCCGTTCGCGCGCTCTCGAGAATGTCGACGAGATTGTCGAGCACGATCTCGTACACGCGTTCGATGAGCAGTCGAAAAATGGAGACGTACGTCCAGGTGCGCATCTCGTCGAACATCGCCGTCAGCAGCTGGCTCAGGCGGTTGGTGGCGCGGTAGAGATCTTTGGTGTCTTTGCTTTCGCAGACCCGTCCGATGATCTCGGACAGGTCACCGGCGAGACGTTCGGCAAACTCCCTCGTCGACTTCTCGAAGATTCGGCGAATCCTGCTCAACGGCTGTCGCGGACTCCAGCGGTCGAAAATTTCCTCACCGCTAATGGCGAGATGCTTCCATTGTTCCCGCTCGGACGCTTCGCGCGATTCGACGATGTCCCGCAGGTCGACGACCAGCAGCGTGTAGACGCTTGCCATATTGTTAATTACTATACACATCCGCTGGCTAAAACTCGACGAGTAGCCTTCGGCCATGAAATGTCGACAGCGTTCGGCGGCGTCAGCGAGACGCGACACATACTCGAGACCGCAACAGCACAGCGTTTTGCTGTAGGCTTCGGCGATTGGCGCCGCCCGCGATGAGAGTGCGTACAGACCACCGACGGTATGTCGTAGCCTTGACAAGAACTCCTCGCAGGTCGCCGTAATCAAGCTACCTCGCGAGCAGATTGCTGACGTAATGGCCAGGTCCTGCCCGACGAGATACTGGGACCAGAATGGAGCCTCGAGTTCGAGCTGCTGCAGCCAGACGATGAGCGTGTCGTCAGCGAAGTAATAGCTTAGCCTCGATGTCGGAAGCCTGTAGTGGTCGCAGAATACTTTGAAAATCTGATAGATCTTTAAAGCATCGCCGGGATCTCGCAGTCGCCTAATATCTTGCTGATAGCTAAGCACGAATTTGACGAGCGAGTCAGAGGCAACATCGGCAAGATCCCTGCCCCAAGCCATATGAAGAAGCCGATCCAGCTCGCGCAACCGAAGGGTCGTGCGGTTCAGATTTTGCAGCAGGAAAGGTAGCACATCTTGCCGCCCTTTGAGTTCGGCTATTTCACTTGTTTTGTTCCGCGCTAGCCGAAGGATGTACGAGTTAATCGCCGTCTCGATCATTTTGAGCGACTCTAAGGAGCCAAGCTCTCCTAGGGTCCAGCTGAACGCCAGAATGCCCATCAGTTGAAGGCGGCCGGCGGGCGTATGGGTCGAAAACGTGTCAAAGGTCAGCTTTTCCTGAATCCATTTGTTGTAGGCTACACAGGTGGACGTTAGACACGCTCGCTCTAGTTCGTTGAGATCGACGGCCGTCAGCGACTGTGCCAGATCGTACATTACGGCGGCGTTAATTTGCAGGCTATACCTAACGACAGACTTCTGGACCGCCTGCAACAGGCAGATCGTCCTCATGGCGTCCGACAGACCCATGCCGTGCCGCAGTAGCAGCAAGCGAGCCGACGCAGAAAGTATGTGCTTCCAGCAAAGCTGCTGAATGTCCGGCATCTCGGTGACCAGCAGGAACAGCGATAGGAAGTACTGATCACGGCAAAGTCTGGGCAGATCGTCGTCGGCGCACTCCAGCTCGGCGTAAAACGACAGCTTTCCGCTGGCTTTCGAGGCAAAAATCACGTCTTTACAGAACAGACGCTTACCTTGGCCCAATTCGTCGGCCTTAAACGAGACACTGCCGAGAAAGTCGTCGCCACGCCGTTTGAATAGGTCGCGCAGGTAAATCTTCAACCCTCGTCCTCGAACGGATCTTCTTGATCTCGCCAAGGACGTGCAGGATCGACGCCGGGTCCGAGTCCCAGAGCTCGATCTCGATGGCCGTCCTGTCCGTCACCGGGCCAACGATAATCTGCTCATTCCAGTACGGGTCCAGTGTTTCCGGCCGGACCTTCGTACACCGCTCGACGCCCTGGTACACGATCCGAATGTAGGGATCAGGCGAGTTCGCTCGCATCTGCCGGCCTCAAACCATTCGCGCCCAAAAAGGTGAACTTAAAGAAATAGCGCGTTTCTTGTCGGGAAGTGTCGGCCACGGTGTTAGCGTGGTCGACAGCCGGTTGAAATTTCTCTCTCACGAAAACTTTCAAGCATGTTGTCCGTTAGATCACGACCTTCCTCGTCCTGAAACGCAACGCACCGACACGACATGACAACGGTCAAATCCACAGAAACCATCGACAGTGCAACTAGAGATGCTGCGCTCATATATGCTACTTTAATGTACAATCAAACCAAGATAGTGCACACTCGTGTCCCCTTTCGTGTGTTTCAGGTATTTATAGTGGACAAAGTAAATGAGCACGTCGCTGTACTAATAATAGCTTTCTACATATTCTCCACTAGCCTCCCGAAGAGAGAGCAATGCAAAGTTTTCATGACCACTACGTAATAGGGGGAACGAAAAAAGAGATCGGCGGCAAAAGTCCCCACTTTTAAACCAGTAACACCCGGTGCTTGCTAAAGCTGGCTAGTCCTCGTGCTCTCTCCGTCCGCCATTACCTGCCTGGCTTTAAGGCCAAGTGTTAGAAAGAATTCGATTGATATTACAACGGAGGGGTTGTCTCAATAGAAGGCAAATACTTAGTAGGTATTGAAGAATACATTGATGATATGGATGCGTAGGTAATTTATGCTGTTGCTCTAAGCGCCCCTGACATAACAGAGTGACATTTGTAGTTAGGTATACATGTCAAGCAAATAATAAATCAATCTTCAAGATTGTTTCTCTCTCTTTCACCGCGGTGCATCTGTTCTTGGTCTAACGTGTCACCACAAATCATGACGCGTTATTTGCGTGTGTATGTGTCGATAGCCAGATTTTCCCCAGGTGCTACATGGGTACGTTGCGTCTGTTTGCGGTGTGCAGTTTGCGCCTGTTTGCGGTATAGATCAGTACACTCTAACAAGTGAAACACATGGATGAGATTGGACGGAAACGTTGCACCTTAGCATCTGGACGGTAGCAATTATAATTGTAGTACCGATACCGTGCTATATAAACAATCACTTTTCTCAATGTTTCAAGTTTAAACGAAGCTCATTTACGCAATTGCATTTAACAAGTGGAAACGTAGTCTGTGTAATTTGGAGCCAGGTACACGGGAAATCCTGAAAGCTAACGTAGCAACCTGCAGGGTATAAACCCCATCTACCGACAGTAGGCTGTGAAAAATGTACAGGCCTCGAAACAAATGCGTACGACTCTCTTTGTAGAAATAGCCCTAAGCGCGTCATTTGCTTGCATTTTGGCTGTGCGGATGTTCCCACCCATATCTTTCACCTCAAGTAAGGATACCGTAACATAGAACTGGTTCTAGTTAGGGCTGCCACCTTACATATACCTGAACAAGAAGTCCTAGGAACTTGGTGGTTTAAGAAAATGCAATTTTCCATGCGAGGTGTACAGCGATGTCAAGCGCAGCCAGTACTTTCGGAAAGGAACGAAAAGTAACGAGATTGATTTTATATGCATCGAGCAGACTGAAACTGTTGAAGATACCAATGATTTGTCCTATATCTAAAAGCAACTGGAGTACGTCAATGTCTGGCCTCACGTAGTTCACACCGAAAAATAACGTGGAGCCATCTGCCAATGTGATTGCCGAGCCAAGGTTTTTGAACTGCAGTCCTGAGCAAAGTTAGAGAGGATGAGGATATGTACTAATATTAAGAAAAAAATGCGAAATTGAAACCGATTGACGTTATCGATTAATATATATCGAAAAAAAGTTCGCCTTAATTTTCGCTTTCAAATAAGATCAGATTAAATCGTTACCACTAGCGAAGATGCGGAAGACCGTTACTAGTTGAATGTGTTTAAAACGGGAAATTATCAGCCACAGATAACCTACTATGGAGGACTCGTAAAGTGTCAATAAACAATTCTATGTTGGAAAAGAATAATACCATGCCATGATTTTTCTTGTGCGTCATTATGCCACGCTTTGTCATTATCACGCTGTGTCATTAAATATTAAAGGTACGGTCCTATATAAACGTAAATAAACAGAAACTTGAGCCCAATTTACAACCGAGGTAATTTGGGCCATTTAACTGGGAACTACAATGGTTAAACTATAGTTATACACATGCGTACCGCGCTCAGGCCGATATATACACCAGCATGCGCAAGTCGCTGTGTTATGCGTAAGTCGCTATGGCGCCAACAAATGTCCAATCGGTCTCTGCACTATTTTCGTTAATTCCCACTGTTTAATTTTTGTTGTTGTCGTTGTTATTACCAATGTTTTTGGCTATTCATACTATACTACTATTATTGCCTGCATGAGTATTCGTATGAGTATAAGTATATGTATTTTCGCTAGCGTGACTGCATAGCTGTCAGATAAACTGATTGGTATTTGTGTTGTTGTATTCTGCTGTTGCTGCTGCCGTTTTTGTTGTTGTGGTTGTTGTTGTTGTTGTTATACGTCTATTCAGTTACGCTCGACGACTTGAACCAAGACGTTATCATGAATGACTTAGCACATAGCATCTCAAGCATTACAATGATAGCAGTCTTACATTGTCACTGATCTCACTGATTAACACAAACATCTTTCACTCTCCACCGAGATCTGGCTGGCTTTCTCTTGCCTCTCTCTCTCTCTCTCTATCTATCTATCTATCTATATTTCTATGCTTGTCTCTTACCTTATAGACAACTGACTGACCAAAGTAGCTATGGCAGCAGTTGAGACAGCGTCTCGCCAGGTTGACCCAGCCACCGGGGCCAATATCGGGAAAGACGTCTGCAGACGTGCCTTCTTCGAGTTGTTGCATTGCAGCTGCTGACGAGAGCAATTATCTGGGGACGGGGGGGGGGGGGCTGGCTCAATTCCGGGGTTCGCCTGATTCGCCTATTTTTGCCTATCCGTGTCTGCCTGTCCGGCTGTCTGGCTGTCGTCAGCCCAGCGAACGTGGCCAGCCTGGCTCGGCGTCGAGCTCCGCGCACGTGCCGCTTGGCTTCGTATCGTTGTGAAGCGACTCAACTGAAGTGGACGACCCGTGGCTGCACTTTCGTTGTTCCTACGAAACGGCAGCGTCAGTCCTGTAGGCTGTAGGCGGCGACGCTGTGGCGAGATACACCACCACCACCACCAGCGACACCGCTTAGCTAACCGCGAAGAAGATCGTCCCGTTGGGGCGACATACATTCTTCCGCCTGACACACACGAACACGGTAGCACTCGGCGTGCCCTGCTATATAGTAGCGTGCGAGTAGATTTAGCGTATCTCGTAGAATTGATTAAACGACGCCATTTGCACTGAAGTACTGAAGTAATACCACAAGTACTAGGGGATCACCAGGTTTTTAGTGGGTTTGAGAGTCCCACACTACCCAGACCAAGGGGTGTGCGTTATGCATTTGTGTTCCTGGCCCCTGTAAAAATAAATAGAAAAAACGAGACATTTGCGGGACAGCCGGCATCGTTATCACTAGATTGTTTTCCATCATCTTGTTCGACTCATCTTGTTTTCGAATTTATATAATGCTAAGAAAAAAAAACATGTATTCAGGAATGTATGGCTGCACTGTATGCGTTCTAAGGATCTGTCGCACGTAGAGAGCGGCGGCGGCGGCGGGCGTATCTTCCTACGTACCTTACTATGCGCAATGCGTCATATTCGTCGAACGAGTTCGTCGAATAAGTTCGTCGTTGTTGCATTCTGGCAGCTTTCTCAGCATTCTTGCCGACAGCAATCGGTTGATGAGGTACCACCAGCCGCGCAGAGTACAGATGCCGCCCGCCGACGCCTGGTCAACACTAACGACGAAACGGTGTGGAGAAGGCGTTTCAACGACTAAACTTAATTTACTCTCTATCTAATACTTTAACTGTGTACTGCAAACGTATTAGAGCATACACGTACACAGCTCACGTAACACGCGTATGGAACGATGGGACCGGCAGTTTTGTTCTAGATACGTCGTCCTGGATAGAGCGCTCTCTGGCGAGGCTTAACCGTGCGGGCGAGGCTTAGTCGTGCGGGTAATGCTGGATACGTTAGACATGTATTGGCCGTGGCGGTACGCTGCTTACGGTAGCGGCGGAGTATAAGCGGAGCTACCTAACCAGATTGGGCGTGAACAAAACTAAATCGTGCTCAGCAGGGGAGCGGTGATTTTTTAGACTGTAAGCTCACGTGGCAAAATTTACCAACCATACTTCTGAGTACAACTGACTACTTTCCAATATAGACCCAGCAGGCACCGGCAGACTATAATATATATGCGTCGGTGGTTCAGTGGTAGAATAAGATCTACGTTGTAGATACGGCTGCTACGCATGCGAGAAAACCAGTCAGTACATGAGAAAACCGATACCGGCGTGTTCGGCGGAAAATTCTGCATAATCTCAATTATGCTCGACGCAAGCTAGAATTAAGCATTTTTTATGGAGTTTTTTTTTTAATTCTGGAATATCCTCTATCTCCTACGGGCTTGGAACCTAGCCTGAGGTATATCTTCAATGCACCGAGGGCCGGAGATGTTAAGGTATCTAGGGTTTCCCCAACAGTCCTTGTGGCAGCATGGCCGCTGAATCCTAGCGGAATGATTTGTCATCTATTCTCAATGAATATCACTCACAAAATTCAATCAACAACAGGGAACAAATTAAAATTCCTCTTTTTCCTTCCATCCAACAACAGAGAACAAATAAACCTCCTTCAATTGAGAAAGCTATTTTTTGCCGAGCTCTACCAAACCTTATATAAAACATTCGGTTATGTTAGACCCTGTATATATATATATATATATGCATATTGATATACATTTGACTACTGATTGGACTCCTTTTGGGTTCTACTGTTGTATTGTTGCAGTATTTTTCGTATTGCTCCTTCAGTAGCACTAGTAGGTATGCTCACCCCGTTTACGCGCAGAGATCTGCGAGCTTTAGCCATCGAAGGCGCCCGTACACACTCGATGTATACGTATTGTTTCGTTTGTCACCTGTTTATGCGGCTCGCCCGTCGCTGCTCCAATCCGAAGGCACTCGTTCGGCAGTTCGGGTCCCGGGACAATTCCCGCGTCTAAAATGCAAGCTCTGGTGTTACGCCGTTTATTATTGACAATGTGTCAGGCACATTCGAGCTGCTCAAAAGGCTGCCATTATTCGCGTTGCCTTATTCGACGGAATTGCAACGACGGCGCATGCCGTCCTCGCTCCGCCGACCTTCGGGGATTAGACTTCTGCACCTCTACGCGCTAACTACGTGATAGAAAATTATTTATCGATATACATATATATATATATATATATATATATATATATATATATATATATATATAGCAAACGACGAGGCTATATATATATATATATATATACGAGAAGTCACTGTTCTTGCATGACAAACATACCAGTTCTATGGACAGGATCTACCCAAGGTTTAACGAAGCCTGGCCTATCCCAGCCCAGCCTCAACAGACAGCCGTAGACAGCTGAGAGCGACCACGTTCAACAACTTTAGAGTGGACGCGCAAGTGCTGCATTTCCCCAATTCGGTGCTAGCGTCCTGATGTGGCTCATTAGATTAGCCACAGGATGGCTTCATCTTGATGTCAGAACGACGTACACCTAACTCACTAAGTGATGAATTAACAAAACTAATTTAGCTAGTCATATATATATATATATATATATATATATATATATATATTTATAAATACAAATATATTGTTTGTCATTAGTAAACAATTATGTGTCGTTAGCAAACATTTCCGGAAGACCTACGGCTGACGGAAGAGACTCTTCCACAGCCGCAGCGTTGCCACGCTGAACCTTGGTCGATATACGCTGCAACAGGTATTCGCTAGCGTGGGGGGTACTGAGTTGCAGCGATGACTTTCCGGCCCAGTTCCTTAATACATTTAGCTAGTTGTTTTATTGTCCACTGGGTTGCTTGTTTTGCCTGTTACGCACACGTGGTCCGCGGCGTGGGCCGAGACGCTAGTCGTGCAATGATGGCTCCAGTAGTAGACGTTCCTGCAGAGCATTAGGGGTAAGGAAAAAACTATTCTAGCTGTGGATGCACTCGCCAAATATCTCCTTTACTTCGTGGACTAATCATACTCTGTTTAGGTTGCGCACAACGGCCTTTTCCTGGCAATCCTCGACTCGCTGACAGACGCCATGGAAGAGAATCAACCGGGTAGAATAAATTGTGTCCGCGTCTGCCTGCATACTGTGGTCAAACGTATCACTAAAGAGGACATTTTAGGAGCGTCCTACCGATTTATTAGGTCCCGCTTGTTGACCTGACGAACGTTGAACCTGACGAACGTTGAAGCGTTACTCAAAAAAAAACACCGCCGATCCTACTGAGGCACTAGCCCGGACCGCGGGAACGTTCCGGATCGATGGGGCAAAGTTCTTTGCGGCGAGAAAGACCGATGAGTCAGCGATATCTATTGGTTGTCAATCATGGATTTAGCGGCTGGCTTCGAAAATTAGCATTCGCGACAACGCGGGTCCCTTAGGAAAGATGATTAACAAACACCAGCCAGGGTTTGCGACAAACTCTGAGGTGGCAACGGGGGTACACTAGGTCCCTGCATTTGCTAGGTTCTCGCCGAAAGCCAGGAGAGAGTTGTGGATGTTCGGTCCTGGTGAGAGTGGTGAGTTAGAAGTGTCCCCATATGTAAAACTGCGTCCAGTCAGCCTGTCGGGGAACCTAAAGAGGATATTCAACCAATATCGTACATGTAGGACTATCAGACATCATATTCCGTAGTTAGGCAATATATATATTTTTTGGTAGTAAATGTGCATATGCTTCTACTTTATTCCCAAAGGATGTTCTCTTTGTGAGAATGTTAGGGTCATATTTTGTCTTGCCTGGACCCGGCATAACTGAAATAAACGCAAACCAAACCATCAACAGGTCTTTTTAGCAGCTAAGTTGCACTCTGCATTTAAACTTGGAGTGTAATTAACTGGAAGGATGTATTGATCAATTCATTCTTGAAACAGAACCTCTGCGTCGTTTCGTAGGCTAGTATTTTTTTAATGATTTACGCTTTTCTACCGTACTTTACTCATAATACCATATGTTAGAAAAGCCTCGATTTCTATGCAGAAAAACCTTCATTAAGCTACATTTTTTGACGAATATCACCGTAGTTCTTACGACAAGATACGTCCGGTTTCCGACTAGCGAGTAACAGGTATGAGAATAATCCTATCGAACCTGTTCTTCAAGCAGGCTTCCCAATAGATGAGAGGCGAGATTGACTTAGGCGATTCCAAACCCTTGGAGAACGCGGGATAGTGCAAACAAATTAAAAACAACCTTGTTAAAAAAATCTAATTATAGAGCTACAATAAACTTAGAATCGGTCCATAGAAACATACTGTGTGCGTATCGCCAGCTTTTATTGCCGCGGCCCGACGCCAACAGAATGTGGGCTTTCTTATTCGGGCATTTTAGATCCCCGGGAAGCGTCATCTTGGCAGTGGCCTTTGCTCTGTTTGTTAGCTAGTGTTCAACCCTTTTTTCAATCTTCCTCTAGTCTTATTATCCGTTAGGCTATCATCGGGTCTCTCTTCGACGAGGAGCGACCCTGGTCAGGTCGTAAGCATACAATGATCGTAAATCACCGTATGAAAGTTCTGTGACTATATGGCTATTTGATAAATGTAATACATTTTTTTGCTGCATCCTTAGCTTATTGAAATAAAATACTTGAAGTAGTAGTCGGAGCATCAGTTGTTCTATGGGATCTCAGAGAGTCTTGTGGCGGAGGAAAGGGAACTAACTGTTCGACTGATGCTGGTTTCCCGCTGAATCTCGATCGATACGCGCTGTATCGGTATGATAGGGCGTGTTCCTCTGTTGTTGTCACGGGGAACCAACATCGGTTGCAAAGATAAGCGGCATGGACCGATCTCCCCCAGCCGCAGACCGGACATGATGCGGAGTGTGTTATTGCCTACAATCGTGTCTATTTGCGGCGAGGGCAGTTTCGAAAAGCTCGTCTAACGTCGTTTGGGAGAACACCGTAAAGTATAAGCAAGCGTTAGAAGGCTTTGCCGTAGAAAATACAGGGCTGGACGTGCGTCTAGATGTTTTAGTCTATTGCACCACTATTTGGTTTCTGAGAGTTTCATTTGGAGATGAAACGTTTTGCTCTGCTAACCGCGTGATATTGGGTAATTTTGCTCGTACTGCGACAGCTGTCTCAACGCCGTTGTCCTGCGATAAGATGAGTGGCTCACATTTCTTGTCGTTGAGCTTAATACCCGAGACAGCTTCGAAGTCTTGGATCTTCTTGATATCGAAGAAGACAGCAAGTAAATTATCTGCAAGCAATTAATCGTCTAAGTATTCATTTCAAAGCAGAAAAATGTAGGTCCCCATCTGTCGCCCCGCTGCACCCCATATTTCGACAATATGGTCTTCCCTTGCAATAAAGGTTGAACGGTTAACGATACATTTGGTAGGCAAATGCAAACAGCCCAGGGTTTCGCTGTTTGACACAATTTAACAGTGGTTTCTTTGCACTAAGCTCAAGGCATTTTGAAATCCAACTTTACTGGAATTTTACCAGTTTGCCCTGCGTGATTCCATATACGCAATGCTGGCTTCATATAAAGAAGCTCCCTAAAATACAGGTAGTATGAAATATTAGTGGTTGTTCGTTGATGGCGAGAGTAAAAAAAGGATAGAGAGAAAGCAACAAAGGATTACTGTTGTCCTCCTGGCCGCCAATGAGAAATCTTAGTAGTGAGGGCAAAGTCCATCTGCTGGATCAATTTGAGAAACTTCTAGTTGCGCTTCGAATTTCCGCTGGGGTAACGGAGATGCCAGATCTCGGTGGTGCGTTCATGATCGCGCCTGGGAAGACTATGTCTGAGAAACTGAGGGATTGGGGACCTTCTGTGGCCCTAAAAACCGATAAAACATCTCCGAGAGCGAGCTTTTGTCTGTACCACATAAGAGTTAAAAGTGAGGGTTTTCAGCTATTCGAGCGCCCCGACGAAAGCATGCCAGGTTTTTCTGAATAACTGAAGTAAGGGTGCGTTTTCTCTCTTTTCTTACGGGGATGGTGAACACTATAGTAGGACAAATATATAGCCTTTCTCAGTGTTTCGTAGACCCAGTGTTAGATATCAGTTTGCTGACTGGTCATCATAGGCTTCCGGTTTGTAACCTGTGAGCCGCCATGTGGCTGGGCCGTGTTCCTTAAATCCCAATCGTACCTCGGCCGGAAATCTAAATCCTGAAATTGTCAGAATGACGTCTGTAGTCATCACTTTGTCCGTCCCGGCGTTTTTAGATCGAACGCTAACGTCAACTCAAGTGGATTTCCTCTTCTGCTAAATGTAGGTTTTTCCACCGGACCGCCAAAAATGTTGGCGCAACGACATTGAAGTTTGTTTCCAACTGATTACTTTTGGCTGACAATTTTGCAGCATCAGTTCTCTTCTTGACTTGAACCGTGATAATTGCTTCCTTAGTTGCCACAGGTTTTTCTCTAGCACCCACTTCACACCATTCTGCATCATCTCCCGCCTCTAGTGGCGCTGCACTAACAACCACTTGGTTTCTTTGCAAACCCTTAATTATATCGGAGTTGGCTGCAACTGGAGCCGCGCTGTCGACGCCGTCGCCTCTCCCCACTGGCTGTTGTTGCCCAGCTGAGAACCGCCTCTATGCTAGATGTAGAACATTTTTTAAAGAGGTTGTTTTAAATTCTAGACTATCCTCCGTCCCCTACGGGCTGGGAACTTAACCTGAGGTATATCTTCAATGCACCGACGCCCGGACATGTTAAGATACGTACCTATACCGACTTTATGCTGCTGAGACTGTCATCCTGTTCCTTGTTTTTTTTTTGTGATTAGCCATGCTTAGCTGCTGTTGAAGCGGACTGATATACTTCCGTTTGTCGTTCTTCTCTTCCCCACCTTCACGACCGGGTTTGTCGCTGTCGTCGGTACATGCCTATAGGCGGCGGCTGCTGATGCTGGTGCTGCGTGGCAACGTCAGCAGCAGCAGAGACCGCTCCCATGGAAACACCGCTACGGGTTGTCGTTCTGTATGTCAAACTGATGCATTTTTTACTAACAACGATGCATTTCGTATGGAAGTTTGCCCCATTTAGCTACCAAGCGAAAGATACAAACGTTGCATTTTGCAAGCGGGTCTGAAACCTACGTCGCCGCTAGCCTTATGCCTTGACAACAACATTGTCCACACATGAGTGCTATTCTGTATGTCATGTGTCACCTGCGGGTACGTGATTTTCATCTTAAAGCTCAGTACTACTACAGAGAGGCTGTTGTCCGTTCTAGTAAAAGCAGGAGTGAAAAAAAAGCACGCCCGCAGAGCGTCTGGTAGTAAAAAGCCGGCCCTTGCAAATTCCCGTTAGCTTAGAATGCATACCATTGCAAGTTTCTGTTAGCTTTGAATGCACTCTGAAGAACATGACAGTTACCCTAGGGCTCTAGCTGTGCTGTACGTACGTCGTCTTGACGTGAACCTGACGAGTATGTGCTGACAAAATTAGACTCTCGGATACGATTACCTCTACTGGTACTGCGTTCACCACGTGTGTTTCTAGACGATATTAGTATGCGAAAAAGTAATCACGGTCTCTTTATTAAACGAGTAGAACTCTAGTGTCGTGATAGTTAGAGGCTGTTATGTCTGGACATGCGATAGATACCCCTAGGGCAGTCCCGAAGGAGCTCGGAATGAACACCCTCGTGGCTTTGGTGGTCGCGGCGACGATCAACTCCGCTTGGGAATTGAAGATTTATTGTGTGGCTGTCCTTCACGTTAATATTTTGGTCATTGTCTTATAGTTTTTGTCTCGTCCTTCTTGTTGTTGTTGTTGTTGTCGTCGTCGTCGATCCAAATGACATGTTGACATTCCTCCCCCGCATAGGCCGCTAATCAGCTGGTTTTGTCAAATGCAAATTAATCTAATCTGATCGCATTTTGTCGGTGCATTTGCTTGCAAAAAAACGACCGCTGCTGTGTAAATTGGCTCTTGATACACAGCTGCTATGCTGGTGTTGTTGTTGTCCTGGTGCTTTTGTTGTTGTGGTTGTTGTTGATGTCGTTATAGGTCAACACGGACTGCTGATCTACTACAGTAGGTAAGAATTGTACTACAGTTAGTATTATGGTTAAAGGGTGAGAGGGTGAGAGGGAAAAGTGCTCTTACGTATACCCGACACGAGTAGCAGTGGGGAACGCAATGCTGATGATGCTGTTGGCATAACAAGGGTTCACTAAACATGTCCCGCCTTTCATTACGGGACGCGAAGCTGGTACCGTTCCTTTATATTACTTCCAACCCATGCTTTTACGTAAGGGTTGCGTGAGCAGAGCGCACATTGCGGTGGCTTGTATCAAGTCTTTCCATTAGATGACGACTGCGGTGGAGTCTTTAATGATGCTCCAGCATTGAATGACGTTCAAGAGTGCTTTCGCTAATTGTTTGCAAGTTACAGGAAGTTCATATTAGGAGTTCATAACAAGCCGCGTCAGCTTTACTTCATCCACGGCTTAAGTGCCGTGAGCATCTCGGATGTACGTTTAAAACGTTGTGTTTCTCCTGAGTCTCTTGAGACGGAGAGTGCGTACTGACGGCGGGGTTCCTCCGATACGATACAACTATCTTCTGTAAGCACCATGGCCCGTAGGAAATTGGGTCAACGGATAGGACATGATCCCCCGCCTTTTGACCACCCCCTCAAATCTATGATAATAGAGCGGGTGAGGAGACGACGTGATGGAGTGTGGTCTCCAGAATCCGTAGGTCGCGTGGGATCTGCTGGAATAAAACTCGGATCGCAGCGGTGACCGCAGTTTTGTTGGCTGTAATTACGATACTGCTCGTATTCAGCTGCGTAGGCTATGGATTTAACACTGGGAGGATGAGGAAGACACAAGGCCCCGCCGTATGCAATGTTCCATAAAGTTGGACTCAGAATGGAGCTCCGGGGGACGAATAGTTAAAGGCGAGCCAGTGTGTCGTCTATAGAGATAGATATATACTGACTTCTTTGATGCATATATGTTTTGTGTCAAGTAGGATTGCCAGGGTGTGCGATCTTGTTTCTAAGCGAGTACATCGTTGGGTATCGGATAGAATTAAAACAACTTTGAATTGCGGCGTCGTTGGATATGTTGAGTGGCGTGAGTAATCGTGAGTACTACTGTAACAGGCCACCGAGGCGTACAGACTAACCCGCCAAAGTCCCAACAACAGGTGCTGTAGCGCCTGGCAATCTCTCTAAGTAACATACTAACTGCCTCAACAGCGTGTTGGCGCACACACAATGATAAGGTGCAGCGTCAAACGGCATGGCACACCAGGAGTCCTGTCTGCAGGAACTGCGAGGGCTTGTTAAAGCGTCAATTAAGTCTCTGCCGCACGAGTCTATTTAAGTGACTTTGTTTTTTCTGTTGTTGTTGTTGTTGTTGTTGTTGCTGTTGTTGTGTTGGTTTTTGTTGTTGTCATGATCGTCGGTGTTGTTGTCGTAATTGTTGTATTTGCTGCTACGGCTGCGACTCCTGAAAGCACCAGTAATAAATGTGGCTGAATCATCTAATCAAGAGATAGTGAGCAGCTGAGAATATACGCAGGCGCGATTTCTTGCCCAGACAACCATTAGGGAGTCGTTCGTTGCCTGGCATCACGGTCTCACCGCCACAGCTGTTATTGCCTTCACCACGGGAATTCCTAACGTCCATTCCCAGCCTTCCTTGCCTTCCGTGGTGTATTCTCGTGGGGACAGCAAAAATAGATCGATAATGTTGTCACAAAATACTACAATTTATTAATAGATCGATAATGTTGTCACAAAAGTACTACAATTTATTAATAGATCGATAATGTTGTCACAAAATACTACAATTTATTTTTCCCTGTAACCATGGAATTAAATCAAAATTGTAACAACGTTTTATATGCAGCATTTATTAAGGTGTCAAGCATTTTGATTTCATAGAAAGCACAATTCAAGCGCTTTCTCCTCTCTTTCTCCCGCCCTCGATATCGTTGCGTCTACTCGACGTCCCCTTTTCGTCTGTTCAACGCGAGTAGGCGGAACAGTGTTGAACTGAGTGTAAGCTCGAGCAACATCCGGGCCGTTGATTATCTCTGTCGCTTCGTATCGCACTCAGGTTAGGTTAGTCCTGAAATTAATTTGACGATCAAAGTGACGCCTGAGTCTCTGTATTCACACACTTTAGTGATTGGCTGTTAAATAGCGTTTATGTAATGCTGTCTGAAATTGGTTTTCACACCGCCGCGTTTAGCCACCTTAGAGTATCCTAAATATAAATGCAAACGTATTTAGAAAACTCCCATTGGCACCAGCTGCAGTTCTTGACGACGCCGTCACGTTGTGTCACTGCGGAGGATCTCTGCGGTGTGTCTGGCTTAGTAGCGATATATATATATATATATATATATATATATATAGAAAATATTGAGATGATTTATATATATATATATATATATTTATAGAAAATATTGAGATGCGATATATATATATATATATATATATATATGGACTGATTGCGTTAACGCAGCTGGTGGCCGGCCGCCGGTGTTTTGGAGAGATGTGCCTAAGAAGGGCGCTGAGATCAGGACAAACGCCATATTTATAACAAAGTTATATATATATATATATATATAAAGTCCGCAAATACATAGCGCCAGTTGTCGCCAAAATTTCTCGCGTTCAACTGGGCTGTGTAGTTAAGGAAGATTTCAAAGCTGCTGTCTACGCTACAAATGCCTTTGCCAAAATAAACTCGGCTTCAAACAATGTGTTGATACAACTGGATTTTAAAAATGCTACTTATTTGCTACGAAGGGACGTAAATATTGACGCTGTCAGATTAGATTTTACAGCAATATACCCCGCAGTCTACCAGACGTACACAAGACCATCTGATCTCTTTGGGCAGGGTCCACTTTTCAAGGAGACCCCCTGCAGGTATAAACCGAGTTTCGAGATCAGCGAGCCCTGTTGCCAATTTAGCGGAGCAGCGTAAGAGTCTGAAGTACCGCAAGTTGCAGGCCACTTTTATAGTACATCCAGTTGCAATAGAAACATTGGCGGTTATAGGCGAATCGACATTAACTTCATAAGAGAATTGGGAAAACGGTAAGTGAGAACCACGAGAAGATGGAGAAGGAGGAGTTCTTTTTGCTGTAGAACATATCAATTAAAATTCAATATGGAAATGCGGCCGCGGTTCCGCTAGATTCCCTACCCTCGGGCAGTGGCTTACCGGAATTGAGCTGATATATATATATATATATATATATATATATATATATATATATATATATATATAGTATACATAACATTAAATTTACATATATTACGATAAAACATGTATAGAGTGTTTGAGCTAATTGCATACATAACAAGGACATACGGCTCTGGTCGTCCTGCCTTGGATGTGTCATATTTTGCCATAAGCTTCCATGTCAAATTAACGTGCCTGCTCGCACTCCGACAGACAACAGCCAATCCCAAGGGACAAATGGTCCAGCGTCTTGCAGATGATTATCGGTAGCAGATCAATATATATATATATATATATATATATATATATATATAAATTAGCCTGCTTCATATTTGCAGGACCATTTGTCCCTTGGGATGTGCTGTTGTCTGCCGAAGTGCGAGCAGGCACGTTAATTTGAATATATATATATATAGAAAATATTGTGATGATTTATTAATCATTTACAATACGTTTGCACACTAATAAAACTTGTGGTGAAAAGGTGTCACATGAGCTTAAGAATCAGCTGCCCGTGTCTTTGCTTGATGGTAGCCCCCGCTCTTATGGACCCGGTGCGAGCAGTATATCCTCAAGGTTCCTTGCAACGCTAAGACGGTAAGATCGATAAGATTCCTCTTCGTAACGCCGAGCCCCAGGAGTGTACTCGCAGATTCGGAGTCCCATACACCACTCTTAGAGATAGTGATGGATCCGCATCTGCGAGGTTTTTGCGGGTCGGGAAGCGTTGCTCTTAGGAACTTGACGTCGTATTTGGCGATATATATATATATATATATATATACGGACCTTTTTAAACTTCTTATGTTTATTACTCCTTAAGTTGACTATTCGTAACGAACGGTCCCCGATAGTATCATATTGGATACGCGCACAGAAGCCTGATGCCTTGCTGGGTGCGCATCGAGTGAGAAAGGGCGCTATTAATGCGTACTGGAGCCGCAGTTCGAGTCGTTAACCAGTGTTAATCCAGCTTCCACACCTTCCACCTGGACCAAAGTGGAATGCATAAATAGTATATGCATATATAGTTTGTAAACAAGCCCATATTCTAGCAATGAGTGGGCTGTGCTTTTAATTACGAAGAGTTCTACGAAGGCCTAGAGTCTTTTAGACATATTCAAGCACGTAAATACGTACATGTTAGTACGTCGATTTATCTGAAAGCCCGTCGAGCCAAGGTTGCTAGGTAACTGTCTGGCTAGACGAGTGACACAAAGTGTTGCTGATGTTTTGAGAAAGGCGCGGCAATATCCGCCCATATGGCATATGGTTCTGCCCCGTGTATTTCTTAATTCGTTTGAGGCTTTTTCATTTGTGAAGCATATCTGCGATTTGAGAGTACCTCGGCGAGCCATGCTTGTTCCACTGCATTTGTTTAGTAGACTTTTATGTTTTAGAACGCCATGGGCATGGAAGATGAGATTTAAATACAAAGGGCAGTTGACATATATATATATATATATATATATATAAATATATTACATGTTCGTATAATATTCACATACGTTCATATACAAATATAGTATAAATAAATGTTTATAAATATTTATTGAATTATGTATACAACGTTACGGAAGTCCAGTGTAGAGGCCAGCCATTTCCGGAGGGTTCCACCGACCGAGGCCGCATTTCTTCGTTCCACGTTTAGCGACAGGCGCTGTCTAAGGAAATCGCTCGTTCTCCTGTCTCCGCCGGCTAGAGCTGGCCGTTTCCCGACCTTATACATATATATATATATATATACGAGGGCGGATCGACCATATTGTAACCATATACCCATGACTTGTCTTCTGTAATCACTCTTTACAGCATCAAGGTCTTCTGCTGCCGCCTGAAGGTTCAATCTGGACTTTTGCCGACGGGCGTTAATTTGCTGGAAATTCAACATTTTTGGAACGAGTTTTGCTGCCAGTCTTCTGAGACTTTAAATACTGGTCAAAACTCTTACAACTGATTTACTTGATACTTCAACCGCTAACGTATTTGTAAACATTCCGGCATCACTGCCAAGCAAAGCATTTCTGTCATCCCCATTATAATAGAAATTGCCTATTGTAGCATTATATAATCCCACCCTGGAATGGCCAGAACTTTCATAAAGACCCTTGTTAAAATACGTAAATACATCGACTTTATACTGCGCAGTTTGTGTGTCAAGAGATATAACCTGATTCGTTGCGGCGAACGGCGTTGTGGTTGCTAAGAAGAGGCAACAGCATACCCGCTACAAGACTGAGCTTTTTAGATTAGAAAGGCCTCTGGCTCCGCCTAGGAGAAGAAAAACAATCGGGGCCCCACTAGCCCCAACATGCAGATCATAACCATAATCAAATTCAACCTGAATTAAATCATCCTCTATGCCCGCTACTTTACATTGCGTCGGCAGTAAAGGCTGGAGGAGATTGACGGCGAGCTGGGCACGGCAGTTTTTACGTGAATTTGTGCGCCCGCGTATTCCATACTGTACCGTTAGGAACAATGTCCACATTTAGCTCGTACGTTCGTTTAACATAATGATCTAGCTTGGAGGCCCGCTCATAACGTATTGTTATCGTACGGCACTCCGACGCTGCACATTTGCATTTAGCCAATATTTATTTTGTGCAAATTTGTTTTGCCACAAATACCCAACCTTAAGCTTACCCGGGCTCTATGAAAACCATGGTGTCTAATCCTTGCAAATTTCTCATCTGAAAGTAAAGAACTCTATAGGAGAGTCTCTCACGAGCCTCTCTACTTTAGTACTTTCTATGTCGTAACACTCAAAAATGGTTGACGACGTTGTCGATTTTAGCGGGCGAAACGACGGCTCTGACCACGTTCGTACAAGCAGAAATTCAGAAAGACAGATTTTGCGGATCTGGACTCATTTCCCTTTAACTAGAAACGCAGGCAATCACCACTACTGCTGCTAGAACTAGAACCTCTTCTGTTGCTGTTAGCGTTTTCACGGTAACGACCTCACCACATCCACTTGAAGCCTCCCACGACCTCAATGGCGCGAGCGGCGCCTCTTGCATGACGACACCTCACTGCCTCGCTGCCTAGCATTGGTTTACGTATCTGCCTAGTTCTTGCACTAACGTGCCTATTTGCAAATGATGATGATGATGATGATGAGATGCCGACTCGGCACTAGCTGCCTCCACAGGGCGCTCAACTCGTTATCGCCTAGTTGGAATGCATGTGCACTAACAGGGCTAAAAAGAAGATTTAGCTACTGGGCTGCGCAACTACAGAGGGAGACGCTAAGTAAACGCTTGTGACGACAGCAACAATCCTCGCTCTAGTTTCATCCTTTTCCTCTACATGTTATATATATATATGTATATATATATATATATATATAGATGTTTTGGTTTTTGTCTTAGCTCCGTCAGCAGAAGAGCCAGTCGCCAACGTTGGCAGCAGCAGCAGCAGCAACAAGGCACAAACACGCAGCCGAACCAGCCGAAGAACGACCTTGGCTAGCGAATCGGGGGAAATCTGTTTGTGGACAGAGGAAGAAGCGTTTGGCTGGCCGGTGCTGAGTAAACAAGTCAGCTTCAGGACTTCTTTGGCCTCTTTGCTGACTGTTGCATCGATCGTCCTTCACCTCCTGTCTTTCGCTTTCTTCTCCATCTCTTTTCCTCTCTCTCTCTCTCTCTCTATCTTTCTATATATAGGCTGATGTATATGTATATATATATATATATATACATATATACATCAGCCTCGACATCCCTTGAGACGGCACGTGAAGAGAACGCCTCGAATTGAGGGGAAGGCAATTGCTATTTTGGCACTCCTCGGAGCTTGCTAGCTCGACGAAGATCGTTGCGCTCCAAGACCTCTCTTGCGACGCAGGCCAGCTTTCGAAGCCAGCAGAAGGTTCCGTAGCATAATTTACACTTGCTCATTCATGCTTTTTATAAGTCAACCATAAGCAAACAAACCATTCGTAGACCCTTGAATCCTAGAAAGACTTAAGCATCGAAATAAGCCAGCGGAATTTATTGTGTTCTCTGGTTCTCTTTTCCGCTGTTGTTGTTGTTGATAACAGTATAAACAAGGTTGCCAATGGTCAGCATTATCCAGAATCAGCAATATCGCGTACTCCTTGTTCATACTATCTGGAAGCAGAGTTAGCATATTAACGCTGACCCAGGCTGTTTAACGAAACCCAGACGTCATCGTCTGGGTCTCTCTAAACAGCGTATAAAATAAAAACTTTGCAATTAGTTGGCAGTAAGTAGACTTGGGATAGTGAACACCTTTTGGCGCTTCTGTGCGTACTTGGTTGTGGCTAACAAAGTTTAGGCCTAAACGCACTCTCTTGGCGTGTATTGTGTTTGCGACATAGGTTAATGACCGCAATCGATTATGAATTTATATACGTTTACAAAACTTGTCCGATCAATAAAAACAGCAAGCAGGCTTTAGTCGGTTAGGTTTCGGCAATCAAGAACCCGAAATATCAATGTCACTGTGGTATCTTTTTGCTTGACCTGTATGGCTCTGCGGCCTTAAATATAAAAAAAAACACGGTGGTTTAGTTGGATCGAACTAAAAACAGGTAGACACCCTAACTCCATATTGGTGACATGTATGTTATATCCTCTTGTAAGTATAATAGGCATGCAATACCGTATTATTCTAGCTTTTCATTGTTGTCAGAGTAGGTAAATTGCATCCGTCTACCGTGTGAGTGTACGACGAAAGTGTGACGCGATGTATAACGAATGATTCGTTTTGGAGTCCACGTCCACCCATAACGTGGTGATTTGATGTAAACTTTATAGTCATTTGTGGATGTCAATCCGGTTGCTTTCCACGATGTCATCTACTTGTAAATCAACATATCATAGTCTTAAGCGTTGGACTAACCATGTCCCGGTTGGATTCCTGCTGGACTGTTTTGTTTGCCAGACATTTAACTTTATCCCGATACCCGAGAGTCGCCTAACATTTCGTATTGCTTGCGTAGCACTAGCCTGTAGCACCTTCATCACACGTAAGAGTGGCTCGGATTGCAATACGGACGCTATTCGAGAATTTCCCAAACAACAATATATGGCATATTATTTACCGATATATATATATATATATATATATATATTTACACCACAGTTATTTCACTCAAATAGAGTATGTATACAATATGTTTCATGTTATTATTAAACATAATTGTTTGTTGTTCTGTTCCACCGAGATGCATGTATATATATATATATATATTTAGAGAGAGAGAGAGAGAAGCATACAATTTTAATCTGGTGCGCAAAACAATGCCTTTCAAGTGCTTTCGTTTGAGTCAACCTTCACGACAGTTTACCGTACCACGCGCAATTCCTCGCTAGCGTCGGATCCGCTTTAGAGATTCGTTGCGAAGAGTGAATACGCCGTGGCTCGCTTCTAGTTAACTGTCGGGTCGGTGTTGCCCTTTTGCCTAGCATACTTAATTTTGTATTTTACTAGGAGCACTATTAAGTACCATTTCGTGTTCGTGCATGCATACTCTTGAACCCAAATCGGCAGACTTATTGCCTCAAAAGAGGGAGTTTGTTGGTTTGGCGAAAAAAAAAACAGCCTGTCTGTTTTTAGGTGGTAATACCAAAAGAAAAATACAGAGGACACGAAGGAAAATGAGCTGGAATGGCTGTTAAAGAGGGTGACAAGCTCTTGTAGCGTGGTCTCGACGTTACATGCCAGCGGCGTTCTTTCGTCGTTTATCTTCAATGGTTCAAGATCATTCTAGTCAGCCACCGTAAAACAGCTTGCGAACAAAAGAAAGGCTTCTTCGAAGTTTCTGGTAGTTCCATTTTGCACTTCCTTTTCGTGATACACGTGCCAATATTGTATATCAAACTGCCTTGTAATTAAGCTTTCATGCAAAGCTTGCTATAGAGGCAAGCTCAGCCGGTTGACAGTAACCGAAGGCTAAAATAGTAGGTAGGCCGCGATGGGTTTTTTCACATCGCGTTCTTTTTCGATTATGCCTCCGCGTGCATATGAATTTCGCATTTAATATTTTCGCACCAACAATCTTCTTCCTAAATGAAAAAAATGTTTCTCGTACGCTTTTCAATATAGGTAGCAGCCGTAGAAGTTCTTGTGATGGTAAAACTAGTATACGTATTATCAGTTTTAATTAATTTTAGTATATTCATTAATTTTTTTTGTTATTAATTTTATTGTACGCAATAAGCACTCAAGCGTTCAAGCGTGTACAACCTAGAATACATCTGGCCGTTACAAAAAGAGCACTGCATTACCTCTCTCGAATGACATGCCAATACATATAAGAGCAACTGACAGTAACGTACGTGGCAATGCTATATGCATACTCAGTATGTGTGAAACAAATAATAATGATGAAAATTACAATCGTTGAGTTGCAAAGAAGAGGTCGAATATAACACAGCAGCCGCTGCAGACGCCGTTGCTGGACCCCACCTAGGTGTCCAATGTATAATCAGATTCAAAGGGACGTTCAGACACGAGCCGGACTAGACTTGGTTGATCCGTGTTGTTTAGGCACAGACGCAAGACGAGATAGAGACAGAAAAGAAAAGATTCGGCGCGTAACTTTGTCTGATCAGCAGGTGCTCTGATGTGGAATCGAATAGACCTGTCCGCTAGCATCGCGAACGTCTCAGAGGGCCCGATACACTGCGTAGTTGAGTTCTAGCTATATATATATATATATATATATATATATATATACATATATAGATACAGAGAGAGAGAGCGAGAGAGAGGAACACAGAACTATTATTAACTAGAAAATTTACTCTCGCACCAATTGACCAAACGGCCAGACGCACATACAAACGTATTTTCTTTTTATATATAAGCCATAATTTGATTTAACTCATAACGGGGTGTCAACAATTGTCCCCCGGCGCACGTATTTGTTTTTAGCCTCGCTTTCGCATCTGGAGGTCAGCGCAGCGTCTTATTTTGCTTGACGGCCGTCTCGTCGTTAACAGCGCCACGTTGATGGCCACTCGGAGTTTCATCGAACTTTGGTACCGCGCTCTCGGCGCTTCGTAGCACTGGTGGCTTAGACAGGACTAACGCTTCTCTCTCAACAAAAACCGAGGATCGAATTCTGCACAAGTGGAATTCTCTCTTTTAACTTAGGTTATACATCTGGTTGAGTCATAGTTCTGCGGCTACGTTCATCAGCTGGCGAGAAAGGCCAGATAAATTCAGCATAGGAGCTCGGCAGGCAAGCCGAAGTGATAGCATATCGCGTGTCTCCTGCCAACCAACACGAGAAATAAGCTGATTCAATTGTGACTGGAACCCCCACCCCCCAAAAAGGACACGACCACCGAGTTGTGCCGAGGGGAGTTAGGGGTAGAGCCGGTCATTACAGCCGGATAAGAATTACTTAACTATTGGAGATTCATTGGGTGGAAGAGAGTCAGTGGCGACCACATGCTAAAAACGTGTTAAAAATGGCGGCCGCATTCTTACAACTAATAATGCCGATGCGCTGTGAGGGCTGCAGGAATCAACACAAGGTACCATTTGTAATCAGCCATCATTGATAAGGTATTAACGGAAGGCCACGAATCATAGAACCTTTAACACAGACAACATTAGAGTCACGTTGTTTGTGCGACTTCATCAGCTGTTGCCTACATGAACCTTGCATGTGACTAATGTTCTCTAGATAAAGAATGCTCCAAGTCGTTTAGGAACGCTCGAACCCCATCCAAGCAGATGCTGGTTTTAGTCGCGCTGGCAATCTCTGAGGGGTTTCCAGTGCATCAAAAATAAGGGGCAAGAGGCATGTTTATGAGTGTCAGGCATATCTGTTGCCCCCTTTCCCATATATATATATATATGTTTAAAAAAGAAAATTTATTTTGTAGTTTACATATAGGAGTATACACACTTCGCTACTTCCATACAGGTGTCATCGTACGACCAGTGCGACCACTAATATTACTATAGTAATGTTTTCAGGCTGACCCTCAGCCAACATTTAACGTCCACGGAACTGTTTTTCACATTGCTTCATAGACGGACGGACCCCATAAATACAAATGTGGGGCAACGGTGGGGTTCGAACCCGCGCACCTATCTAGTGTCTCCTCCGGTTGCGAGGCGCATACTTAAGCCACCACCACGCCACCGGGCTCGACTCGACCACTAATATTACTATGACTACTACTACTGCTTCTACTTCGTTACCTTCGCTAACCTGCCCATTCAATTTGTCGACGCCCGCTATTTTGGGCGCGATCTTGACGGGCGCGCCGCACCCATCGCCCGCCGGTTGTTCAGCAGACCACCTCCCGGCACAGATACCACAGCGAATCGAGTAGCGACGTTGTCGGCAGAGTCGTTTTGGTTGGCGCTGAAAACCGCTCGAGGAGGTTTCGCTGGGCTTCGTCGCCCAGCCCCGAGCACGAGGCAAGCAGTGGTGTATCCACTGCTGCTATTTCCGTCGGCGAACAACGCCCGGAACTATTTTTAAGCACGTTGAATGAAGGAAGGTGCCAGAGCTCCCACCAGCTTGTAGCCTGCCCTAATGGTTCGCCTGCCCCGGCGGTGGCCGTAGCCCCGGCATCAGCGCTGGCGGCTCCGGCGGCAGGCGACTAAGGGGCAACGGAGCTAGCGCGTGTCTAGCCCTCGAACAGGGAGCGCCATCCGACCGCCAAGATGATTCGAAGTCGAACAAGTTGGCGCGAGCCTGCGTACACGTGTACACATCTTTTAACGCTGAAGAGGCTGCACGATGACGGCTGCTCGGCTAGCTTTGGGTTTCGTCGTCATTTTCGGCATTGGATTTCGGCATCTAACTAAAGGAACCGCTCGCTTGTAACGAGGGGGTCTTTTGGCTGTTGGCAGAACGGCGGTCATAGCGGCTTTTCATCACAAGTTGTGCATGCCTTTCTGACATGTACGTCGTCGACAACTGCTTCGATATACTATACGTCGAAGATGTGTATATGCAGGATAGTATGGACGTTACCGTCATACCGGTTTATCTATCTTTCTATCGACAAAAGCAGATGATCGAGCGGTATGTCATGTAGTGCATTGGTTCCTGCACGTCTCCTACTGTAGTAGGCTCATACTGTATATGGAAGCCGATGTTCGGCCTCCAGCTATTGCACTAGAATATCTATCTGTCAATACTCTCAACTGTCACACTTGAGGAAAAGTAAGCTCGATTATTTTGTCTGTAGTGATTTGGCCTTGAAGTAGACCGGGCCCCGACGTTGACGTGTCGACGAAAAGTCCACTTATGCTTGTGTCCCCGTTGTCTCTACTTATATATATACCAACTGTAACTGTGACGTGGTTATTATTATAATATAATATATACTATTATATGTAAGAGTGTTCACTGTTAAGTTGAATTCACGTTGCTAACACCACTCAGATTTGCTAGTGACTACTTAAACATATATTATTTACATGACGATAATAATACCAATACTATACACATTACATGAAAAAGCATGCCGCTGAAAGTGTCAGCTGTTAAGGTGAATTCAGTGTGAATATCAATCTAGCCATCTAGCTAGCCACTCTACCTATATATATATATATATATATATATATATATATATATATATATATATATATATATATATAATACCGACATTGATATACCAGAGCTGCCAAAATAAATGCCGTACCAATATCGTGATTGCCGTACCATAGGAGTATGCCACTGAAAGTGTCAGCTGTGAAGGGGTTGTTTACGTGATTATCGGTCCAGCCAGCGACTCTGCTTTTATATATATATATATATATATATATATATACACTGTCCTGCACTCTGTCCTGCAGGAACAACCCACAGGGATTCTCCACTATGAATGTATGCAGTTCCTGCAGGACAGACTCGTAATTCGTATTCTTCCACTCCGTATAGCCTGTGATGTACGATGGCACACAGCCATTGCCTCCGCCATCGCCGCACTCGCTGATACGGAGTGCGCTGCAGCGGCATTGTTAAGTGTTCTCAACGTCGAAGAGCAAACCTGTTCAACTCAGACGTTGTTTTTGTTGTTGTGTTGTTTACGAATAGCTGTACGCAGGTGGTCGTAGGCAAATGAGCCACCACGTTGATCTTGCCTCCGATGGGGCTTCTTCGTTGCTTTTTGTTCCTCTCTCTCACTCTCTCCACCTCCCTTTGCAAGGCAAGCTACATTCTGATCTTGTCCTGGTGTTCTTGTTCGGTGAGAGCGCCTTGAGCTCCTTTCCTTCGTCGCCGTCAAAATGTCCCAAGGACCCAGGGGATGAGGGGGGGCGGGGGGTGGGAGGGGTGACATGCCCACTATACAAACAACGGGTCGTGACGTCACCGTTGCCTAGCGAACGCTGATAATCTAGAGTTAGGCCAAAGAAGACTTTTGTCCGGCGACTAGAACAGTCTAATTGCATTAGTCGACAAAAACTACTAGGCTAGGACTTGCATTGTCTGTCTACACAACAAGCAACGACACGGCTTGTTGCCATCTCTTGCTCCCGGCGGTCTGTGTCGGGCACCTAGTGACCTCATTGTGAGGGAAACTTTCAAACAGGAGAATTTAAGCTCGTTTTTAGGACAACCCTTTGAAGAATAGTGAAGCACAGACACACACACACCCGTATGTATCGTTTACTTGGCAGCATCTAGCCACATTCGGAAAGGTCAGCTAAAAAACGAGCGTCCGTGTATCATCATAATATCATAATACGCGCTTTATTTACAATAAAGGGAAAATGTACATTGCAAGAAAATCACAACATTCATGCATAGGTTCGGGTTGCTCTCCAAGGAAACAGGGACATTACAATTTCCTTTTTCGCTATGCATTTCGGTTCGTAGCGAACCTTAGATCGCGTATGCGAATGTCTACAGTTGAACATTTTGGGAACAAGTAAAGTACACGTATTTTGGGAACAAGTAAAGTACACGTGATTCTGTAAGTGATAGAGAAATGCCGCATCAATAGCAAAATGTATGTGGTAATATTAAAGCTTGCAAAACGTAGTCAATGCACATAAACGTCCGCAACAAGTAAGAGTTCAACGAGATGTTTATTCGTGTTCATACTGCGAAAAAAGTACCTTAGGAGCGAGTTGAAAAAATGTGTCCTGGTGAGTGCATCAGCCAGAGTATATTTCTATGCCTGCTCGTCGTTTATTTCACAGACAAACGTTTCCTAACATTTGTTTTCTAAAAGCAATATGCTATCTAACGCATTGTTGGTAGCATTAGGCAAATCCATTTAATTCTGCTGCAAAGCTTGCAAAATGTGAATTAACAGCATA
Source organism: Dermanyssus gallinae (assembly GCA_003439945.1). Classification (NCBI taxonomy): domain Eukaryota; kingdom Metazoa; phylum Arthropoda; class Arachnida; order Mesostigmata; family Dermanyssidae; genus Dermanyssus; species Dermanyssus gallinae. Next base: position 184,790 of record QVRM01005933.1, on the reverse strand, counting down.
GTGTGGTGGCACATATGAGGGTATATAATGTGTATACAAAATAGTCAGCAACTTTCTATCGAAAGTGAATAAGCCCAGTCGACGTAACGATAATACACCGTACATGTGTATACATTTTCCGAGCTATTTAAGCGTCTTTAAGGTTGCCATTCCGGTAAAAAAAGACCAAGGTTCTAAATCAGTCCACACTAGTCTTGTGCAAAAGGAACGTGCGCTTTTCGTGAGCCGTTCCGGTTTGAATACCGAAGTGTACATATTACCTGAGTGAAAATCTACAAGGCGCCAACAGCAACAAGTCCAAGCAGTTCCAATCATTGTATTTCCTAACCTGTTCGTGAACGACCGACAAAAGACGGAAGGAAGCGCAGGGAAACTTGACATCCTCCATGCTCAATGCCTTCGTAAGTTCCCGTCACTCGCATAGATTGAAGCGGCCACAGCGAAGAGTCGGCCCATTTCAAGCAGATGAGATGACGACAAATGACGACGATACCGCCAATCGTGGTGGAGGTGGCAGCGACCCCGAAATGACCTCCTACCTCCCCAGACGGAACTCTGGCCGGATCGACCCCTGGCGGAGGGGAGATCTGTCTGCACGGTCCATTTGTTATTGCCGCTAGCTTGGCTCTGCTCTGAGGGTAGTCGCGTGCGACTCGAGCAGGACAAGCGACAGCAGTCGGAGCTACAGAGTCAACCGCAACGACAGCCGTGGATAGCAGTTGGCTTTACGGCCGATGGGATGGGTCGACGCTGAGCGGCGCTAGAAGCACGCCGACACCGCTTGTGGGGCAATCGGGGGCAAAACGCAGGCCAGAGAATTCTCGCGTGATAGAAGGAGCCAGAAAGAGAAAAAGGGATCGAGCGAGAGAAAGAAGCGTAGTGGGCCAATACCGGCGGAAACATTTGAAATGGATGGATCCTGTCTGGCGAGAGCCGACTCTTAGAGTAGTAGAATGCGTAGTAGTTGTAGTAGTAATGTGACCGCAAGGGCAGTAAAGCTGGCCAAACTCCTGCCGATGCGGCACGGACACGCGGAGCAACAGATAGGAACGAGAAGACTTCTCGCCACTGTGGTAGAGTCTACCGACCTCTACGTCGATCCTACAACACGTGGAGACCAAGCGCTATGAGGTTAAAGAGAAACGGGAAAAGCTTCTGAAAGCGTAAAGAAAACTGGCAATACGAATCGTTACCCGACCGTTGTATGCAATACAACGGTCGAGACGACAGCCATTATCGCAATGGCAAGCAAGGTCACTGAAACAATGGCCCACGACGAGCGAGATACGAACACGGGCAAAACAGAACCAAAAGTGTTCACAGGACAAACCGAATCCCGGTGACAGACACGTTTAGAGGCTTAGTGGCACGAAAAATAAATCATAACACCAGCGGCCATCGAACACATCAGAACCCTGGGCCCACCGGCTCTTCCCCGACCTAGGGATAGACATTTAATAAAAAAGGTAAACCAAAAGTAGTTAAGTTGTAGTAGCGGTAGTGCTGATGGTGGAAGAAACAAGCTAACCGGACGAGGCCAATGGCCGGCTTCGAGTGGTTCGATCCGTTGACCGATCCGTTGACCTTCTATGACGGTTGAGTGCTGCTCTCCGGGACGGCGACATCGATAGGCTGCCCGGCGCTAAAGGGCAAAAGCACACACACAGGTTCTCGCCAACTCATCAGTGTTTCTGCCCAATTAGCATCGTCATAGGAGTCGGAGAGCGAAGCGTAGAGACGCCACTGCGTCATTGAAACCGCTGGCCAGCAGAGCAACGTCAGCATCTGGCTAGCAGAACTCTAACGAACCTTAGAGGAGAAATTATTAGAGAAAGGGTTAGGACACAAACGGACCCACAAATCCGTCGTTTTGAAACTGCCCTACTTTAACTTAAAAACTCCCTACAAACGGTCGGTCCTTCGTGGAGCACATTATGGACAGAGCGCGCCGAGCGCTGGTTGCAAGTGTTAGTATACGAACTCCTTCGAGACTATCCCTACGAACGACGCTAGCTTTGTTCAACATGACAGTAGCGCCAGTCGCCTCCTACGGAATACAGGTCATCTGGGATTATCTTTCGTGGGCGCAACTCGAAAAACTCGAGCGGATTAAGCCTGCATTCCTGAAGCGAGCTCTAGGTCTGCATGGTACATCGCTGAACAGATACGTTTATCTGCTATGTGACAGGCCGTTGCTTATAAAGGACCTAAAGCGTAGATTCAAACTCCCTTCCACTCCGGCCTACGCGCAATTTATCAGCTCTTGGGAGGGGAAAATGGCGGAGATCGATCCTGATTTCTATAGCACGGGTGCGATTACCTCTGAGACATGAAACAGGCCGGACGAACGAACCGACACGTTCTCACGCGCTTTGCTGTTCATGGCTTTCATCACGTTTTATGCGTGACGGAGGGGTTTCATGCACCTGCAGATACATGTATATGTATAAGATGTGGTAAAAGATGCCCCAGGTACCACGCGGCATCGTGTGCTGCGGTACCGTCGTTGAATAGCCTTTCAGATGCGACTCGGTGCAGACAAGGTGCGGACGCGCAGGAGGTTAGCTTTAACCACTTTTAATATTTGTATAATTATTTGAAACGTTCATACAAGACAATTGTATTTTTAAAGACACAAATAAATATATATATATTGCCAACTTAAAAACGCAAACAGACTGAGTTCACTGGAACCAGTCAACCTCAACTCATGTTCGTTGCAACTATTCGGACAGTCGGGAAGAGCGTTTAAAGCAGGTACCCCTGCAATGCGCAAATATGATTTAGATGATACCTGCGCAGTAAGTATTATTAAAAAACGCATTTTGTACAGCGGTGCGCCACATGACCAAGACACATACGGGGAATACCAGGTTAAAAGATTAGGGGACGGGGATTTTATTAACGTAGCAGAGCCTGAAAGATAGTATTTGCGACATGCTTGCATTGTGTTTAGCTAAGAAATCGGATAACAACTAGCATTGGAAGAGGGCAACAAGAGAACGGAGCCTCGTGTGGGAAGAAGATCTCACAAACAAACAAGAGTGATAGCACTGTCCTGTCCTGTGGCGGCGAGGTCTTGGGCGTAGTGCACTGGTTACCGTTGCCATCTACCGCGTGTCGTCCGTTTGATCCCTCTTATTTTTGTTTGGTCCTCATAATGTTAGACGCAAAGATGTGATAGAAACATTAATAATATAAAAGCAGCTCGTCCGGCACATCTCGAGCGCGTAGCTAGCTTTATATGAGTGGTACGTAGAGCACAAGAGAGGAAATGGGGTAAAGCCATTGAACACACCCATCATTTTAACTTATAATTGGCTTTGTGTATTTACAACATTGTCGTCAAATAATTCGGCCGCTAGCCCAAATACTATATATATATATATATATATATATATATATATATGTAAATATATATATATATATATATATATATATATATATATATATATATATATATATATATATGTAAATATATATATATATATATATATATATATATATATATATATATATATATATATATATATATATATATATATATAATCACATTGTACTAAACATGTTCGGCCCGGAAAATAAACTGTAATTTATTTTTGGCGGTTGTACCTTGATGGAAATGCTAGAGATAAAGTCAATCATCCTGCCTCTCTTTTTCTAACATACACACCCATATAGCTACAATCATTTTGTATGTGATGATTCCTACTCTAAATCATCGCTCGAAATAGAAAGAAAGGGCAAAATAGGGAGTACTGGCCTACGTATTTACATTATGCTCCGGCGAGGTGACTTCCACCAGTTACAACACGAACAGCCAGTGCGATCCAGCCAGCCAACCCGGGAAGGCGATGTCAACATCATACGATTAAAATGCAATGATATCTTACGAGTTCTGTTTTTTTAACGATTTGACAAATCGCAGCTGTCTGTTCGGCGGAATGCAATACGTTCTTGTGCATCATGCACCGCTGCAGTACAGCGTGTACAGCGAAGCAGCTTCGCCGGTCCTACGTCGTGCCCTGCTCGCGGTCAACTTCTGCATGACACAGCATTGCCGAATCGGCCACAGAGCAGTTGACATAGACACGTAATCAGTAAGACACGCGGAGGGGTGAATGTCTGTCCCAAAGCACGCTGTTTGTGTTTCGTAAACGATGTTCGAGTCCGGTGATGGCGTGGTGTATTCGCGTGCACCTTGCGACCGGAGGACGATACACATAGGTGCTGCACGGGTTTGATCCCCACCGTTGCACATTTGTATTTATGGGGTCCGCCTTACAAAGCAATGCAAACAAAAATCAGTGAACGTGAAATGTTGGCTTAGAGTCAGCTCCAAGAAGCACTTTTTAAACGTCGTTCGTTCAGGCGCGACTTTCTTTCATAGAGTGTGCTGGTTTAGAGTAATCACAAAGCACTAAACACTAATAACCTAATATTTAAAGTGATTCTGATACTGCGTAGGAATAGGCCTCCCAGACACTTGTCCAGGGGACCCGCGCAACTGTGCGACTGTATTCTCGTCCATCAAGTCTATAAAATACCACCGAAAGTCGGATGCATTGCCTGTGTGAGGAAGTCGCCTAGTATCTATCTTTTCCGAAGCCTTAGGTTCCGCACATCGCACAGTGAGGGCATAGACTAAATATTTTCAATTTTAGTTGCCGCGATCTCTTGCGGGCCTAGAAATAGCTTGAGTGGGCGAGCCAAGAGGCGATGTTCTCAGAAGCGCCGGTAGCTGCTCTCAAGAGTGTAGTCATGTTCCTCGAAATTACGAGAATGGCCAAGCTAGATAGAGCTATTTGGGACTGCTGCGGTGATCTGGTGTAATAGCCCATGGTAAGCAAGGGAAAACGTTGATTGGTGAATGATGGTTCATGACATTTTAATCTCTGCACAGCTTTCTATGTTGACTAGACATCATGTCATTTGTATTATAGGTAGGCCTGTGTATCGTAGCAATATGGATCGCCGCCCTTCTTCTCGGAACAAAGAGGTGCTCCTTTACTTCGTAAGGCATCTAAGCTTTTTTTTGCAGGTCCAGGTTTCAAAGAAGCAACATGCAAGTGTGTGTTGACTAGCCTTCAAGGGTACTGAGGGCACTCCTAGCTGATGTTCGACTAGGTTGAGGAACTAGTAGAAAGGCAATGTTCATAGGTAAAATACCTTGTGAAGTTTTATATGTTAACATATAAACACTCAGCATGTATATTTGTCCACTGCGAGTATGTTAGACCGATGAACAAGTCACGGACCAAAGTCGGTCGCCTGCTAGAAAATCTGTGACAGCAGAATGTGAGAATATATAATCATTTTACATACCTCAACAAGTAGGGTTCCTGTATTCCTGCTCTTCTGGCGGTGAGCGACTGTATGGTGTCACGTAACAAGCCAAAGCGACACTTTAGCTCTTCAGTAATTATTACTTGTTTGCAATTACGGGTCTTCCAAGGTTTTATCGTCGCCAGTTTATAACGCGGACGGTAAAGTCCCTGAATCCTGTTTCCTACTTCATAATCCGTTGATAAATTCTCAGAGTAGTCGAAGTGGGAGGACCAATACTTCAAAACAATTATGATAGAATGCTGTCCTCGTAGGGCAGATTATGTTGAGGCAACGGCGACGACTGCTATAATAGGCGGTACTCAAGGCCGTTGAACTCAACTGTCGATGTCTGCTGTACATCTTATTAACCCTGCGACACAGCTGGCGTAAATTTGGAGCAAAGTATCAGTGAAAGGTCGGTCCACATGGACGAAAAACGTTTATGTATATTAATAGCAGGATACTACTGAAAGCGTTGGATGCCAAATATACGTCGACTGCATCACAAACCGCTAACCACAAATGATCGTGTAAGCGACATGAGAACATATCAATGTTGAGCTTATTATAACTTCTATTTGGATTTGTGCACAACTCGGCGAACAGTTTAGCAGCCGCAGAATTTCCACAAAGCGATATGAGAACTGGGAAATAATTAGAGAAAAAGCTGCGTTTTAAGACTGCAGACTGGATGGTGGTAAACTTTGAGAAATTAAAAACAGCAGTGTGGTTAATGCACGTACCAGACGCATGTCTGGTTATGCGGCCTACCGCAAAGCAAAAGTCTCTAGCGGAGAAGAATAATGTATGATGCGCTACGCTGCGGACCGAAATGGCGTCGGCATTTGCATCACCCATAACAGTAACAGGGGTAGAGGAACATTTCGGTAACATGTCGTCGAGAGTAGTTAGAAGGGTATGTCTTCAAGGCAGTGGTTGGAATAAAACCCTACAATAAAATACTAAAGGTCAGCCCGTTTTTTATGTGCAAACCACCTGAACATTACTATTAGGACCACACACAGGGCGCAAAGATAAACTACTGCATGTGGAACACATATAGATGCCGACACCGCTGGCTTATCTCCCGGGGCCTGACGAAACTAATTCGAAACCACTTATGGAGTGAGCCGTCTTATCTCGATGCTTTAGCGACGTTGCGCTAACTACTGCCGCATCAAATAGGGCTCCCTCTTCTATCTAGAAGGTTTCACTCTTTGAATATATATATATATATATATATATATATATATATATATATATATATATATATATATATATATATATACTGTTCTGCCAGGACGTGTGCTTCTGTCAGTACATATGGTGGTCGTACGCCACGCAGTCCTCTGGCGATTCCGACGCTATGGGAGAAAGCACATCTAACTGTACAAAGAAGTGGTGTACCACATGCTGCTCTCTGTTTTCAGTGGTAATTAATACGCAGGCGTTGCCAAGAAACACTGATTGTCCACATCAAACAAAGTAATATAACGACGTTTTTAGACAAGTTCGATTTAAGAAGCCCGACAGGACAGTCGAATAGATTGCATACTCTGAAGACTCTAGCACACACATGCAATCAATATAGGCGTTGGCTTTTCCGTTGGTGCTCATGCCTATTCTGCTACGTGTAGTACCGAACATAGAGCGATGCATAGTATTTATTAAGTGAGGTATACATAAAAGGTACATTCGTTTCGTATCTGTAACGAGCTCAAGAAATATTTTTGTAGAAGTTAACTCTTTAAACTTTGTGAATGCATTAACGTACCAAAAATAAACTATAATATAAAATGACTAAATAAAAACGACGCCCCATTATTGAGAGGGAGACGAAAAAAGACTGGCCGATCAGTCCTCTTGACCATAGAGCGGGTGATTACCAAGGCGACAGCCCTGCGCCAATCCCCGTCTCAAACTAGGGGTTTACCTCTGGTTGTACGGCTGGACGACGCTCTGGTGGAGGTCGCTGGCTAGATAAAAGGGGCTGGCCGAACACTGGTGCCGAATTAGAGTAAGGCCACCCCCTAACTATACCAAGGAAGTGCCCTCTCGCGAAACTAACTTTCGATGGCCATGACGCGGTATAGCGTGTCAATACCGCCCGCTATCTCGAAATGGACCTGGATTGAGGTGTACCTCACATACGTCTGACAGTAGGAAAGCTACTAAGGGCTCGCGCAAGAGAGCCCAGCTGACCAGCCAAATTGCTACGGCCTACGAGATGTAATAAAGCGCCTTATTATGTCGGTGGCTGAGTCCATAGTTAGTTTCGCAGCCCTGGTGTAGCCGTCAACCGTACGGTCCACAGCCAGCAACAGGGCGACGCTGCGCAAAACCCAACGAGTACCTGCTTTGAGTACATAAGGGCCTATAAAACAGTCAACACAGTGGTCTGCGCTCTGCTTAGTACAGTCCACTGGGACTTGAAAGCAATTGAGCGACGCAGCTTGTGGAAAGACCCGGTAAATGGGAAAATACAGAAAAGGAATATAGCCCTCTTTAAGTGGCAGGCCGAATAGTACTCCATTACGGACGCAGCTCCCGAGTAGCGTGTGAGGAATCTGGTCCCGGATATAAGGGTCTGGGTGAACCGGGCAGGTAGCAAGTTGACGTTCTCCATTACTCAAGTTGTCACCGGGCACGGTAATTTCCACTTATACTTGTTCAGAAGTGGGAAAGCCACCTTCCCATTCTGCAAGTGCTACAAACCGAAACTAAGGACACGCCTGAATATACAATCTTGTAAAATCGTGAGGTGATCACTACCGGCCCACACTTGCAAACGGGTATAGTGTTCGTGTGTGCTTACCGCATTTCCAGTGAGCTCTCTTAAAAAAGTGGATGAAAACGTTCGTAGCGTAGAATATAAGAAATAGATGGACAAAGCCTATATACTATTTTATTGTTGTTGTATATGCTTTCCCTGCCCCCCCCCCCCTCGAAACTCAGCACAAATAGTCTAACGATCCTCAATAGGCTTTATACTTCGAGCAATATATTCAGAATGTTTTGACCTATGTAAAATACTCGTCTATAGCTCATTCCACATATTTTTTGCTCTGATATCTATTCCAGGAGAGATTGTTTTTGGGATTTTCAACATATAGTAGTTGCAGGCGACCGGGTTTGAAGAATATGAGGAATGCTCGGCAATTCAGAACTTAAGTTCGTATAATTTATCCCAGACAAAATAGACGTGTGGGCGGGCGCTTTGACGTGGTGGAAAAGCACAGTCCTCTTCATCATCGCGGGTTTTATTTATATGATGCGTTGCTTCTGCTGGTTCAAGAGTGTTGTGTGCGGAGTATCACCAGTTATCGCTTTTCCTGCTGGAAGGTAGTCAAGCATTAGAATGCCGTTTGCATCTCAGGAAAAGGTCGCCAAAATCGTTCTGATCCAACGAAGCTTATACAGATCGCGGAAAGTGCACAAACAGATAGCCTGTGGAAATCGTAAGTTGCAAGGCAGGTTTACCCTCAATCACCCACTGAACGTTAAAGATGGGAGGTTTAATAAAACACGTAGCAAGATGCCTAAACAGAAGAATATCCCTAGTTGTTTTTCAACGGCTAAAGTAATGGGAAATTCTTCTAGGGGTCTTAAGTGAATTTCATGCTGTTTATGTCACGAAACTGTTGTGCGAGAATCCATACTTGCTCTACACATATATAGATATATATATATATATATATATATATATATATATATATCTATATATATATATATATATATATGACTGTGATTGCTGATATCGTTTTGTTGCTGTAATTGTTGTTGTCGCTGCTGGTGCTATGTTTGCTAATACGACTATTAAAGCTAGTGTTACAGGTATTCGTTGTTGTTGTGATTGTTATTATTTGCTGTTGATTGGCATTTGTTATCGACGCTATGGTTGTCAGTAGTCCTTCGTTAGACTAGTCTAGCTAAATTTAAAGCTGACTTCAATAAGATAAAGCAAAGACGATCTCTGGTTGCAAGGTAAACAGAGAAAAATACTACAAGTGGGCCGGGATGAACCCAGGAGGCGGTTGGAGAAACGGCCAGTCATAACAAGGTGGGAAAAAAACGGAGTGAAGTGGGTGCTTCTCTGTTTAGCTTTTGGCAGGCATCGCTGAGCGATGGGAAGTTCGCGCCCAGTTCAACGCGGCCACCGCCCGTCTTGCACCATTGGTTTATTGCATTACGTGGCAAGGGAGCACGCATTTCGTTAGCTTGCTACTACTGCCTTGAACCGTTCGCGCCTCGTTCATAGGCGAACTTCAAAGCGCTGTGAAGGTTGTGAACTTATACACCCCGTCTGAGCGTAGTATGGATTTACGCTCGAGGGGGCAATCTAGATGACTGCAGCTCATACAGTGGATTCTGGACGACAACATTCGAAAAAAATGTATTTTAGGTTTTTATTTCCGCTGAAAGATAATCCAATAAACTTGGTTTTATGTCGAGATCTAATACCTCTGCGTGTAAAGTTATCGTTCGGTCCTTATTTTGCTTCATTTTGAGCTAATTAAAGTTATCTAAATTGTAAAAAAATATACTAAACTAAGTTACAGCTGAGTTCTCGAAACTTCTGCTTTCTGTAATGTGCGATTAAACACTTGCCTAACCTTTGCCTCTGCACGAGTTTTGTCCGCCGAAATCAGTAACATACGGGTCAAACTTGATATCTTTCCGGGGAGAGCTTTGGGAAACTTAAGATAATCTTTCATGACTGTCTCCTATAAAAACCTAGCAACGCTTTTCTCTCAGTTTCAAGAAATATCTGCAGTTCAAAGAAGCTCATCTAAAACGTGTAGGTGTGCTGCGGAAATGAACCTGTTTGCCTACCGTATTTCGCACTATTGATTATCGTTAATGTTTAGGTAGTTGATTCTCCTACAGACAGCGGTGTGAAAAAGGGCGGGCTTATGGCACATCTCAGTGGCACAACAGACCTATCCCTGAGGAATGTGTATTGATGGTACGAACTCTTTTCTACAGGCCATTTTAGTCGGTACAACACAGGCCAGTGAAGGACGTCCAAAAACAACAGCAGATGAGAAACATGTGACTCAAACATAACATATGCGCCCCTAGAGCTTATTTTGGGCTTGAGTTCCGTATCCCTCCATAGAATATTTCACGAATACCGGGCGCATAAAGAATGGCTAGACAATTTCTGATAACAATTCGACAAGGGCCGATCTCCTGTGTTGTCGAAACTTGTCACAGATGACAAAATTTGGCTACATTTTCATGACTCCCTACTCAAGTCACCGGAGCTCGCAGAAGTCAGGAGTTATAGCGCTTTCATCCACAAACGTGAAGCGCTCGGTTGAAAACAAGATAGTTGCCACCTTCTTCCCCAAGAGTGAAGTTGTGGCGACGATCGAAATGGAAGACGGCGGTATATTGACGAGAGATTGGTATTTCTACAGAATGTCTATCAAGAGTTTTCAATGCGCCCACCCCGAAGACCTCCAAGGCGAATCCTAAGCGATAGCTCATTGTAGCACGACAACACGCCAGCCTATAAGGCTGAGGCTTTCATCGCCACATCTGGAGTTAAGTGGTGAAGCACGCAGCTTACTCACCTATCTGGACACTATGCGATGTCTTCGCATGGTGTCCAGTTTATTCCATGTCCAAATCTGTATTCTAAGAAGGAATACAGACTTGAGGAGAAGACGATTTGATTCACACGAGTCTAAGCTTAAACCTGTCGAAATGGAGATTGTACAACGCGATTTGGAAGTGTGCTTCGATGCGTGCATCAACTTGCATACAATTTTGTGCGTGGTTGCAAGTCCACTTTGTGCATCTTCTGTATGCACGCCTAACCACTCTGTCCTGAAATATAGCACATAAAACACATAGACTAAGTCAATATCGAATAACTAACTCTACATTAGGCAAAAAAACATAGTTGGGTTTTATGCTAGAAAAAAAAGAAATAGAAATAGACTTTATGTTAGAAACTTTGTTAGCTCCCTGCGTATACCTCGATTGTCCGGGCAGAAGACGCGCCACTATCAAAGTCGAACGCTTATTTAGACGGTTGCCAGAGTAATTGCCTCGTACGACTACCACTTACTAATACTATTCTGGTAGGCATTGTCGTGTCGGTGTGACAATAAAACCGTTCAGTACGTGAAGTGAAAGTTTATTCCGGCACCAGCCGTAATCAGGATTCTTTGCCTAATTCCATTGTTTGTAGAAGACTTAAAAAGAACCTTCTGGAAAACTTTTTTGCAAAATACTTTCTAAACAATAAAATAAAAAGACCGCGCCAAAACTGACGTGTCGTTTAATCAGACGCAAATAATAAGAAACGACTGAAACGGTTTGAACTGTAATAGCGGGCACATACTTACCAGGTTTGCTGTGCATGATTTCATTTTAAAGAAGTCTACGCGAGAAGTTTTCTGAACTCATACCAGCATAAGTGGTATAGGTACTCCCGCTGGCTGGGGTGCGTGTGTAAGCTCGTTGTGTCCAAACATGATTTAATTTTAAATCAAATATTAGTTAGCAAAGATTGACCTATTTATGTTGTAAATACACAACGCTATTTGTAGCATTGATCACACACATCTAACCTTAAACCTTACAAACGAGACGAAAACTTGAAAAGGCAAATATTTCACATTTGAAAACAAAACCGGCATGTGTTTCTTTTGCTTCTAGAAATGCAGACATGCGAGGTTATCCTCATATATGAACTAATTTGCTCATATATCTATAGTGCATTTTATCGCTTTTCCGGAAGTTTCGTTGTCTGCGGGTGTCGACGTATACAGGCGTAGCTGTTAGCTCTTGTTGTAGGTGCCGTGGGCAGCACTGTTCAGCGGACGCCAAGCCACCGACTAACAAACCAAAACATTAACCACTGAGGCTCCAACGACACACATATTTGAAGTTCGTTCGAATCCAAGCGCGATTCAGCTAAACCGACAAACCTAGCAGGCTCACTACAATGATATAGTAGCACCTTGTGATTAGGTATTTATCTAAATAACAATATTCTATACTGGTTATATTTGCAAGCATAGAATATAATTATTTATTGCAGCTTCTACGTCGCTAATCTCGGAATCTTCACTTCCGGCACCGCACGCCGGAGGCGCAAGGTCTTAATGACATATGATGATAACGTTGCCCAATCACGGACAAATGCGATCTATGGACGTCTATCGTATTATCGAGTAGCATCTTCCGTCTTCTTCTAGCTCCGGCTATGGTAATGGAGGAGGGGGGGGGGGTGATGATGAGTTGTCTGCATGTCTATGCGCGCCCCCAGGACCTCGTGGTGGTGGAGTTAACGCTCAGTGTTGAAAAGGTGATCGGCCCGGCGGGGGACGGGGCTCTCAATGATCGAGTACACAGAGCCACATGGCTACGGGTCTGGCCATCCGGCAAGGACGATGAACCGACAATCTGTCCGGAGGAACGTAGGCGCCTTCTCATGTTTCCCTGTTCCTCGAAACAGACAGATGGTCTTATTTAGGAACTGGTTCGTGGCGAAGCCAATCTTTCCATGCTCTCGTTTGGAATGATTTATACGGCGGTCGACTATCGGCTAACACCAGTTTGCCCTTCTATTCCTGTGGCTCGTAATGTCGCTCTTTTCGTACCGCACGTCGCATCGATCTCAATTGACCGACCCCTCGCTTTGTATAGATCAGCGCGACGTCGGTAGTTAACCATCTCTCGTTTTATGCTTTGACCTTGCCCGGCACGATAATAATGTGCGCGCTTTTGTGGGGGAGGGGGCTAACAACCAAGCGCATAAGTTGGACATTGCTTTTTAATGTCTACTAATGGTGATCGTTATGACCTTTGACGTTTTCATATATTATATATGGTTGCATTGCTGTTTTGTATATATATATATCTTGACTTCAAAACTTTGGCTTACTCTGGTAAGGCCCATTCACAAGACAGAGTAGCGTCAGAGAGAGAGATTGAAGTGTGGTTCATTCTGGAAGAGCACCTCTGTAGACTTATTTGAGGAAGCGTGTTGAACAGCGCCAAAAGAAGACAGAAGGGCTCGATGACGCCACAAATGACTGTGGTTCGTATCAACTCCGCCGCAGCAGCTGCCGCCTACCGATTGACCGCCGGTATTTGGTGAAATGTTTGCGAGGTGACAGAGAGTACGCAGTGGCAGACGAAAAACAAAAAAGTAGACATCTGAAAAGATACCCTGAACGCCGACAACGACCGAATGACTCCGACAAATTGTGCGGCAGACACAGCCTGTCTATCTGCGCAGTGTTTACTAAACGAGTTGGTTGAGCTTTGTGATGACTGCATCACTGCCTTGTGCCCTACGGGAGGTGTCTGTCGGTACCTAAATGTAGGCGTAGGAGCAACGCGCGCATGCAAGCCCAAGCAGACAATCTCCCATACAGACGTATTGCATGTCGGCGAGCGGGAACGCAAAATACGGGCAATAGAGCCATAAGCATGACTGCATATATATATATATATATAATATATATATATATATATATACATATATGTGTGAAAACAAAGCACTGGTTGTCCGAACGACCAGGACGTGTAACGTATGAACGATCCAGTTGTTGTTGATGCGCGGCGGGCGGTTGGTGGCGGCTGCCGTGTTCGTACTTCACTTTGCATCTCACTGAGTGCTCAGTGAGTGAGTGCGTCAGTGAGCCAGCCAGCCAGCCACACAGGTAGTCTGCCGTCAAAAACGTGTGTGTGTCTACCTCCTCCGCTACGTTCCGTCCGCTAGCTGTCTGCTCTGCCCTAGTAGGCAGCGAGAATAATGAAAGTCGCCAAGGATGAGAGCCGCATGGAGAATACGTGCATCCCGCAACACAGTCGGTCCGTGAGCCGGTCGGTGTACGGACGAAACCACAACGATGACGGTCGCGTACTCATCATCACGCATCGTCGTCACGTGCGTCAGCGGGTGCCGGCAATGCACTGTCCGATTGCACGCGTCCTGCACTGACGTGCAATCGTGACAGAAGCGTGATGACTGAGCCGAGATACTGGTGGTGGCGATGATGATGACGTTGCTGCAGATGATGATGATGATGATGGTGGTGGTGGTGGTAATGATGATGATAATGTTGATGGTGTTGATGATGCGGGTTTCGACACCGTGGTTCCCGGGACAGGGTCGACGATTGTGGAATGTATAATGCCGTATAAGTTGACGCTTGTGGAACATATAATGCCATAGTATTGAGTAATCAATCTAATTAAAAAATCATCTATCTGACGTTTAGCTGTGGGGGGGGGGGGGGTGATCGTTATATTTATTATTTACTTATTTACATACCCATACAAGGGCCGAATAACGATCATAATAGTGATCATGGTTACGTTACTAGTCTTGCCTGTTATTATTCCTAAGTGTCATTAGTAACAAATGTGTCGTTTATAAGAAATCTGTCGAATAGGATCAGTTGCTCAACGGCGCGTGAAATTTCAATGTACGTTACGAACTCCGCACACATATGAAAATGCTTTCTTGCCTAATTATTGGTTTGTTTGCAAAACATATATATATCGACGGCCCCTGGCTTTATTTGGCAAGACTCGGCAGCTATTGTTATGTTAAGTATACCTTTGTATACGACAAAAAGGTGTAGTGGTTGCAAACGCTTTAAATTGATTTTTTTTACAGACAAAAGCCCCGCACCTAGTTCTGACAGGAGAGAGAGAGAGAGACACCTCTGAGAAAAAGAACCCCTCCAGCATGTTCGGCCCAAAGTTCGCCAACTGAGTCTGGAGGCTAACTGAGTGTTGGGCTCTTGTTTGTAGATGTCTACCAGGTTTGCGATTAAAACAGGCTACCTCAATCAAAAGACGCAGCAGGTGGCTAAACCCCGCATCCGCATAAGCGAGACACAAACTCTGCGCGCTTCACGAACTTCACACCGCCATATATCGGTCGCAATCGTCTGTTTTCCTTTACGCGGCAGCGGAAAGTGTTTGATGAAGCCATCCTTAAGAACAATCGCTGACAATGTCTGATTGAAACGAAATGCTTAAATTTTCAACGGCGCCGCGTCTATAAGCCGGGCAGTATCCTCGGCTGGCGACGAGCCCAACGAAGAGCCACAAAAGCCGTTGCAACCCTTTTACATTCGCTTGAAGTTCTCACTAGGCGGTAACGTTTACTTTTAGCAAACTCACTACTAGCTAGTAGGTTGGTATATCATTCATATCCCTACTAGATTGGCTCGAACATCTAGGTCGCACGGACAAATGTAGAGATTGGTGATCTAGGGGTCAAGATTGTCACTTACGGCTCGCTTCCGAAGTACAGAGGTTCGCCGAGTGCGTCGATAGTAATGCTTTCATCGTATGATCCTCGGCCTGCCTTCTTATCCTGAGCTCGTCATCGTTAAATGGATATTCTAGCTGGCTCTACTACAGCTCTGTGATAGACCACAACGAATAACGAGTGGTGGTTTGCAGCCATGTATACGTTACAGATGTTCACTTTTTACTGTTCATCGACAAAGGATGCACATCGTACGTTTAGATTTTTGCGATTAGACAACTTTGTCTGGTTGAATCGACGTTAACACTGTCAAAGCGTCTTAATGCATCATTGGACTGACTGTGTTAGTGGTGGCTTGGGGGTAACGCTCGGTTCTAAGAAGCTGGGTGGTTGCCACGTGTAGGATCGATTCCAGCTCGTGGATAGAATTCCTTCTTTTTCCCTGAGTCTGTGATCATAAGGATGAGCACTGCCCTGCCTCCCTCTGCCTGGAGAAAAACTAAATAAGTCCTATGTGAGCACGCTAATTGTGGCTATAGAAATAAAGATGAAATGATGACATATACTAGTCTCCTACCGGCCAACACTCGGAACACGTGACATTTTTGTACATTATTTTACGACGATTTCTATACGTATGCATAGCAAACGAAGTAAAACTGACCAAAAAACTGGCCGCAAAACTTACTAATCATGTGTGCGACTATGCCTGGAACCACCCTCTTCTCCCTCCTGACATGTCATGGAGAAATCGCCCACAGGGCCGTGCCGAGTAAAGCCACATTCGGGAAGTTTGCGCTTGGATGTTTCAGCCCGGTATTGACACTCATATATATGTTTTTTCTGTGAGCGGCGTCTGATTGATGATTAATAAATACGTATTTTTTTTTTACCAAGAAAGCGGAGACCCCAGAAGGCAACCTTGCCATTGTACTTCGACAGGGCTGAGACCTGTCATACTTCCAAAGTGAGTAAGATAGGGCAAGCAGTATTTGGTAATGTTCGAACACATTTGTTTGCACGTGCAAATTAGATTTGGAACCATGTCACATATTCCAGTTACTGCCATCATGGCATTATGGTAGACATTGGACATAAGATTGCTAGGTTGACGCTGAAATCGGAAAAAAGCAAAATCTGAAATATCCGCTGAGGCACTGAGATGGTGCATCCGCCATTGGGTGAAATTGACACTACCGAGTTCGGTTGCTCCGGCAGTTTATTGCTATTATTTCAATTCAATTCAGCGATGTGGCTCCGCGCAATATCTGTTGCGCAACAATACACCGTACATGTGCTAGTTACACTGATCAGAACATTTTCACAATACTGGCGCTGGTGGTCTTTTTTTCCTGTTATTGTCCGAGACAGTTCCGGCGTTTGCCCAAATCGCAACCATTTTAGAAACATGTTTTAAGTTGTCTTTTTTATTCTAGACAATCTTCCATTCCTTACAGACCTGGGAATCGCCGTGAGGCATATTTTCAAAGCACCGAAAACCGGTCATGTTAAGATATCCAGGCTTTTCCAATAGTCGCTGTGGCAGCATAGTCGCTGCCTATCATCTATTCTGAATGCGCTATCTATCGATGTATACTATATCAATTTATATATGTATATCGATTAAAAACAACGATCAAATCGGCGACACCCCGGTAGTTGGCAAGTATGACTAGCGCACTAGCGCCATAGACTACGCACCGCAGTCTTTTCGTCTAGTCCGGTGTTAAATTCCTTGGCACGACCGAACGACAATTCATGGTTGACGTATTTGCTCTTGTTGTCCTCTCAGCCCATTCCGTAATCTTAGCGAGAGGGACTAAGCTACGTGACATCGTACGCACCTAAAGCATAGAGCAAGTAGCAAAAATGAAAATTACTATCTGAACTTTACATGAACAGGTAGGGCGCGCCTCATATGCCAGCGTGGTTGAACGCGGCGAACAGGAATAGGAACGAACGGACGAATGGTAAACGCCCATGAAGACGAATACAATGACCCGGAGGAACTATGTAGCAGCAAAACATAGCATGCAGCAGTTTGTCAAGCTGGGAGTGACTCGGAAATTCGGCGTGCTCTTTTTGTACGTTATCTTACGAAGCTTTCGAAATGTATAGGCACAATTCACGCAGTGCAACAGAATGAAAACAACTGATTACAAAACCTACTCAATCCTACGCTTCCCGATAAGTTTTATGTTCTCTGACGAACCCTACGTTTTTGATTTGCCCTGAGAGAGAGAGAGGGGGAGCTAGGAGACAGAATTTATACAGAATTTAGTGAAAGCCGGTATAGTTGTACGGTCAGCGGTGCTTTATTCGTCTGCAAAATGTAGTCGCATAACAAGAAAACTATCGACATTTAGCGTTTTGCTGTTTTTTTTTTCGCGGAAGCCGGTGGGCGTCCTTTTTCATTTTCCGCTGTCCCGGCAGTCCCTATCTGTCTCTGGCAGCGAGTTCGATCGACAAAGCCACTATGAATAGGCTTTCTTTACGGGAAAAGTCATATTTGACGGGGGGGGGGGGTGGAGTCTGTAAAGGAAAATAGACTTGTACACAGCCATGACAAAGGGCCCCTTGGCGGCTCCCTTGTCGTTTGAGTTCAAGTCTGCAAGTACAGTGAGATACCCGCCGGGAGCACAGGCTGATTGAAAACTACAGCTGGCCTAAAACCATCGTACAAAGCGCAGCGGCTGGCCATACGAGAAATGCGGAAATCGGTTCCATGTATGCATGCACGTACTCGTGTGTACAGCATAGGCGATGTGAAACACGTTTGCATACGCTTGCCTCCTGTTCTGTTGTTTGCGATCCAATATGCGTACGACAAAACTCATTGTATTGAAGCCTGCCTGGCTGCCTATTACCGTCCGTCTGAACGTCCTTCCGTTTGAACAAATACAGTCAATAACAACAACAGCAGCAGCAGCAATACAAGGTTCGACGGTAGGTTAGTTAGACATCTAGCACAGCGAACGTCGTCCGGATTTGTTTGCAACAACATTGGCAGGTCCATGGGACCACTCGCGCTACACATCTAATTATTAATATATTGTTTTGTGTGACTGTGTGTGAACGTATGCACCCTTCGAGGTCTTAGCCCTTCGCTCATAGAGCCAACTACTACTACTTCTTCTGGCTTCCGCAGCCAACGGACCAACAGTTACCCTAAATAAGCTTCGGTTAGCGATGGTCATCCGCATTAGTCCGTATCCTGGTGCTCAGGCCTGCGATGAATCTCCTTGCGTCTCTACTGGGGCGCCTACCCTGCGCCTGTGCCGGTCTCTATCGGGGCAATTCCCGGCACAGGCGGATCCTATGTGCACATGTGCGCACTCCTTAGGTCTCTTCTCGATCTTGACGCGATCGGCGACCCATACAGCTTTCGTCTCGCAGCATTGTTATTAGTTAACATAATTAAAATATTTTTTTTCGTTGTTTGTAGTTTTGTTGTTGTTGTAATGTGTTACTGGTGTCGACATTTGCCGTTAAAAGATGTGAGTTTTAGTCGAATGAATGAAGAGTGCTTCTCAATCACTGAAAACGACCTCATCTGTTTGTCATTTAGCACTTGCGAGCTCGCTATAACGCTCGAGTCTAGAAGTTCGATGGGTAGGCCGGCGAAATTCAGGTACTCTAGTTCATGTTTCTCCTTCCGTACCTCACCCGATGATGATGATGATGATGCTATGAATATGCAAAATCTAACATGCATTTGTTTTTGCTTCTGCTGTGATTCCGCTGCGTGTTATGTCAAATCTCGATGCGTTTTAGTCGAATACATACCGGTCATCTACGCCTCGTCTCAGCCACCACCTCAGCGTCTAACCACGTTTAGACATCGGCGCATCCGTCGAAGAAGATTTCTGGACAACGACTACGTGGATCTCGAAAGTGTAAGTACAACAACAACAACAGCCATAACAGCACAACAAAGCAGGACGGTGGCCATGGAAGTCGACATCCGCTAAGGAGTGTGTAACAACTTACCTGCCAAAGCAACTAGCCCCAAAAATGGATGGCGCTATAGCATTGTACTTATACTCAACCTCTGATGTGCAGCATCGGTACACTCAGAGAGTAGGAAGGTAATGTATAGGTATAGAACAACAATGCACACAGCAACAACGACCAAAAAGGTGCAGCAACATTACACAAAAGTACAATGGTAACAAAAGCAAGTACGACTCACAACAGCAATAACAACAGAACGCAACATCACTAGCAAAACATCAGCGGCAAAACAAATCAGCAACAAACTCTATGACGACTAGAACAAGGATCCTAGAATTAAAAACGTTTTTAAGGAGGTCCTTCAAAAAAATGTAATCTTCTTTAAATTTAAAAAACAATGATCTTACAACGCTTTAAGATTACTTCTTTGCACACATCCTTTAAATCCCATCCTCACGAACGTCATTAAGAAGCTCTGCAATAGTTGGCGACGGTTACGCTGCTGTAGAGAAGACATAGCGTAGGCCAACTCTCGTCTACAATTTAAGAGAAATAGTTCTACATTAGATGTACGGGGTCCCTAAGCTGATCATTGACGTTTTATAGGCCGGCATTTCATGTGTTGTAAAGATAGATATTTTTATTCGTTTCGATAGGGTTATAATTACCAAAGTGAATATTATACAATGCATATATATGTGTGCACCTTGCAAAATGTGCGTTTTCTTATTTCCTAAACATCGTTCTGCTCTGTATGCAATGCAACTCACACACCCCGAGAACAAGAGGAATTCCGTTTTCTAGCCTCGTACACACGCATAGGAACGACAAAACGAATTTCCCTTCAACGAAATATTGCTCATGAACACAATCTAGTAGGAAGTTTTAATCAATTTCAACAATCACAACATTTTAATATGCACACGGATCTTGTGTAGTTATATATATTATTATTATTATTATTATTATTATTATTATTATTATTATTATTATTATTATTATTATTATTATTATTATTATTATTATTATGACATCTAGTTTCAAATCTGTTGCAGTTAGAGTACGTTGTGTTGTTGCCCAATTTAGCTTTAAGCAATACTCTGCAATCACCAGTCAGAATATCGCGGTTCGGGCTGTGCTAACACTTCTATGATAACATTAGCTGTCGGTTTTATTCAGTAGACGTTCATGCTTGTGTGATGGAAGCGATAATTCGCCATTGAATATTGCGCGGGAGCATATTCTCTCAGACGAAGGAAGATACACTTACACTACCGCCGATGCGGTGGTGTATGCACTGGTCTGACTGACGGGACGGCATTGTCAGTCCGAGCCGACGGACCAGCGGAATCCCCTCACCCCGGGCCCGCTCTCATGGACCAGAAGGGAGCCCGCTGAAAGGGGGCTGCACACCGCTAGGGCTAGAAGGGCTAGCGGTAGACACGGGCGATTCTCTCGAAGCAGAGAGGTCTGCTTCATGCGGTGCGGCACTCTCATTTCAGTATGCCTATTAAGCCAAGGCAGCAGGCATCCCGACTGGTAGGTACCCTGGTCCAGATCGGCTAGCGGTCCAGCGTGTTAACAAGTCGGCCCGGAATCAATGGCAGTCACCTATCTGTAATGACGAGTGATTTACGCACTGGCCAGGGAAGGAGTGCCGCCAGACCGAATAGACAGCCAGTACATTACTTCTATTCGTACGGTATCCACTACATGACTTCTATTCGTACGGTCACATTCAGTCACCTCGCGATTCCTGGCGTTACACCCCCCAGAATATCACACACAGCCAGAACCACCCTAAAACAGGTTGCGTCCGCCGCTGCGAATAGCAGCAATAGACGCGGACGAATCTATTGCTTCGGGAGGTCTGCTTTATGTGTTTTTGCTTCAATAATTATATTCATGTGAAAGAACTTCCATGACATCATGTCGGTTAGGCAAGCATTAACCAAGGCAGCAGGCATTCCGAGTAGTAATCCCGCATCGGCGAGACCCAGGGCGTTAACCAGTCGGCCCAGAGTAGGCAGTCACCCATCCGTTCAATTATTATCCATGACTGTCCTTGAATGGACAAATACAAAACACATTTGTTGCCACATCATCTGTATTGTATGCCCCTTGTCGCCTATAATCCAGAGACCTAGGGAAGGCACAAATTGCACTTTGCGGCCGCATCTTCTGCACGTGAAATTTGTCGCGGGCCCGGTCACGTAAGTGGAAATTACTTCTACAGAGGTGGGTCACTTTTTATAAAATGTTTGCTGATGGAAAAATATGTGTCTCGTACGTCCATTGATATGTGTTGCGGTGATTAAAAAAAACTGGGTAAAACTGACTTTGCTTGGTTAAAAACAGTCAATCTAAAAACGCTATCTCTCTTTCGCTGGCAGTTTGAATAGGTCGTCTTGTGGTGCCTTCATAATATGAGTTAAAAATAGTTTCAAACTATGAAACAAACGTATAACATATAATTTAAGGTGTGCAGTTGTTTGTAAAAATCGCATGGCATACGTATCATCTATTTAGCAGTGTGCGTAACATAATTATATAAAACGATTAAAGATATTGGCTATATACGACACCATATTTACACATGTTGGTGAAGAATAAGCATATATTAAATGGTTATATATGCCTTAAAATGAGTGACAATCAGGCTACGAATGTTCAGTTTAGGCCGGCCTCTGTAAAGCACGCGATATGCGCCTTAGAGGATACGCAAATTTAGTAACGTGTGCATGGGACAAAATGCAAACATTGAGTATTTGGCTTTAAAATCGTAAAATAGTTCTAGTTAGAAAACTCAGATCATGTTATGCTTGCCGTATCCTTACAGGACACAGAGAAATTTAGTTGCGTGTGCCTGAAACAAAATGCAAACATATTGAGTATTTGGTTCTAAAATTGTAAATGTGTAGTAACTAGGAGTCTCAGAAATGTTAAGCGCCTATGTTATGACGACGTGCACTTATATCGGCCAGTAGCCTTAAGTATCGCAGAAGCTTCCTCAACACGGGTCACGACAGCGTTAGCAGCAACGATAGCTTAGCCTCGTCCGCTACAGGAACTTGTCAGGCTTTTCGGGTCTAGCTGAAAGCCACACGCCTGAAAGCCACACAAAGCTGAGGACTACGAGCGTACTAATTCATATGTAGCATTCTTTATGTACGGACTCCGGCGAAAATATTTAGAAAGTAGCTGCACGAAAGGAGCCCGACGTAATGAAACGCGTTTCGTTTTTATTTGTATTTCAGCGTTGAACACACACATTTTACCGAAATATGCGTGGATGTGAATTCCGCGTTGCCACATATATGTATATATATATATATATATATATATAAGCGAAAAACTCCAGCCGTCTTTCGACAACAGACACAAACCAATTTACCACTTTGGCGACACAACGCCGTACCTGACAGTTTAAGACCTTCGGGAAATCGTCAATGTATTTATTGTCTAAGTGGAGCACATTAGAGGCGCCGGCTACGTGCGCCAATCTAGCAAAGAGCTGCTAGAGCTCTTAGAGGCGACCTGCTCGTTGACAGAACCAATGACAAACAGCGAATCGTTTAAGATACCGTGAAGCGTAAGATATCCTAGGGATTAATAGACAGATGTTGATGATAGCCGTCCTCAAACTTCAGCTAAAAGTAGGCGACTCCACCCGAAAGTCGAAGTGTGGTTCAATGGTGGAATAGCTCGCCACTGAGCGAGTGCAGAAACACTAGTTGCGTTTAAATAGGTTAATGCGATTAGGCTGTGTGTTCACCCATGTACCCATATAGGGAACAGTCCGTCTATGCCATTGTAGCAACGTATACCAGAGTTACATTCATGGATGAGAAAGGGTTGAAGGTTAATTAGGAAAATACAGTAGCCATGCAATTTCAAAGGGGCGGCCGCCTGGCCAGGGAGTAACGCGCTTCAAATCAAAAGAACTAAAATAAAATTTGCAAACAAATTTACTTAGCTAGGGATCACCGTATTAACAAGCGGTAGCAGCTTTCAATTACACACCCCGGAGAGGGTCAGGAAGGCTACCATCGCAAGCTGCAGCAATTAAGTACCCACATATGTTTCGGTTCAGGTTTTTCTTTCTAAAGAGGGTTTCGCGCTGCAGAAATAGGGTTGTTCACGTGCTGGAAGGTGGCCCACTGCTGACCGAAGATCTGCAAAAACGATGTAATCTGAATAAAACGTGCGCCTTTGACGTTTACATGCGGAACTGGTAAACAAACTTCAAATCGTAAGTATTGAGATTTATGAAACAACAGCAATAAGAAGCACTAAGTAGAGAGATCAAAGATCGACATCTAACTACTACGGCCTTTGTAGCCTACGGATTCCATTAGGTTTTGTGCAACTTGGAGGGTTCTCATAAATCATAGGACGAGTGTTGATGTAGACAATGCTGCAGCAAATGTGATATATACCACGCCGCGGTATATCTAGCGGTTCGGTCTATAGCAGAACTACCCGTTGCTGACCGCGTTTTCGAAATTTGTTGATAAACAATACGGCTGAAAGTAGTGACCATGCTCCCTCGAAGACGGTTGCGGAAACCCTGTCAAGCAACTAAAAATAAAGCTATTCACCTATTAAAGAGGGTTGTACGCACTTAACAATCTGAGAGTTGCATCGCGATTCGGTTTCAAACTATAGGTCATAACTAAGTATAACATCTCATACTCAGGGCAGCTCTATATCATTCATTTAGACCTGCCCTGAGTAGGGTTGACAGACAGTCAAAAGTGACGTGCTTTGGGGTTCTGAGATGAAACCTTCAATTGTAATTACTGTTACAATAAACTCTAATAAAAAAAAAAGTATAACATCAATGGCAGTCTTGTAAGGGCACCTCAGCCTGAGGCGCCTGGTCAACATATTTTTTACATTCTCATGACAACAGTTTGATCTCATATATCTAACAAGCAAATGCTTCCCAACCCGAGACATCAATGTGGCGGCGTTGTCTAGGGGTGTGCTAGTGCGCTAGTCATGGTTGTCAACTACCGGGGTGTCGCCGGTTCGATCCGTGTTGTTGATCGAAGCGTTTTTGAGCGATGCTGATTGAGAGTAGTAGATGATAAACCCTACCGCTAAGAGTTAACGGCCATGCTGCCACACGGACTGTTGGGGAAACCCTAGATATTTCAACATGTCCGGCGCTCGGTGCATTGAATATATGTATACCTCAGGTTCATTTCCAAGCCCGTACGGAACGGAGGATGGTCTAGAAGTAAAAACACCTCCTTAAAACAAATTAATTCTATTAACCCGAGACAGTAAGTTTGGGCAGCCTGTAAATTATAAAGGGGCACCCTGTTTGTCAGCCAAATGAGGAGTATGTCATTTTTATCTGTGCGCCACTCCATATACCAGATTTAGTGTGCCACTTTATGGTATACAGCTAGGTTTTTAGGTTCACAATGCATAAAGGGGCAAGGCACTTAGCGAACAATATACTACTACCTTTATCTTTCTACCCGTGGCTCTTGCAGTAACAGTAAATGAACACCTGCTTATAACAAAACATAGATTTAAGTCTGTTATTACAATTTGGATTTGCATGCGCTCATTCGGCCATCCACCAAGCAAACAGACCGTTTACTACGTACGAACTCCTCATCGGGCCACAGCTTTGAAGTGATGGATCGCTGGCTCCTTAGGTTACTAGAGCATACAAAAAGGTTTCCTAGAAATTCACGTTCGTTGAGTTGGTCGTCTGAATCTTTAGAGCAGATATGCTACCCGGCTCGAAGAGTGAGCCTATACGAGAAACAACGTTAGCCGCCGAGGTTTGTTATATATATATATATATATATATATATTTGAACGTATATGTATACACAAGTATGCGTATATACATAGAAAGACGCGTACACGCGCCTCTGTCTAAACATAAACGCGCGCGTCTTCTCAAAATCTCAATGCCAGAACAGGTTCAGACTCAGTACTCGTGTCAATAACAAGTCTAGCCAGCAACAGCTGCTGCTGCAGCAGCAGCAGCAGCGGTAGTAACATTCTCGAAATCTGTCGTGATGGCTTTATCATCTGTCATCTACGTTTGTTCGTATGCACGCGCTTGCTTTTAACGTGAGAGACGAAGTAAAGAGGAAAAGCGTGAAGCAAAAAGAAAGAGAGAGAGAGAGAGAGAGCGGGAAAGAGATCAAAAGAGAGCTACATATGTATAGGACACACGTGATCGTGCACATAAAGATTACCACGCACAAACACATTGAGAGTAGACGCGACCAGATAGCAAACCAAAGAAACAAGTGCGCAAATAGACCTGTCGCGGAATTAGCCGATACGTACGCAAACGAGAGAGAGTGAGAGAGAGAGAGAGGGAGTAGAGAAGGAACGAGAAAGAGGTAAATAACTTGGTTGTCTAGCGATGGCTATAGGCGCGTAGGTACTCTGCGCGAATACCACACTACCTGTACCCCTCTCGGAGCTCGGCTCGACTAGACTCGCCTCTCAGCAGCGGCATCTGATACCCCACCGTCATCTATCCATCCATCCCAGCCGCACGTGGGGGGGTTTCCGGCGGCCGCGGTCGCGCAAAAACTCGGCTGAAAGGTTTGCCGCCACTGCTGCTGCTGCTGCAAACCTATTATCTAGAGAATCCAATTAATAGACGACGACGACGACCGAAGGCAATGCATTGCGCGCGCACAGCCAGTTCTCTTCGTCGGGCCCATTGAAAGAGGGGAGGAGCTGTGGCGAGCTTGTAGCGCGCAGCTGCTCTGTCCGCCCGTCCGCTGCTCCACGATCTGCATGCAGTTCGGCGCAACCGTGCGGATGAACCTGCCCGTCTATGATGGCACAGGCTCTTCTACACAGCCCTTAGACAGAGCACTATGCACAGTATCTCGATACAACGCCAAACGCCGGGTCGGCTTTGCAAATCAAACAGCACACGCACGTCCATCGTAAGGCAGGAAGGCAGACATACAGATAGACAGATATACAGACATATCGAGGCAACTGGCGACGATGATTCGAAGCTATCCGACCAGCCTTAGCTCTCTAGTTTAGGGTTTTTCGTTAACGCGTTAGACATCGGTCTAACGGTTAGTTAGTAAACTGTTGTGATGGTGGCGGTGGTGGTGGTGGTAGTGGTGTGCTTACATGTACGTACATACGGGCGATTATAGAAGCGCTTTAAATCTGAGTACGGAGAACTTCATTATATTAATTATTCCTATTACAACCCCTCCCCCCCCCCTTCCCCAGTACAGTCGCTGGAAAGTCTGGCAAGGACCTGACTTGGCTGAAATGTTTTTATTCCTGAAATGACTCTAGTCTTGTGTTGTTACCCTTGTATATGAACATGGATTTTCTTGACTAAGTATTTGACTGCTACCTACAAAGGTGAATAAATGAAATTGATTGAATTATTTCGATTAGTGTTAGGTAGACGTATCACGTCGCAATAATATTAAACAGCACCAGCATTGGTCCAGATACCGACTCTCAAAACAACACGCGATACGGAAGCAGAATATACTCGTATATTCTGCCGCGCATACATAACCACGAGAACTAGCGGCGTGATATAGAATAAATCAACATCAAAGCAGGGAGGTAGGTAGGCGTATTAAAAGATCTAGTGGGAGGGACTGCGGACACAACTGAAGAAGGATGTGAAGCGTGGATAATAACCTGATACAAAGCAAATCCTCGCTAGTGGTACGTTAGTAATGCAATACGCCGCTGCTACTGCCACTACACAAACTGATTCTTCTGCCACGGGTTGTTTCGGCTTTGTCGAAGCCATATTTCAGTTGTGTGCATATCTGATACGAAGACAATGTCTAAGCAGTGCATTATTGGCGATGTTCATATTCAATCGTGCAGTAGGCTGTCGCGTATTGTGTATATATGTATATATATATATATATATATATATATATATACATGATCGCTATATTACTCTCTCACGTAACATTTTTAAGTAACTATTGACGTACATTTACTTTAGATCCTATTTTTGAGCTATGGATACCACGCGAATTTATAGACAAGAAGCCATATGCAATTATTATGAACAAGAAGCCATGCAGCTAGATATACACCTATTATATAGCCGAACACTTTTTTTTTAATAAAAAGACAATAATTTATTAAGGACGGCAAATGTTTTATTGACACACATTTCATTCCTATACATACATATAACATATTGCTTAAGTTCAAAAGCGGATAGAGACAGAAAAGCATCTACTATGCCGTGGCACTCACAGATGCCATTTATTATTGACGGCGTTACAATGACACAACGAACATCCGAAGCCTAGAGCCTTATGAGTTCGTTCTAGCCTCGAAAGTAATTTACTCATGCTACAATAGGCCCATGCTTGGCGTTCTTTGTTTATAGAGATAGGCGGGCAGATTTGTAATTCTAGGTATCGAGTCGTTTGCAACAAGCCCCATCTATGGGTTGCCCCCACCAAATAGGGGGTGTAGAGGACCGAGTCATCGTTAACCAGCAGTGTGATGGTTAAAGCGGCCTGAGTCGCCAACGGCGAGCCGCAAATGAGTGTGGCACATCAATCCACAGCCCCCATCATCATTTCGTAGCTACTACAGAACTAGAATTAAATTTTTTTTTAAGGAGGTTGTTTTTAATTCTAGACTGTCCTCCGTCCCCTTGGAACTTAGCCTGAGGTAAATCTTCAATGCACCGAGGGCCGGACATGTTAGGATATCTAGGGTTTCGCCAACAGTTCTTGTGGCAGCATGGCCGCTGACTCTCAGCGGTCAATGGTTTATCATCTATTCTCAATGAGCATCGCTCAAAGAACATTCGATCAACAACAGGGATCGAACCGGCAACACCCCAGTGGTAGATGACAGCCAGGACTAGCGCACTAGTCCCCCACTAGACCACGCCGCCACAGCTACTACAGAACTACTGCTACGAAAGTCAAGTCGACTTCTACGACTTGTATGAGCGTGGCTACTCGAACAACATGAATGACAGCGCTACCAGAGCCACAAGCTAGTGCGGCCCAGTTGTTAGTGATCCATGCGGCGCACGACGCGATCATCCGTACGCACGGTATGCCTTGGCGAAATGAGACAGATTGCATGTAGCGCACTTGTAAGCGTGGTATGCTCTGCGGCGTTGTTAGGTCAATGCTGTACTGGCATTGCTGCCATCGCTGCCGCCGTTGCTACCACTCGCCGCCACTGTTTTGACTTTTTGTTTGCGATTTTCACCTGAGCTGAAGAAACAATAACAACAATGAGTTGTTGCTGAAGCAACAGCATGTGGTGTCTGTTGTTCTGCGTGTACCAGTGCACAGTAAGGACGGGTGGTTAGGTCTTAGGTCTCGAGGGGATGGTAGAACCCGCTTAAATGATTCAGCATTAAGCAACCACCTGGCAAATACCGCTGCCCCGAATGCTACTCCATCAGACTACTTTTACTACGACGACGACGGCGACAACGACATCTTCTACGGGTCTCTCTACAATCTCGTCGCTGAGCGACAGACGCATCTTCGGGCCGGTCTCTTGGGGTATCGCGTGTCGCCTGTGCCGCCGGGCCTTGTCGTGGTTATTTTTGTTGAGATTCTATCAACGTGTTTACCGCGTGACATTACAGAGCGCGCCTGTCGAACGCTTTCGATGCAATACGCCAATCGTCTGCAGGCAATTCATTCGACGACTCGACACCTGCACCATACGGCCGGATGAAGCTAACGAGGGAGATAGGAGAAAAAAACGAAGAAATACGACGTGGATAATCATGCGATTCCTACCTCGTGCCAATCGATTTTAAGGGTGTCTTTTCCTGTCGCGCCACAAATAGCCAACAAATTCTCGCAGAGCTGTACAGATATATATATATATATATATATATATATATATACGACACAACGACTAATCACTGACAGAGAAAAAGACTCACTCTCGCTCTCGTCGAGAAATATAAGAATTTGAAAAAAACATTGGCGAACAATAATACAATAACATCTGCAAAGCGCCCTCAATTATATGTATGAAGCTAATGACTTCAGTTGTAGGAACAAATAACAAATATTTCATAATATCGGGCTAAAAAGCTAAACTGAAAAAAAAACAGATAGATCAGGTAAAAGTTACGGACAATTATATATAGTTTTATTTTCGACGTAGTGTCCTTAAAGCTTTGCGCACTTAGTCATGTGGTGTTCTGGCAACGATCTTCTCTGTATACCTCGTATAGTGGTTTTGCTCGGCTTGCGGACAAAAATGGATTTCATTCCGAGCAATGGTCAATACAGTTACGCAGCAGTGAGTGACCATAACGGCCTAGGATAATAAAAGATGGCCGTGCACTGCGTGTAGTTAACGCGATAAATCGCTCAGACGAAACTATCAGATTTAACATGGCTTGTAGGCTCAGTATATAGTGATGTTTCAACCTGCCTCACAAAATAATCATCAGGACATTCACTTAATCATCTAGTATCTTCGACACAATACACAGTTAGGCGTTTGAGAAATTACACTCGGCAGATCTAACCGTGGCCAGTTATAAAAGCTGCGACGTCACCCTAAGGCTTTACCCCCTCTCCTCACTTCTCTTGCTCATTTACCTCTATATTTATGCGTTTTGCAAAGACAACAATTCTACTTCTAGTGGAAGTGTGTAACCGCCATATCAGCATACAACGCAGTCTTGCCATTTCAACTGCAACACATTTACTCATCATCACATTTATTTCACTCAGTTCATTTGAGTGTGCACATAACGTCGACACTCATACAGCTGTCTAACTTCTCTCGGCATGTCATTCGAGAGAGGCAGTGCAGCGTTCCCTTCACAAGGGCTAGGCAGACGCTTGATACTTCGTACGATACGCCTGAGAGCAGAGTAATGATTAACAACTTGAGCAGAGTAATGATTAACAATTTGAGCAGAATAATGATTAACAATTTGAGCAAAGCAATGATTAACAGGTTAACAAGTACTGAGCTCTTAGGCGTGTCCGCACATGAGTTACTGTAGCATATTTACTGCGATGCCCGGAAAAACTGGTACGCGTGACCTGGAGAACTGTAGATATACGGTCGTCAGACATTTGACAAATTTAGATCAGCTAGCGCAGCGTCAGATGAGGGTGAGCAGAGCAGAGGGCGAAACCTTCAACTGCACGTCTTGCAATTGCGCGAGCGTGAATTGTGCAGTTTTGTCCGGTCAACGCGGATCAAAGCGTTACATACTCAATTATCCGCGGTTGCCTTATGACCGGCTATCGAACCATTTATCTTGCCAGATGGTCAATAATTGTCGCCGATCTACCATAGATGACAACGTATAATAAATAAGTTATATACTGTATTCTATAGTTGAATATGATTGTATGTCTGTAAAGTATACCTGTGTTCCATAAACAGTTAGAATACGCTTCTATTGCTATGTTTATAACATGGGCGGCGCGTGGGGGGCTTTGTTTCTGCAGCCATTAGCGTAACCGTTGTCGTAAAGGATAACCCTTGCAAAAACGAATTGTTATTTTCAGCAAAATGAAAAACTGTCAATTTGATCATCGGTACATTTTTGTGCACCTGCTTAGAATGTTTTATAATCAAATGTTTCAGCATTGTGGATGAGGACACGAAAACACAGAGCGTGCGATTTCCACTGTCGTAGTTTCACAACGATAAAACCTATACTGAAGGCTACACTCAAGACGATGGAAGGTAAAAAATATTAGGTAAAAGTCATTTTAACTTTATTTCAGACTTTATCAGCAAAGCGGTCGAAGACAAGTAGCAGGAAGGTACGCGTCTCAAGCAAACACGCATTTGAGTCAAAACGCTGAGCCATTACTATATGGTGTCAATTTAGATATTTTTATATTCAGTATTCTCGATCGTTATATTCTATCGTGCTTAAGGACCTAATACAACGCAATTCCTGATAATCGAAACCACAAATATATATATAATTAATATTATATATATATATATATATATATATATATATATATATATATATATATATATATATATTAATATTATATATATATATATATATATATGAATTACTATAAATGTGTTACATTTAAATTAGGGTTGTGTAATCTCCACCTACATGTCATAAGTAACGGCGAACAACGAAAAAGCTCAAAAGAACACGAGCGCACAGAACACAGTTTGCTCAAAGTTCTGACTGATGAGAAATATGAGATCTAGATGTTTGCGTTTGAGTAAATTCGCTAGCATTGTACTCGATGGCCGTCGTCGTCGTCATCGTCGGTGGGCTCAGAATTCGATTTGGTCTGGGTGGAGTTTGACAAAAATTGAGGCGGCTTTATGTAGTGAAAGGGAAAGTGGTGCTGACGGGTACCGGGGACTCTCTCTCTCCATCCAGTAGTCAGTCCGCCGCCAGTCCTGTTTTGCGGTGGCTGATTTCGTTGATTTGCCTCGATTTTGCCTAGATTGCTGGCTATTACCTGCTCCTCGACAAATGAGACCGCGTTCGGCAGCTTGAGCGGCGCTAAACGACTCGTATTTCGGTCGCCGATAGAGGAGGAACTGCTGCTCTTATTACCGTCTAACCAAACTGAACTGACCACAAAAATAGCGCCACCGCGGTAAGTATTTTCAGACACAGAGATCATGGTTTCATACGCTTTGACAATATGTCTGGCGCCTATGCGCGGTGCTTCCTTTGTCTAGCCGACAGGAAGAGAGCGGAGGATCACGGCGTCGCGTAAACCATGAGGTATGGCAAACTTCGTGCGGAGACGTATGTATCGCTCTGCCGGCTGTGTACGTTACAGCCGGCAGTTTTATTATATGATGATAATAGTAGTAGCCCCTCAGCACTTGACGAGATGAGAAGCTGTATAAGCTATGATAGTCGACTTGACTAGCGAGTGTTTCGTCGTATGTCATGGGTACCTCGCTGCTCGGTCGGCCGAGAAACTGCTTACCTGTGGAAAAGCTGTGTAGTACTATAGAAAAACAACGGAAACTTGAAACGTGAAAGCTGAAGGAATTCTACGACATTTGTCGATGAATAATCAGGAACGTTTTTGGTGAAAACAGACAAATTTGGGAAAGGCTGAACAATCTCCGAAACGTCCTCGATAAACGCCTTAATAAATACAGAGCCTGTTTTTGTAAGCAACGTTACCACACCACGGGGCATGTCGTTCTTTTCTCTTATTGTTTTGTCTCTTTATAAATGGCAAACATACACTGACTTGTAAGGAACATTGGCAAAAGTGGCTTATTTAAAGATAGAAAAGCGCTTTTTGTAACTGATATAAAGTGTGAATAGAAGCATTTTTACCCACACATGTCTTATCGAGATGTCTTCTGATTCGACTTGCAGTCGTATCTTAAATCAATCGGTAGCGTTGCTTACGTTCTGTGATGAAATGCCGATCTATTATAGCTTTACTTAAACTGCCAAAGCGAACGATGCTCGGCGATGAAAAGACTCGGTCCATTCTATCCCACTCCGAGGAAAACTCTTAGCACTTTTCTTTTGACTAGTATTGTAAATAGAAAATTACTAACGGAATAGAAACAAAACTACGTATTTTACTTTGCATCATGATATTAAAAAACTAGGCACCTGAAAAGACTCGGTCCCATTCTATCCCACTCAGAGGAAAAATCATTGCACTTTCCTTTTGAGTAATACTGTAAATAGAAAAAAATAAATGAACAGAAACAAAACTATTTTACTTTGCATCAAACTAGTATTTAAAACAAAATATGTTTAATGTACAAAGCGGCTCTTCTAGTTGTGGAAGTCGTAATGTATTTTGTAAGCAGTAACTAGGCCCCTTAAACTTCGGTAAACTGTCGGAACTCCAACGAGACCTTTGTGTAGCAAGAGGATGCAGCAGACACTCACATATGTGGCCACATTGCTGTCCAAGTAGACGTCAATCAACTTCTAACTAACGTGGCCTTAGGCCATCTTAGTTAGAAAGGTTGCCTTGAACACGTCACGCAAATCACTGTTTGCGGTCGGCAGTAACGACCCCTTTGTCGAAACATGTAAAGCAATCAACGTGATTGTAATGCCCTATGAGCAGAACGCGGAACTGGTAAAAACCAGACAAAGTTTAAATCGCTTCTTACCTCACTATCGACCGTATGCCTCGCCACCGTTCGCGTATGAAGGTGCCCCCTACCGTCCTTACCGTGCAGAGTCTGGAATGTCAAGGAGTTCTCCTTGTTGCTTTATTGTTGAAACCATCCGTTGAAACAAGCAGCCTCAAGAGCGGAAGTCATGCTAAAAATTGGGCCGTTGCGGCTTCTTGCAGCTTAGAAGAACTGTCGCGTTCATTGGGCCAACCTATGAATCGGTTGTGCTATCCATGTCATTGTAAAAACGGTTTGCCTAGACTGGCATGACTATACATTCTTTTGGCTAGCTTCAAAACTGTAAATATGGTCAGCTTTCATATTTGGGTGCGTTTTTTTTGGCGATTTCAGGAAGCCATTTTAGACTCTGGCTCGAGTAGCAGGAATATTACTGGCTGAGGTTGAGGCATCCGATGCAGGATAGCTAGCCAAAATGTTCATAGTTACGTCTACCGGATTGCCTGCAAAATAGTCTTTCAAAATATGTGGTCATAACACAAGCGCAGGAAAAGGTTGGTCGTACCCGGACAGACAAATGCGATTCCCTTGCGATTCCCATGCGCAACGAAACTGCGCTATAGACAAAGACGGATGAGCGCAAAGGGGCCGAGCGTAGCTTAACGGCTTCGGGCGATTTGGTTTTTATTTTGTTTTGTTAGTAGAAATTTGAACGTTTTTACAGAGTTATTTATATATTTTCTAATATTGCCTCCTGTTGCCAGCACACCTGCTGAACGCAAACGAATTAGTCAAGACTTAGATTTCCATCGTTAGCGTGACAAGAAGTGCGACACGGAAAACCAATTCGCACTCGTCAAATTTTGTACTATGAATGAATTTCTCTCAAAATTCTGCCTATAGCAGACATTAGTACACAGTATTCGCATCGTATAAAACCCATCCTGTTTAGCGAGCTCAGCCGTTACTTACGAAACCTGCTCGGCCAATATTTCTACCGAGCGAGAAGACTCTGCACCTCGTCTTGCAAAGTCAGTATCTCTTTTAAGGAGCTGAGGCACTGTTTGATTACAGCTAAACACAGTGTGCGCCATATCAACAGCGAATATAAAACTGGCATATCTCACGCAAACATAAACAAAACGAAACAGATCAATCAGCAGTCCGTGCCGATGGAACGAGCGCGATCTGCAGCGCAGAACGTGAAGGCGTTCACGTCCAAAGAGCCGTTCCGTGCCCAGCACGCGTCGCGCATATGTTTATATGCGTCGGGGTTACGTCTTACCAAAATAGAAGTCCAACGACGTCGGCGCCCAGAAACGTCGAGCGGCGGCGCCGTTTCGACCACCCGAGTCTGAACCAGGACAACTTCTGATGTTCTGACTGTTCCGACATATTCTGAAACCGACAGTTTCTGTATAGATTGGGCAGTCCGCTATTATACTAGCGCTACGCACGCGTAATGGCCTACAAAGACCCGAGAGTCTGCGTTATTGTTGTTGTTCTTGTTGTGTTGTTGTGTGTTGTTATTGTCACTCCTCTAAACAAACGCAACTTCTATCATCATTATCTGTCTGGCCATCTGAATGGCATGAATACAGTCCTCGGGCTCTCACCCTTCCTACTCACCGCAACTCCTGAAGTCCTAGCCCTTGCCGCCGATCGCGCGCGTCACTGAAGTCGCCGGCATCCGCCGTTATCCCGCGTCAGTGGCGGTTGATTTGGGCCCCCCTTTAGCGGAGCTGTACAGTCTACTGCCATAGAGCGGCGGGATGGTGACCGCAATCGCAGTAAACGGCAGCTAGCTCTTAATCGCGGCAGGTGGGCCACCTGACCGACGGAACGGACAAAATTGTCTGACGCAGATAGAGAAAAAGAAGAACGAGAGTAGATTTAGATGACACGGGACACGGGACACGGCAGGATCTGATATGCACACTTACTTCGCCCTGCAACGATTGTCGTGGTGGATAGGAGTTGAATCTCGTAGTGTGGTGTCTTGTGGTACCGCCAGCGATAACGTGTATGAGTGACCGACGAGAAAGCGTGTGGTGCAGTCCTGACGAAAGGCCACAGCAACAACAACAACAACAGCAGCAGCAGCAGAGGACAAACACACAAAAGGCAGGATTCTACGATAAGGGTGCGTTTCATAGTGGAACCGACCTGTAAACGGTGACGAACACAAGACGAGGACGACGAAAATCAGACGACGACGATCGAAGAAGATCACCCCATCCCCACTTACGTGTCGCACCGACGTAACTGAGTACTACACTCAGTTACCACGAGTGACGTGCACCCCCGGCACGGCTTGACCGGGCTAGACTCACACAGACGTCACCCTCTAGGACGGACGCCTCATGCCCGACGTATTCAGAACGTTTCGGCACCCGTGATGGCCGCGTGATGCCGATACGCACTCTCGCCGTAAAACGAGGCACGTACAAAACGTGGGACAGAGCGAAACCGGGCTAGAGACAGAAGAGTTTATCTATATATATATATATATATATATATATATATATGCAGAAACCTTCCATAACGAGCACATCTGGCCCATCATCATCATCATCATCCTCCTAGTCGAGATGTAGATGGACGAGACTGCTGGTAATTTATTTTGAGCAAGCACCGATCGTTGCAACAACCGCACTTGCAAACTCGTCGCTGCCCTTATTACGAGCCTGTTAGCGAGCTCCGTTGCCGGGACCGGATTCCGAGTTCCGAGTTACCGCAACTCCGAGGACGCCACATACAAGTGGCGTCCTCGGGCAGCGCTGGGGCATTCTTCGTACTGCCTGTCACGCAGAAGCAGCTTGTGCGGCAACGGTAGCTGGACAGCAGCAGCAGCGTGCTAGCAACCATGGTTGGAGATCACGAGCAGGTAGATCTGCTGCTGCTGTCCGTCGTTGCCGAGAGCGATCTGTGTCGAACGGCGCTTAGCGGTGCGTTGATGGTCGCCACAGCGAGACTTCTCTACTGGCTGGTGATGGTGGCGTGGTTTGGCATCAGCGTTGCTCAACTCACAACTGGGTCGGAGATATCGGAGATCCGTGCACATATGTACAGGCAGTACCATAACAGCACTGGCAACAACAACGACAACAGCAACAATCGTAACAGCAGCCGCAACAACAACAATCGCAGCAGCAACAACAACAATAACAACAGCATGAACAACAATGCCAGCAGCAATGAAATCAGCAACAACATCACGAACAGGCAACAAGAACGTCAACCGCGGTGACTACTACGGCGCTAGCGGCTCATACGCGAGTCGATTTAAGTGGATGCATGCACGCACATGGATTAATTAATTAACTACAGCTATTACTGCTCGGAAGGTGAACAGATTAGGATGGTTACCATGTTGATGCCGTAGTGAGATCATCATTGTGAACGATGATGATGATGGTGTTGGTGGCGGTGATGCTGGTGGTTTTGGTGATGATGTTTACGAAGATGGCGACGCAAATTCTTCGAAACTAGAGCTCGGAATTAGCTCGGAGGAGGGATGTACAGACACGCATGTGGTCGACTGACGTACAAATCCTGCCGCAAAAATGCTATCACGCCACAAAAACCAACATATATATATGTATATACATACATACATATGTATATACATAGTGTGTTCAAAACGTATCGCGACTTTTGTGTTTTTTCAAAAATTATTCATTTATTCATGAATATCTATTTTGTCCCCTTCAAAGTAATCCCCATGAGATATTATACACTTGTGCCAACGGTTTTTCCAATCTTCGAAGCACTTCAAAAAAACATTTTTTTTTATCTTGTTCAGCTCCTCCTTCGATGCCGTCTTTATCTCGTCAAGCGTAGCGTAACGTCGTCCTTTCATGGGCCTCTTCAGTTTAGGGAACAAGAAAAAGTCACAGGGGGCCAGATCTGGGGAATACGGTGGCTGCGGCATCATTAGTGTGTTGTTTTTGGCCAAAAACTCGCGCACAAGCAACGATGTGTGAGCAGGGGCGTTATCGTGGTGCAAAAGCCAATTTTTGTTCTTCCACAAATCCGGGCGTTTCTGGCGGATTGCTTCGCGCAAATTGCGCATAACTTGCAGGTAATATTCCTTATTGACCGTTCTACCCTGTGGCAAGAACTCATGATGCACCACGCCCCTGCAATCGAAGAAAACTGTCAGCAAAACTTTCACATTCGACCGAACTTGGCGTGCTTTTTTCGGTCTTGGTTCGTGCGGCAGCTTCCATTGAGATGATTGAGCTTTGGTTTCCACGTCATAACCATAAACCCACGATTCGTCACCAGTTATGACCCTCTGGAGCAAATTTGGGTCGTCGCGGACAGAGTCCAACATCTCATTAGCAATGTTCATGCGATGCTGTTTTTGGTCGCAATTGAGCAATTTTGGTACGAATTTCGCGGCGACCCGTCTCATGCCCAAATCATTGATAAAAATCGAATGGCACGAGCCAATCGATATGTTTAGGTCCTCAGCAACTTCTCTAACGGTGATTCGACGATTGGCCAATACCATTTTCTCCACTTCATTAATTTTTTCGTCTGTTGTTGAAGTGCTCGGGCGTCCGGCACGCTCTTCGTCGTTCACATCTTCTCGGCCTTCTGAGAACATTTTGTACCACTGATAAACGTTGCTTCGGTCCAAGGTAGCTTCTCCGTATGCCACAGTCAACATTCGGAATGCATCCGCGCACTTAATTTCGTTTTTCACACAAAATTTGATACAGGTTCTTTGATCCATTTTTTTGAATAGGTAAAAATCGAAGACGATCCAAAACACGTGCAAGCAAAGCAGCTGTCAACAATTAAGTGAACATTCAAAATGGCCGAGCTTGTCGGCATAAGTGAGAGACATGAGTACCAACATAACGCCACAAAAAATCGAAATTCGGATATACGTAACCCGCGAAAATTCAAAAGTCGCGATACGTTTTGAACACACCTCGTATATAGGTTCCTGTATGTGTTTGTACAGCAATCAATGGTTGAAGCGGTCAGCTTTCACGGCTTGCCTGTGGCAAACTGTTGGAAAGCTGGCGATACTGATTCCTCCCTCAAACGAAGGTCAAAAATCAATTGGGGTTCGTCTCTTTTCGTACTGCGAGTCAACCGACCGACCGAACGAAATCGTGAGACCGTGAGGGCCAACGGCGGGTCGAAACGCCCCCCCCCCCCCCCCCCGCTTCCCGTCCGTCAATGAAGCCGACAGCCTCGCCCGACAGGTGGCAATCTGTGAACAACAACAGACACCCAGTTAGTCGCCCTGTTACATGGCGTAAGCAACAACATAGTTGTCAAAAACGCCACTTGTTGTCAGCGTAACTGCAAGCCAGTAGTAGTAGCAGTAGTAATGGTAGCTAGTTTCGACGGACGCCCGTGTTCGTTGTGGTCTGTAGTTGCCTCCAGCTCACCGTCTGCATTGGCGCGAGTTCCCGGCAGTTCCCGGCGCGGTCTGCTGTGCTCACCCAAGCAAGAAGGAGGCAATCAAGTGGGAGGCTAAGTTTTGCTGCTGAAGACTGGTGGCGTTTGTTCCAATCCGTAGTTCCAGAAAAGGACGCGCATCTTATCTGCGTATATATATATATATATATATATATATATATATATATATATATATATATATATATATATATATACATACGAATATATATATATATATAGTAAAACAAACACCTAACGATACCTTTGATTTAATAAACGAAAAGGTTATAGCGTGAGTATCAAGTGAGTCTTAAATGCCTTAACAACGAACATTCTGTGTGTTCATGAAGGCCAGTAACGATGGTAGACATTGGCTTACAAATATTTATAGATAGACCATTTATATATATATATATATATATATATATATATGCACGAGGTCTGCACTGCAATATATTTCTCGAAATTTCTGTATTCAAGGAATGCTGTGGCTTTGTCACATATGGTTGTCATGTAGGCGTTTTGCGACTCTCCGCGGAAACATATCAATCAGAGCCTTTTTGATTGCTACAAAATTTGAACATTTCTCTCTTCGCCGGAGTTAACGTTTAAATGTCACTGAAAGGCATTGGCGTACTATCAGGTAGCTTTTTATCAAATCTCTTCTCTCAATGCGTGTATTTGCACGACCATATGATCAACGCAATGAATTTCTACCTTTTTGTAGGCGCACACGGTGGGTAGTCTCGTCACGATTGTGCGGGACAATTTAAAAGAGGCACTCTATTTACAAATTTAGAGCGTCTCGTTGCGGTCGTCTATCCAACCATTGTCATAGGCCAACCATTGTCGGGGACGACTCAGTCAACGAACGGATTTGCCTAAAAAATGGTTTGCCCAGCTCCGTGGTGGTGTGGATTTGAACCTGGACAATGTTCTGCGCTTATGGATACAGCAAATTTCACCTTCCGTCCGGTCGTAGCCCACTATTGACGCCGAGTTGATCTTTCACGGCCGGCATATGTGCGCTCTACAGTACAGGGCAGACGACGTCCTGAAGTGCGTAGATAGCGGTAGATAAAGGCCGGCGCTGTATTGGCACGATAGAGCGTGTCCCCCCCCCCCTGCTGTTGTACGGCGAACCGACACCGGCTGCAAAGATAAGCGGCACGGACCATCACACCTAGCTGCAGACCAGACACGATAAGAAGTATCATTATCTACAGCATGCAACTTTGTTACGGCGAAGGAAGAGCCTGCAGCCATTTGCAACTCATCGGGAAGCAAATTCGTGGTCTTCTAGCCTTTTGTGCTCGTTGTTTGTGTGCTCGAGATAAGAGGCAGGCTTGAAACGTTAAGTAGTAGGTAACCTCTCTAGAATGAATGTCGGATATCATTGTAGAAGATAAGTTAGTAAATGAGGCGTCGAGAGGTTTTGCCGTAGAAGGTACATGGCTGTATGTTTAATCTAGTGCACCATCGTTTGGCATCCGTGAGTTTTCATTGGAGAGCGCCCACAGCTGGTGCGCTAGTTAATGGCGCACCCAGCAATTCAACGTGTTCTTCTATTAACCGCTTGATCTTTGTTCGGGAAGCAATCAGAGAAGCTCCGTGTTAAATGTAAGCAGTATGAAATCTTAGTAATTGTCCGTTGATGAGGAGAGTAACACAAACGACACAGAGCAAGCAGCAAAGAATTACCGTTATCATCCTGGCGGCCGATAAGATCATTTAAGTGGCGGGGGCGAAGTCGTTTGGGACCTCCGCTAATTGGATCAATTAGAGAAACTTCTAATTGCGTATCTTGGAAGTGTCAGATCCCGGTGGTGTGGTTTCGGGCGCGTCTGGGAAGGCTGTGTCTATGAGAGTGTCGAGGATTTGCGAATTTCTTAAAGCTGATCTATATGATCAGTGAAGAGAAGCGTGTGGCAGCCGATGAAACATCTCCGAGAGCGATCTTTGTTTGTACCATTTAACAGTGAAAAGTCAAAAGCGTCGCATGGAAAAGGCGTGCCATGTCTGGCACCAAACAATTGAGGATTTTCAGTTATGCGAGCATAGGTGCGCAGGTTTGTCGAGCCCGGTGACGTAGTGGCTTGCGTCTTCGCCTCGCGACTGGAGGAGACACATAGGTGCGCGGGTTCGAGCCCCACCGTTGCACAATTGTATTTTTTGGGGTCCGTCTGTGAAGCAATGCGCAAAGCAGTTTCATGAACGTTTAAATTTGGCTGAGAGTCAGTCCCGAAAATATATTTTTTAGGTGCGCGGGTTTGAGCCCAAACATTGCACATTTGTACTTATGGGGGTCCGTCTATGAAGCAATGCGAAAAACAGTTCCGTGGGTGCTAAATATTGGCTGAAGCTCAGCCCGAAAACTTTACTATACTTAGTTATTCGAGCATCCCAGAGAAAGCGTCTCAGTGTCCCCGAATAACTGAAGGTCCGGTGTGGCAGGTGAACAAAAATGATTCACAATTTTAGATAATTCAACTGCGACGTGTAAAATAGTGGGGGTGCTGTAAATCATGTTTGTCTTAGATTTAAACGCCACGACTGTCGAAAAATATTCGACGATGTAAAAGGTATGACCGGGGTTGGTTCGCCGTAGCTGGTTTATTGATCGGGGAGCAGGTGCTTTATTGAACTGTAATGTCTGCTTGTAGTTAACCTGAGGGCTATTCCGTCTGTGTAGTTGACGAGACCTGGCATCGGATATACGTCTACCGACTGGTCATTATGGCTTTTTGTTCTATAACCTGTGAGCCGTCTGAGACCCGAGGTTGCGAGGATTCCCGTTCTTCAGTGAGGTCTTTTGTTTGCATCGGGATTAAGACCGCCATAATGCGTCTCCTATCTATCAACAAATGTTTATGCTTGATCTGTGTCGTTCGGCAGGTACCTTCGAGAGTCCCGAGACAGTCCCGGAATAACCGACGCGATATAAGTCTTTCTGCACAATCTTCTCTATGCTGTGGGCAGGAGTAATCAAGTTAATGCTTCGCCGATTTTTTCAAAAGTTCTATCGTCAACAGCATCGGCCTTTAATTCGATATTTCAATTGGAAATAGTCTTCTAGACCGTAGCAGCCGTTGCAATGGAGAGAGTCCCGGTAGAAAAGTACGTCTTAAAACCCAACCGTGCCCCAGACGCAAAATTAGTTATTATTCGTAGACTATCATTATTCTTGTTCTGGCGTTATCTCATGGAACTCGAACTGCTTCGATGACACCCAACGGCTCAAGAACACTGGCAATGCGAGACTAACTTACCGATAAGTACATAACGCTTATTATTTCCTTCACTACTAATACAAAGCCACTTAATTGGAAAGTGACAAAAACGCCGGCTCACTCCTCAGTAGAGCTGCTCTATCCTCGGGATTTTCCACG
This sequence comes from Dermanyssus gallinae, assembly GCA_003439945.1. NCBI lineage: Eukaryota > Metazoa > Arthropoda > Arachnida > Mesostigmata > Dermanyssidae > Dermanyssus > Dermanyssus gallinae. The sequence continues at coordinate 142,370 of QVRM01005933.1, read as the reverse complement.
ACAATAGCTGGATTTTCTTCTCTGGTAAAGCGCTGGTGTTTGCACCAGACTACTTTTCGCAATGTAGTCGTATACATCATTGAATTGATTTGTTGCTTGATTAATTTCGGCTGAAACTAACATTACAGCGTAAGATCTCTCCTTAACTTGAACCGTAATAATTGTTTTTTAGCTGACACAGATTTTTCCCTCACACCTCACGCCGTCTTGCAGTGTTCCCCTCCCCGCCCCTTTCCGCCTCAAGCGACGTTCCACTAAGAACCTTCGAACAAAGTACTTGATTTCTTTCTAAATCTACAATTGTATTGGAGTTGGCTGCAGCTGGAGCCGCGCCACTCTCCACTGGCTGTTGCTCAGCTGACCGCCTTGATTGAGGGTGGCTTCAATGGCGGACTGCGTCGAACCGGCATTGCCGTTTGAATGCACTGACACCTATAGGATCACCTCGCTACAACACAGCTCTCAATAGAGTCAATAGCATCAGTCAATCAGGGTCTCTGCCCCCTCCAGGACACTGACGTATGCCTGCAGCTCCAAGACACGTACCGTTGCTATCCCTGTACCGGCAAGCTTCATGCTCCTCTACGAAGCTAGACTCTGACCTGCATTGATACACTGCACACTGTGTGACATTTTCTTGACAGAACCCCTCGGACAAATGTCTGGATGTAGGCATCTTGAAGGAGAAATACGGTTTAGTAATCAGCTCGCGATACAAGGGTCCGGAATTTCAATAGGTCGTGCTACAGCTAGGGGAAGACAAAGGTCAGGCGGCCAGCGTGTCAAGGCAGACTGTTTGCTTAAGGAGGGAACTGTTTTTGCGCTTGCATTGATGACAGAATATCTCCCATAGAATCGCACAACTAGATACTACGCCCGACGAATCATCCACTGTGCTGGTGATGCGCAGACTTTCGTGCTGGAACGGCTTATCAAGGTTTAACCTCTTTGTACATTAGGCCAGAAATCATTAGATTATAATTTCGAGGTTGATGGGCGGAAAGACCGAAATTTGGGGAGTTCAGCGATTTTTAGCAAATTTTTCACCCTTGTCGTTGGACCGGAAACACTCGCACAATCGTCACATATAGTTTTGCGCTTCTATTCGGATTACCACAATTCACTCTTCGCAACACGCTCATGAAGGCCACACACCATTTTTTCGTATAGAAGTGCACTTCGCTTTTTATTGAGTGTGTTAAAGGTAATTTCATCCGTTTAAATTGTGTACTGTATAGTTTCATATATATATATATATATATATATATATATATATATATATATATATATATATATATATACATATATATACAGGATTTATGAAAGTACTATAGAAGTTTGACGCAGGCTGAATTTGTATTGTATATTTATTTTTTGGTTGTAGCTTATGCTGACAAATGAAATATCATAATATGAAAGAAAATCGTAACGCTTATAGTACAAGGAATGCCATTAGTGATGGAAGTAGTGATGAAGTAGGGGTTGAAGTAGTAATAAAGAATGGTTCCAGCTCCTCGCCTCTTCCATGAGGCCATTTAGGTGAGAGGTTTTTAGTGGGTTTTATGCCAACAACATCGGCATCGAGTCCCCCACTCCACCTTTTGGGTGTGCGTAAAAGCATTTTTCCCTACCATCAAAAACAAGTGATGAAAGTAGTCATCACTTCATCCTTCTGGCGGAGTTCTTTCGTTGCTCTTATTTGGGAAGATCACTCAAACGTTATATTAGATTATATCTAAATAGAATTCCCCCCTGACACTCTTAAAATAGATAAATGCGGTAAGTTCATGATAAGTGGCAGATCATTTTACTGTTTGTGACTTTGTATGACATAGTGTGCTTTGTGCATGTGTAACAATGAGATCTATGTCAAGAATAAATTTGCCGTCTACAATAACTTATGGTCGATGCTTAAAATATAAAACTTATAATATTTGTTCATGCACGGAGGAATGGTCACCCTACTAATAAGAACGATACTAAGGAAACCCGCACCTCAGGCGTAGGGACTGACGCCGTAAAACGAGGTGGCTAGTTGTGAGCCTTTCAGACCCGCAGCCCTTCGAAGGAGCTCTGAAACAGCTCTAGGGACCGGCTATCCATTTTGGCCTGCCATGGGCGCACAGCCGTGGAACGTACACAGCGCTGTTTGACGTCGTAATTGAATTTTCATACTTATGCCGTGAGTTTGGGTTGGCATAATAATTTCATATATTTATTTAGTTTTTAGTGTACGCATATAAACCATGTAATAGCAACCATAACAGTTCCAAATAAAAGCTCTCTGCCAAACGACAGGACTATATGTACATATATACAGCACGAATTGTGCAGATCTATTCAATCTCTAATTCCCGTACTTCAAGGCGGGTTGTGTTCCCGCCTGCCACATATACAGCGTGCTGTAGAACACACTCGTGATGTTTTGTTACAATGTGAAACTGTAGTCCTTTTTTATTCCGTGTTTTTTTTCTGCCTGTTTGAGGCATTACTATGTGATTCACATGTGTGTACTTTTATTAAACAATATATATATATATATATTGTTTATGAATATGTCAGCACAATTGGGTATTTTTAACTCTTTGCTGCTTCGAACCCCTACGACGACTCAGTCAGCAGTCCCGCAATTGGGCTGTATTTTGTGCGCAGTAATGGCCTCCTTACTTGTAAATTAAAACGGCAGCTATTTTGAGAGTCACTTACACCTCCGTGCCGGTCAAGGTCGGGTCAATGTTTAATGATGTAGAAGCTTTCGTATATATACACACAGGAGGCAGCGTATCGCCCTTTATTTTAACGTATGCGTTTTTTTCGGCTGCTCTGCTCGTCGATAGATGTTCGTTCAAGGCCACGTACGCTCGACCCTGTGGGCGATTACCCAGATTCCGCTACAGTCCCGGGGAAGGAATAAGTACTAGCTACCAGCCTTGGCTTGCCCAAAGACCAATCTGGCTTCTGCGCTCTCCCAATATCGGCCAGCTTGTGATACGAGTGTTGGTGAAAATTCAACGGTGGACACCAAACATACCAAGACAGTGTAAGTCCTTCCAACGGCCTCGAATTTTGTTCCAGCCTGCTAAAACCTGAACACTTTGCCTTCAAGGAGTTGTTCCGCTTGCCTTACGACACTCTGTGCTCTGCTTTTTTTGCGTTCCCATTGCTCGGCTTCAACCGTGCTCGGCCCTACGCGTCCGTTTTGCTCATTAAGGAGGTTGGCTCAGCTGGTTCCCAGCCGTCTCCTTCGACTATGCAACTCACTAAGAAGGAGAACGATGACTCTATTTCATGAGCTTACGCCTTTCTTTACCGACTGAAGGCAGCGCCCCAGCCCCAACGAGTCGCAAAAATGTGTCTGAGTACACATGCTCTAGTCTGCCGGGCATTCTGAGGCGGAACTGATATCGTGGGCACACTGAGCGCTGCACAATAGCAAAGGCATCTTTAGAAGTTTGGTTGAAAGGGCAAATATCCTGTACACAACGCATTTACAGTCGTTACTGGCACTGTCGTCGACTCTTACAGTAGCGATGCTAAACACTTCACTACTACTACTACTACTATAACTGCGAAGTAACGTATTATTAGATTGAGTTCGTTGTGGCCAAAATGCTCTTTGCAGTGGTTTCTAATAAGGTTTAAAGCTAAAAGTAAAGTAGATACCTACGGGAAGCTCTGTTAACGTTTAAAGATGAAGTGATGATAAATAAGAGGTAAATCTAAGACTATACGTTTGTGTGTTTAAATAGTAAAAATTGTAACATTTCTGTTCATTTTATGCGGTTTCGTAGAAGTTATTCATACCTCGACATCGATCGAGGTTTTGGTTTAGATCTAATCGGTCGTTGTACGCAAGCAGAGTTCACGAGAAAGCGCGGAAAACGCAAATTTCATTTTAAAAAACTCAGCGATATGCGGGGCGGCCCAGTCCACAAGAAGAAAATTTTTTTGCCAGTGTTTTTTAATTCTGTGGTTAAAGGAACCTTTGTGAGTCAACGGTGAGGTGCTTTCTGCTACAACGGTCGACTTCAACTTGACCGCCCAGCGCCTAGTAGACAACGCAACAGCGATTTATCTGCAAGGCGTATTGTCGTAAAAGCATTGCGTAATGCTACAAAGTAGCAAAACGCTCTAGGGTTGTCCAGCAGATGCCCGCCTTTATCGAGGGTATGACGTCCATCACCGTCAAAACGGCCAAAGCAACAAAGAAGCCCATTAAAACCCCGGTGAGTCGAAATAGCACACACAAAAGCGTCGGCAAAAAAGTGCTTGATCGATCATCACACTGCGTGTCGATACTGTGTCGAAACACCAGAGCAGCGGCGCTATCAACCACAATCGAGCGTACAGCGAACACCAGGAACCAGTGTTCAGATTGCCAGTGTCCTCAGAGCCCCGACTAAAGCGAGTTTGACATCAGCTGTTACGGTAACAGCAGCAGCAGTTGGTTAAAGCTCTCTTGGCACCGGTGTACCAGTAGTGCGGGGCCAGGAGATACTTCGTCGCTACCTACAGTCGCTTACGGTTGAACTTGGCGATCTTCTCTGGGAAGGAAGTCTCTGAATGTGTCGAGCGGTGTCGAGAGTATTCGTACAGATACAGGTTGAGGTTGCGATGCTCAAATTCCGCTTGAACGATGTGCTACTACTCGGCGATGCGATTCTACTCAGAAGAATTCGCTGAAGCGAAACGGATGACTGAGGAAGCAAGGGCGATCGCACTCGAGGGCAGAGCCACCGAGAAGGGACGACTACTTTTGCTGGCGGTAGTACCGACGAAGCGACGAGGCAATTTGCGGCGGATCAATACGACCGCTGCCCTAGTGGTGTGATCATTACTGGACTTCCGTCGCGCGTCGGAGAGATGCGGGCGGGGAACGCCGCGCATGACTAGCTGATATCGCTGAACTCTTCTACGTCATTGGAGAGGCGACAGAGGTTAAGGATAATAACGTGTCCCACCGACTGCATAGGAAAGTGAGAATCCGCGGCAAGGAGATGCCAGATAACCAAGCTGTGATTGTGCGCTTGGTCAACTGCTAGAAGAATAAGACGGGCGTTCAATGTGCGTTCCGTGCGAAGAAGCCAAAGGCATCGCTGGCAAGGGCTCGTAGCATCGCCGTGGCGGATGGTGACGCTGGAGACGGAACTGGAGACAATGACTGGACCGGCCGAACTACAAATACCAACATATGAATGCGACTTTAGGTATGACTTTTTTTTAAATAAAACTTTATCATTTCTGGCAATACACTGTGTGAATTTGTGGCAATACACTGTGTGAATTTGTGGCAATACACATGTGAACCGGCTCAAGCCATACTGTCTTGATCTCGAAACGTCCTCGCAAGCCCGTCGTGCGAACCCTTTCTGATAGGCATATCAGAGACAAGGATCCAGGAAGCAGAAATGTGTTTGGCTGCAAAGTGGCTTTGTATGTACAATGATAATGTTAAAACATGTAAAGAGATAGCTTTTGTGACCTCAATTAGCTTCCTCCGCAAGGTGTGTAGTTGTGGATCTGAGTGATGTGGTGGAGGGCAAATCTCGTCTGGTCAATGCATTTTACTGCCAGCTGTCTGGCAACGCCGCCGATTTCATTGATGATTTAGAAAATATGCTTTATATAGTAACTGCCAACTTATGTTCCTCCTTGGAGATGACAATATCAATTTTATTTGCAATGGTCGAGGCGCTCGTGATCTCGAAAAAAATACTGCGTTCATTTCATTTTAACGAGTTCCTCGGTGTGCGGACGCAAGTTTCCGCTGGAGAGAGGAGTGGCCGCTATACCCACGACGCCAATTCTATTGATCACATGTACTCCAATTTAAATTCCGAAGTTGTCATTTAAAGCGGCTTAATTACAACAACAATCTCCGGCCACCAGACCACGTTCATCGATCTGTTTCCAACAGCACACGTAAATCGGAACATAACTACGACCAGAAGGTGCTGGAGCTTAATGAGTCTGAGCTAAAGCTAATCCAGATGACATTGTGAGGCCAAGTCCATTTGCGGAATTAAGGAGCATTTGCTTCTAGAAAGTGTAGACTCAAATTTGATGGGAAACTGGTACAGGAAAACACACACACACAATAAAATAAATCCCTTTAATGCCATAATGACGTTAGAGCTGTTCTGGGTGGCACACCGGAAAAATATATTATGGTGTACGATGAGACTACATAAACAATGGCAAGCGTGTTTAATCAATATTACTCGACATGTGTGACTGCCGACACCAAATACTACGATAGATTTGTATTATCGGACAACTTTCCTAAAGATGCGACAAATATCTTACTTCAGCCGGTTTATGAACCGGCTATAAGGGTCGCGCATCTTTTACGCAAAACCAAAATATGCTCAATTGCATCAGTACAAATTCCAGCCTGGAAATTGCAAAGAGCAGCCGATGTTCCCAATGGTCCGGTATAGTATCTGATCAATTTGTCAGTTGTGGCCGGTAAGTACCACAAAGCGCTTAAATTATATCGCGTCACCCCGTTTTTTTGGAATCTGGTGATGAACTCGCAAAGGAAAACAACCGCCTAGCTAGCAGACCGACCGCAATTTTAGAGGCAATTGAAAAATGCATATTTGGACAACTCGGGGATCTTAAACAGCACGATGTAGTCAATCGTCGACAGTTCGGGTTCTGCCCAAAAAATGCCCCACCACCGTTGCTGTAATGGGCTTTGTAGATTACGCCCGTCAAAGTCATGAAAAGAAGGCAACGGTCGCTGCTCTCTTTGTTGATTTGAGGAGGGCGTTCGATACCGTCTACATCACTATCCTAATTACCTCGCAGCCAAAGATGACGAGTCGATGAGCGTGTTTAAATATGGGCACATTCGTTCCGATCAGTAAGACGACAAGTGGTACAGATCGGGCAGAGATGTTCAGATGTGTAGAACAGATCAGTTGGAGTGGCTTACGACGAAAAATCGACTGTCCATTGCCATTCAATATATTTATCAACGATATACTTGAAATGCTAAAACACGGCCGATTGACCCGTTTTGTTGACGACACCACAACACTCTTTGTCGGTGATTTCCCACAAGAAGTAGAGAAGATGATTAAAAAAGAACTTAAACGTCTATCAGACTGGTTTAAAGCAAGTCACCTATAATGATAACCGGACAATATATTATAGATGGATAATAGGAAGCAACCGTGGGACACTTTAATGCGGAACCGCACTCTTGGCATGGTCGCTAAGATAAAATTATTTTCTTAGACGTGGTTTTGAGTTCCAGATTATCGTTTGCTCATGCCCATACAGATCATGGTTGCAAGAAAATTGTAGGAAACATCACTGCTGTGCTCAAGAGCCTGTCTGTTTGTGATGCACTACGCCTACGTACATAGTTGTCTGACCTACGCAGTTGAGATATTTGGAATGACTTACATGCGTCTTGTATCTCCGTTACACGGCCTGCAAAAAGTAGTCAAGCAAGTAATACTCGTCTAGCCACCACGGGAGAACTTACGTTATAATTACGTAGACGTGTCGGTTCTATGCCATACGTTCTGATGAAATAGAGATGTCTGTCGTTACTTAGATCAAACGAATCGTAAAGGGAATCCCATCCCAACCTACTTAATGCCTCCCACTCGATATCAACTATGAACATAAGGGAATCAAACACAGAACATCTCCTCTGGTCTGCACCTTCACGTAGCCAATCTTTTTTTCTCAATATTAAACCTCGGTTCCACATATTGGAACGATCTCCCTTTAGATGTACGCGCAACTTGTTTCGTGGCATTATTCAAACAACGCATTATTTGACAATATAAAAATGCTAAACCATACTAAAAATATAGTTTCGGGAGTGAACGCGATACAATGATTATACTTTTTAAGCAAATTTTGTTACGCTAAGACTTCATTTGGCAGAAAAAATGGCCTACAAATTGTTGTACAACGTGCCTCACTTGGTTCTCTCAGGGCGTTAGTATGTTTTATTTTTACTGTTAGCAATATTAATGATAAACTGCTTCTCGCAGTGTGCAGAGCAGACACCGTTTCGGCAGTTGGCGCTTTAAGACTAGGAGATTAGTTACTTTTACCAAAACCGACACTCTACATATGATGTTGACAATAATAATTTAAACAATTCAATATTTTTAATTGTATTATCACTATAATTGTTATAACCAGCGCATGCTTAAAACAACGTGTGTACTAATGACATGGTTTTGTATATCAATCAGCGGATCTTCCGGCGAGCATTGCCCCAGCGTTTACTCACTGATGCTCGAGTGCCATATTTTTGCCCTAACACGTCGCTTGTGCATCTCTGCTTAGTAAATTTATATTATAGCTGACTTCTTGAGGTACTCCGTTTTACATGTATCGAAGAAAGTGAATATATATATATTCCTATACAAGTGTTTTCTCGCGTTTGACGTTGCGACCGATATATCGTCTTCTTTAGGCCACTAACCTCAAAGGGTGACTCCGTCACCGGCATGTTGAAAGATTCCACAAAAGACACAGTCGATGACGTCGTGGCGAATTTGCCTCAGGCCTGCAAAATTTTGCCACAATATGAATATGGCCTACGTCCTTAACTTATTTTGCGATCAAGCATGTCTAGCCTCGGCACACCGCTAACGCCATAACGCCTCGTTCACGAGCTGACCTCGTTCCGACGAGTCCGTACATAGCAGTGCATGAAGACGTATTTAGAGGAGACAGATTTTCTATGGAACTTGCGGATGGAAAGGCTCGATGGACAGCCGCAGTGCGACGTCACCTTCTGTTATCTGCTCTTCCTGCTCCGCACATCTGCCGGACGCATCCACTGACTCTCATTGCAGATCCAAAGGGTTTTAAGCTGGTGGCTCATGCGAGCGTTGGCACTAGCTTCTTGGTTGCTTGCGAACAACTTGCTGCGTGTGAACGCCGGAAAGACAAGCAACGCAAGTTCCATGACGAAACCGATGTCACGCCGCCCATCCTCACGCGTTGGCTGGCTTTCTTCCAGTTTTTTGTTGTTGTTGTTGTTGTTGTTGTAAAGATGGAAATCGAGTATGCTTTCGTAAGTAAGCCGAACCCTAATATTGAGCCCCGAAAGAAGCAGGACAACAAGGCAAACGCAGTCCTCACGGACACTACTTTCTGTACCGTGAAATACGCGTTCGACGTAGCCTGCACGTGCCACGAGAGATCTATTACCTTGAATGCTGTGCACCCTGGTTTATTTGGTTGAAACTCAGGATTGCGGGATTGTGTTACCTGTGTAACATACTGACTGAGGAAATACTGAAAGCTAGTCAGATGTCCGGCCACATCGCCTTGCTGGCTGAACCGATACTGAAACAAAGCTCCACCCCGCCAAGCAGGAGTGTCTTGAATCAGTCAATCGTGTTAGCAAACCGATGTGTCCGCCATGCGTAGCCGTCATGCAGCGTCAGATAAAGTTTTCGGGCTGACCCTCAGCCAAAATTTAACGTCCACGGAACTGTTTTTCACATTGCTTCACAGACGGACCCCCATAAATACAATTGTGCAACGCTGGGGTTCGAACCCGTGCACCTATATGTCTCATCCGGTTGCGAGGCGCAGACCTAAGCCACCACGCCACCGGGCTCGACAGATAAGTTGCACCGTAAAGTGTTTTTAAGTTCAAGTTCAAACAAGGTTCATTCACGAAACTGCTCGTACCCTTATTGACGCTTCACTTCACGGTAAAACAAATACGACTGCACAAAGTCGCGACTCGACGAGCAACACGTAGCAGCAAATCCCTTCATAACGCGGGTAGATGGAAGAAAGCCCACGCCGCAACCCATAGCCGTGTATGGAAGAGTTTCCACGTTTTTCTTCTTCTTCTTCTTCCCCTTCTTTTTATTTAGTTTAAGACCGGTAATAAAAAAACAGTAATAGCAAGATTGCCTTTATCAATCTGAGCAAAATTCTTATCCACGGCGGCCTGCGGTGGCGGCCAATGAAGTTGGCGTAGGCAGATGTCAGGAATATGACACGTTGTTGTTGTTGTTGCTGCTGCTTTTTGTACTGGATTTCGCTGTTGTCGTGATCACCACCCTCTTTCCTTGTTGCCGTTGTGAAACGGCTTCGTCTAGTCATTAGTGATGATGTGCATAAACGTGAACGCGAGCTTAAGGGAGCAAGAGGGAATGCATTTTTCACGCGATCTCTCCTAGCGGTCAAATGGACAAGCAGACTACGATCACTACGACTACAATCAGTAGATGCGTCAGCCGGTTGGCTTACAGGTCGGGTGATTGTTTGGCTCATCACCCCATTGCATGCCCAAAGACCACGACCACGATAACAACATTAAAAATAGCGACGTCTACCGCAAACGCTCGTTATTGTCGTCGGTGTAGTAGTTGCTGTTGTTGTTCTTGTTGTGGTTGATTAAAGGTCATCCTTGGTCACATTAGGAACACCGACCTCTACCGGTTGGTATTGTTATTGTTGCTGCCGCGTTGTTCTTGTTGTTGTTGCCGTGCCGGTGGTCCGTGCGGCGTCCGTCCGTCTTTTCGTCCGTAAATGTGACTGCACCGGTGTCAATCAAGATTTTGCGTCATTTGTAGTGTCGCAGGGAAGGAGGAAGCGAGGATTGTAGAGACTGAGCAGCGTCTACCAGCAAGCCAACTAGTTGTTCTCTGCGGTCGGGGAACGATCTCGATGCCGAGATCTCTGTCCCCTCTGTCCTGTGTTCCTCTCTCACTCTCGCGCGCGCGCGCAGGTTAACATCAAACAAATGGCCATCATGCTGCTGCGAGCGGCCCTGTCTACACCAGACGTCCTAATGACTGAAGGCGAGATGGCTTTTTTCTTTCCTTTTTTTTGACTGACCCTCAGCCAAGATTTGACATCTACGGAACTGTTTTTCACATTGCTTCATAGACGGACCCCCATAAATACAAAAGTGCAACGGTGGGGCTCGAACCCGCGCACCTATGTGTCTCCTTCGGTCGCGAGGCGCAGAGTTAAGCCACCACGCCACCGGGCTCGACGAAGGCGAGATGGCTGGCACACACGAACCACGAATGTCCTTCAGCGGATTAGACTGCTGCATCCAGGCTACCAAACGATAGTGATGGTGGTGATGGTCCTAGTTCTGATGGTGATGGTAGTGGAATTAAACAGCAATTTTATAAGAGTTGCTTTTAATTATTGGTCCTCCTCCGTCTCCCATGGGCTTGAAACTCGTCTTAAGGCATCTGTTCAATAGTATTGATGTGAATGAACTTTTCACATCAATATTACTGAAGGATTTGGAGGTCCGAAAGCTGGACATGCTAAGATATCTAGAGTTTCTCCCAACAGTCCTTGTAGCAGCATTGACCGCTGCCTCTTTGCGGTATGATTGATCATCCTATTCTCATCTCAGTAAACATCGCAACAAAGTTCTATCAACAACAGGGATCGAACCGGCGACATCCCGGTAGATGACAACCATGACTAGCGTACTGGTTCCCTAGACCTACGCCGCCATAGAATGTGATAATGGTGATGGTAATGATGATGGCGGTGATCATGGTGATTGTGCTGGTTATTATGCTAGTGGTGATGATGATGATGATGCTTGTTGCCTTCGTTTCTTTCTTTGTCGTCGTCGTCGTCGTTGTATTTGTCATGCCATTGGTACCATTTCTGAAACAGCATCAGCAGCAACAGCAGCAGACGGGAGACAGGAGAAAGGGTAGTGGGTAGGTGGGTGACCATCTTGGCTGACCATCGGCAATGGTGACAGCAACAACAACAACAACAACAACGACGACGAGAGCAACAACAACAACGACGACAGCCACAATAACAACAGCATTGATAATAAACAAGAAAGAGTCGGCGAGAGCAGCGGTGGAAACAGCTGCCTCTTGGATTGGATGCACTTGCCTCTGGTCTCTGTCTTCTCCGTACTCTACGGGAGCGTAAGGCAGTTGTCGTAGTAACTTCGTAGTAGGTCGACTTGAAGCCGCTATAGTCGTCGTCGTCCGTGGTATTGACCGTGTCTTACCTGCTGCTGCTGCAGTAGAAGCTGTGAAGCTGCAAAACAGAGCGACCGCAAAAACCATGCGGATCCAGCCTGAGCGGCATTGTCGCAACATCTAAGGTAGGCGGTAAGAACAGCCTTTAATAACGACGACAACAACAACAACAACAGTTAAGAACAACAACAATGCAACAGCAACGTTACTATTAACAACAATAACAACAACAACACTTCCACCATCACCACCAACAACAACACCAATACCAACAATAACACCAATACCACCACCACCACAACCAACAACAACGTCAGTATCTACAATAATAATAGGTAATAACCATACAAGTTAACTAAAGACAAAACTTTCTCACACAGCCATGCAAGCATATACATCTACACACTCACACGCGCCCAAAGTCAAATATCAGGCCAACACATTGTTCGACTGCGCGCTCGATTTACTGAAATTTTTTCGGGCGTTCGTTTGTATACTTGAATAATGACCCTGGCAATTTTTACTACTAATACTACAGCAGCAGCAGCAGCAGCAACAACAGGACCAGTCGGTGATGCGATACAGCAATATTTCTACTGCACGTGACCACGCAAATCTTGTGCGACGCCTAATGTTGTTTATTTAAACGAGGTTCATGCGTATGCATGGTGTATTTTATCAGGTGGAAATCGATCGGACCATCAGCACCTGATACGAAATACGGCCTTATATGAGGTGTTGGCAGTCGGGTCGGTCGATGATTCGTTCCACGTATAGAAGTCGAGGGCCGTTACCAATGTTCTTCACCATACCACAACCCGTTCTATGGTTTGCTACGAGCCATTTCATTTTTTGTGCCAATTGAACAACGCCCAATACACCAGTGAACTAAACTTGTTTGACGCTCTACACGCTACCTATAGATCTACAACGTTTATATATATATATATATATATATATATATATATATATAACAAGTTTATATATATATATATATATATATATATAAACTTTCATTTCTTTAAAAACCTTTGTTGTAGGTCTATAGGTAGCGTGTAGAGCGTCAAACAAGTTTATTTCACTAGTGTATTGGGCGTTGTTCAATTGGCGCAATATATATGTATATATATATATATATATATATATATATATATATAAATATATATATATATATATCCGAGATCCAACTGTCATGTTTCCACCTTTAAAGATTGACTATATTGATAGATGATTCAATATATCTACAATTCAATATATCACATAACCCTCGCTCGGCCAACCAAGGTCGTCAGTGTGTGCGCGTGAAAAGTCAACAGGATGAGGCCGTTCCAGCCGTTCTCAGTACTATACAGGCGGCTGATGCCGTTGTCGCGTCCACTGCGTGTCGTTTGATAAGCTTAGAATAGTACTATTGCGGTTTGATCGCGACTAAACAAGCGCCAATCATTACCCATACTGTTGGCTGTTTACTTTCGATGCTGCTGCTGCTGTTGTTGCTGTAGAACCACAATAACACATGTGTGTATGTGTTTCCAATACGTAATGAATACATACATGTGTGTATGCATATGTATCACATGATTTATACTCACATGTTATATTATGTGGCGGTGGCAGCAGCGACGGTTTGGTCAATTTGCGCATCGTTCGAAACGAAGAGATGCTGCCAGCCATGGCAGCCATGCCATGGCAGACTGACTATCGCGAATAGAATTCGAGTCCTGCCCTTGCTGGTTGTATTGTTTCTGTTGTGGACATGGTTGGTATTGTCCTGCTGCTACACATTCCTCGGCTGGCTAAATCCTGACCATAGAAATCTAGTAACGAGAACGCAGGAACAATGCATGATGCTATTGGACGCTATCGCGCCACGAGCACTAGCCTACTATTACAAGCGTCTATGACGTGGTCGTCAAAACTTTAAATATTTATATATATATATATATATATATATATATATATACTCGTATTTTTTACTGAGAACAGTTGTATCAACAAAAACGTTTGACATAATGACATCATAACATAACCAAAACGCAATCAAGTTTACTCAAGCACGCTAGAGCCTGCACGGCGTCGAGATCTATTGCTAACTAAATTGATTGCGTCGTTGGCGCGACTGACAGTTCCACATAAAACTATGTTTTAAAACTTAGAAGACGCAATGTATATATATATATATATATATATATATATACTAACAAAAATATTATACTATTGGGTCTACAAAAAAGTTTTTTCGGTTCCTTTAATGATTCTCTACGAACAAAACCGAAAAAAACTTTTTTGTAGCCCTATATATATATTACTAACAGAAAAGTTGAGTGAAATCATACTTCGGATACATACACATTAATAGTCGTATGTGGCACAGACGTAGTGTGTAACTATGACAATATACACTAAGATTGCCGAGCGCATTAGTGGATTACAACTTATAAAATGACTAGCACGATATATTACTGTACTGATTTTTAAAATGATTTAATGCGTATCGTTTTATATATGCCTATATGTCACCTATATGTTTTTAAACCTAAGCTATTCCATACATAATTTTCATTGCCTCTGATGTGTAAAGCTTTGGGTCTTGTTAGTTGTCAATAAACGCCGTATACGTCGAGGTTGTTGGACGATTTACCCGCATGTTTAGATCCTCCGCAAACAAGAAGTTGTTGGCCCAAGGATAAACGCGTCTGTCGCACGTAGCAATTACTGCGCAGTACACGGAGTGCACTTGAAGCATGTGTTTCAAAAACGCTGTCTTCACTTTACTGCGTGTAGATAGGAGCTCTGCTCGTAAAAAAATATTTCAATGACATAAGAGGCCAAAACGAGGCCATTTGGCTCTTAACGAGAGAAAGCACGGTGTTTAGGGTCTTCCTGGGAGCATAGCAGACTTCGCAAACGACTGACCTGGGAAGCGAAGGAAGGCGTTAGCGCGAAGTATGTAAATTTATAACCACGCCAGCGTCTCCCCTTCAAGACGAAGTTTATCACTAGCAGAAAGACGTCCTCCACCACGAAATTCCATTGCGTGTGTTTGGTAAGCAATAATTAGCAAAATCACCAAAAGCTCCCACTGTATCAAATGCCCGTTGAAGATGAAAATCTCATGGAAAACAACCACATATATATATATATATATATATATATATATATATTTATTTACCAAAACAAGGTTACTACCCCGAGTACACTCCCGAGAGACAGCTTCGGGATAGGCTTTTTAGCATAGTTCCCGGGCTTCCATGAGCATCACCACTCTCGTTATATATATATATATATATATATATATATATTTTTTTTTTAATATTTTCCGTAAGGCAATTAATTGCCCGTGTACGGTTTTTTCATGTATATACATATATAGTAAGCATATATTTAAGTCATAATGAGGCGTAAGCAACGGCTCCCAGTGAACATTATATATATATATATATACATATATGACTATCGCTAGAGACCTAGCCAGGTTGTTGCTGCCGATACTCTAGCTCGGCAAGGCACAAACACGCGTCTGTCTGTCTGTCTGTCTGTCAGTCTGACGAAACTATATACCTGCGTCCTGCGCACTTTCAGGATAACTGCGATATCATCACGAAGGTGACATCAAAGAACTACCGCTTCATATTGAGCCTCGATGAGGCGAGCGATCCGGACGACGAGGCCACTGCGGGTGAAGACGCCCGCTCGCCGCGAGACTCGTGCGCTGACAGCTTCGAGGGGGGCGGACGGCCGCACGCAAAACTTCATCGTCATCATCGCCCGCAGCACTTGTATCAGCACCAGGCCCGCCACCATTGTCACTTCCCTCGTGAAGGCACGAAGGAAAACTTCGCCGGCGGTCCTCGCGGCGACGACGACGAAGACGACACCCCCGCCACGAGCGAGGATGGCAGCGGCGTCGGTAGTTGCTCTGTAACGTCGCCCGCGTCGGATTTTGACAACAACAACAATGCGGAACTGCCCGACGTCCCGGATCGCAACGGCGACAGCAGCAGCAGCAGCAGAAACCACGCTGGAAAGTCGGCCCCACAACACGAAGCAACACCACCTCAACGGGTGGCGCTCACCTTAAGGACTTCGGAGACAACCACTGTCGAATCGAGTTCGGCGAGCGCGGGCGAATTCGAATCGCCCTGCGTGTCATCGCCCGATCAGGCCGAAGCGGCCATTGGGGGCCATCGGCAACGAAACGGCGACGAAAACCGCCAGGAGGACGCAGTGCCAGTCGTCCCTCAAAAAAACCACCACGTCAACAACCACGACAGCAGCGACGAACCAGCAGAACACGGCGGGGACGCCGCAGATATTGCGCACGCGTCTACAGGTGCAGTATATATGACCGAAGTCGGTTTGCACATGCATGTATAAAACAGTCCTATATATATATATATATATATATATATATATATACAGGGTTAAACAGGCTAAGTAACTCCTGAAAAAATTGCCATATAATTAAAAAAAACTTTACAAGTATTGTTTATATTTCTACACCCTAATGAATCTAGTTTCTGGTATATACATCAGTTTCCAAAATGACGCCGCAGATATTGCACACACTTCTACAGGTGCAGTATTTATGACAAAAATAAGCAGTACTATATATATACAGGGTTAACCTAGCTAAATAACTCCTGAAAGAATTACCATGAATTAAAAAAAAAACTTTACAAGTATTGTTTTTAGTTCTACTCCCAAGTTAATCTAGTTTCTGGTATATACACCAGTTTCCAAAAGAACCCGTTGGAGATGAATCACCGCTTCAAGTCTGCCGAAAAAGATTTTGCACAAATCACGAACGATATCTTGGTAGTCTTTCTTCTTTACCATCGTAGTTGTATTGGTCCGCCGTGTTGTGCCGCACAGCCACCAAACCTGTATTATTGTATCATTTAATAGTGCTTATCAGAACAATTTTCTAGAGTTTAAAATACCGTAACTCGCTCTTAGATGTGCTTAACATGCATGCCCGCCAAGATGGAGCGGCACTGCCACATGATGTCGCTTGATTTCCATGGTCTCTGGCATACCGAAACTAGCGTAGTCGCCACGAGGCGATCAGACTGAGTGAAGAGAAGAGCTCATTTAGGACAGAGTGGCAAGTTTCAAACAATGGGGAACACCTAGTCTGGCTAGCTCTGTATATATATATACTGAGTATTTTTACTAAATGATACACTAAAAATGTTGAGGCGCCCACGAATTGGCTCAATCGGTAATAGCGTTCGCAGGGCATCATACAACGTCTCGTCACGTCCTGTCGATTCCCTTCGAAAATATATCGGCTAGGTAGTAGCGCTAGTCAGTGCAGTTAATTTATTCGCCGTGAGTAGACTACCGTCCGTCGTTTTTCGTTCAGCCATGAATCGGCGATTATGTGAGTAACTTTGACGTTTAAAAAGTGAAGGTCATTCATGTTATCAACTAACCCAATACCAATTTGATTGTGGGGACCGCCGCACAGTTATGGCACCGATACAGGCACGCAAAGATGCCATGCTTAGCGTATTGATGCAGGATCAGTACGGACCACATGCTACGGCGGAACATGTTTACTCGAACAGCTCTGCGAGTACGCAGGCAGAAATATCGCAGTGAGAAATATCACAGGCCGATTTAGTAGAGCCCCACGGATGGGCCTGTTTGAGCAAATGATACATGAAGTGCTCAAAACATTATTCGTATGGCTTACTGCCATACGAAGTGTCGTGACGCCGCCCAATGTATGAGACTTATCATCGAGAGTATACCTAAAAGAACGATGATTATTTTTGTTGCATTACGACTGTTATTCCCTTTACAGTAGAGTGCGGCTTGCCATCGGCAAATGAGTCGTATGCTGTGGTGACAAGTGGTGTGGAAGAGGAAAAAGAGGAAGACAAAAGCGCCGACGTGACTAAGCCTGTGACTGCTAAGGACCTCGATGTCCTGCACCGAGCCCCGAAGGCGGCAGTGACTTCAGGCCGAGGCAGCAAAACTTCAAGCGACCTCGTACGAGAGGATACCATGTTGGAACAGTTTGTGCAGCGCACCATTGACGGTGTGCTGCGTGAGGCCATCAGCGAGGTTCAAGGCAACATAGAAGAGAGCATGAGTGAGTTTAGTTCTTTTTTTTACTTTCGCCAATGAAAAACCAACTCATGAATAGACATGTAGCACACCATATTGTTGCTCTGCTATGTAATTGTTAATTGGCCATGTTTTCGCATTTAGCGCCGACTAGGATCCACGGTAGACCTGGTCCTATGTCATTTGCATTTGGTGCAAAGTTCGTCACCGGTTTTCTAAGCTAAACTGACAGCATTAATTTTGGCCATCTTTTATGGAGCCGTTTGTGCTATTTGTTTTTGTTTCGTTTTTTTCTAATTATGATGGCATGCCATGATTATCTCTGCAAAAAACGTTACACCATTCAAAAGGCCACAGCATGGTATCTCTATATTATAATTGAACCGAATTTTTTTTAACTACGACTGAGACTACGAAATGTTATGTATATAAAAAAAAAAAAAATATATATATATATATATATATATATATATATATATATATATATATATATATTTTTTTTATATATATATATATATATATATATATGGTCGATCAAAAAGTTAGTAAAATATAGCGCAACAATATAGTGCTTAAAATTTTGACTTTACCTATTCAAGATTGAGTCATTTTCCTCTTTTCTAGAACTGTTTCACTCTCATTCCCGACTAATACTATGAATATTGAAAATAGTGAAGCAATTCCCAATTCAATTATCTTCTCCCTAACGTTGCCTCTATATAATACGCCCATGATGGTACGCATCGTGTTGGTAAAATAGAGCACTCTTTTTAAACAAAAGTCTCAATAGCGGCTCAAATCCACTGTTGTTTGCGGTCTCGGAACTCGTGGTAAAAGGTGGCTCGTGTAGTGTCTCAAACAAAGAGCACAATTGTACTGTCATATGTGCTCCGCTTAGGCGCTCAGTCTAGAAACCCTGCGCTTTCTTCCACTGTACGTTTCCATTGTACGTTTTTTTTTTAAATAAAAGATCCCCAGTAGTCACTGGGGTTTACCGTTTCCGTACTCAGCACTGTCTTTAAACGATGCAAAGTTCCGTGCAGAGACCTGCGCCGTTGTTGCTAGTATTGTTCCTATTAGAAAATAGAAAAGAATGCCACCGGCGTGGATATCGTCTGTCACGCCGCCTTAAAGACAAGCATCTGTCGTGTGTTTTTAGGCTACTCTCGTATACTCTTACATCGTTTCCTAACAAACGGCCGCATAGAAAAGATTAGAGTGCCAACAATATTGTTTTGATACTAAATGGAGTCGTGTTAGCAGAAATGCCACTACTGAGCCAATGCCTTAAGGTTCCTTGATACTCCATCGGGCTGATGCGAATCGTTGCAGCAAGAGACCGTTAAAGCTAGGCGTCTTTCATATTTTCGGTATCTTTCTCATGTCGCTGACTTTTTTTGTCTGACACACGCGGGGCAGCTTCGACTTCCACTACTACTTTTGAAAGCGGCTTGTATTAGATTTAGCTGGCTGGCTATTTCTCTCACCTTCGGATTTGTAGACAGGGCTGCATATTATTGTATTATTACTGGTATTTTCATGGCAATTTCATCTTTTTTTCTCAAAAAGGCTACACCTTAGCCTTGCGGTTGATGCCAATGGTTCACTGCACTTGCAATATTATTCATTATGACCCACCACAGTGGGTTTTCCAATCACGTTCAATCTGCAACAAGTCCCACTTAACCAAAAAAGACGTTTTCTCAGGCAAATGCTTACATCTGTATTCTAATAGTCAATACTTGTCGCAAACAGAATCTCAACGTACTTCTCTGTTTCTCTATACCAGGCTACTATATTTTCCGTCGCTCTCGACTTAGATGCTTACGGCTCCAATGGAAGCGTGGTTTTGTTACGGTAGCTGAAGTCAGTACCTTTGACCTACTGGTTCTTATTTACGATTTTAAACTTTATGTTGATTGCAGTCGCTCTCTCTCTCTCTCTATCACACACACACACACTTCTGCTCATCCCTTCAGAGTTAGGGAACGTCACGCAGTCAGCGCTTGGGAAACACAGCGCTGTCCCTCATAGACGGGGCTCAGCTAACAGCCGTCTATGCGAGACGCGTGTTCCAGTCTATGCTTTGACAGATGTCAGACAACAACAGACGCATGTCCCGACGGATAAGCGGAACGCTGCCAAAACGCCAACCTCAATAGAAAGCTGCAACGGCTGCTGGCGGTGGCGGCTCGTATAGGAAGCTCGTATAGGCAGTTGAATGTGGGTGGGAAGCTAAAAGGAAATACAGTAGTAGTAGTAGTAGTAGTAGTAGTAGTGGTAGTAGTAGTCGTCTGTCTCTTCATGCATTCATAATAGCGTAAGAAGATTGGCATGAGACAGGTCCAACATTTGTGTATGAGCAGGCCAGGGTTTCTGCTTCTCTCTCTCTCTCTCTCTCGCTATCTCTCTCTTTATGCACGAGCGACGGTGAATGTTCGTATAAAGGGGGATACGGCTGGTCGTGCTCGACACGGAAGGCCACTATAATAATAATAATAATCTGTGCCAAGGCACAAAATAACGAACCGTCACACGAATGAACCTAACAACGGCAGCATTTGCTGCTTAATTAAGGTTGCTGCTGGTCGTACGGAATGTAGTCGAGGCGTACTCCGAGCCTATCCTTCGGTGCGCGTCTCCGATAGCGTGTATCTTCCAGCGGGTGTATTCTACGGCAGCAATTCCGACGAGAGCGGTCGAAGAGCTGAACTTAATATATGTATATATATATATATATATATGACTGATTTATTTATTACTCGCTTGACATGTATTCTCAAATACACATGTCACCCTTTTATATCAAGGGCGCTTAGAGCGGCAGCATAACCTACTTTAAAGTTAAAATAGATTACACGTATTGCGAAGGAATTGCTAAGCCAATGTGCCTTGCGGCATGTGTGGTGACTATCACTTGTCCGTTCCGTCTAGGCCAGGCGAAGACCATTTCAGAGGACCACCCGAACGGAGGCGGTGTTTCCGTGTTGTACCCTAACATGCAGACGTTGTTTATCGAAGGACGACGATCTGTTATCACCGGATAACAAGCAAAGTGCCGACGTCGCAAATCAGCTATCTGGTCCAAACGCCAAAAGCGCCCAAGGGTTTGATCGCGAGAGGACAGAATTCCTGGGGGTACTCGATTGATGAGAATTCGGCTTATCTTAGCTTACTTATCTTGGCAATGCGGCCTGCGTATTCAGCTTTGAATGCGCCGCCATTGACTATAGAGGGGTCTAGGGAGTCGGTAGCGGTTGCACCCGAAACCTGCATTTGTTTCGCTCAAAGTATGTAAATGTCATCCCGTCTGGACGCTTGCCGTCCTCCGGGCAGAGGCCAAGCGGTTCTAGGATGCACTATTTAAGGCTTATGCTGAAGGTTGATAATCCACGGTAGGCCGTGATGTTCCAGTTTGTCGACACTGCAAACCCACTTTATTTGAAGTCACGTGATCTTCTCGTACAGTAGGCGAAAATATTGTTCTTCTGAGCCTTCCCAAGGCTTCTTTCTTCTTCAGTACCCCGTTTGGTTTTTCCCTGGCCACACAATCTGTTTTTTTGACGTTTGGGATGAGTTCCAAAGTCTTGCTCCTTGTGTAGCCCTGTAATTTCTGATAGTGTTACGTTTATGATAATATATATATATATATATTTTTTTTTTATATATATATATATATATATTTACGGGATAACATGGGGGAAATGCCGGCAACTCTGGCAAGAAGTTGTGGGTTCTTGGCGGGACACGCGCCTGTTTGACACGATCTATTGCCAAACAAGTAGGTCATTCGGTAACGCAATTTAGTTTGCTTCAAGACATCCGACTTTTTCAAACAGATCAGGCAATTGTAACACCGCATCTTCGATTTCTTTGAGACGGCTCCGCCAGCTATTTGTCCCCTTCTTCATTATCTCTTACTTTAATACGGCTCTATACTCTTGATAATCGGTCAAAGCTTCGTCTTGTGGGATTTTCTGGGGCTTTTTTGGCTCATACTAAGCTTTGCTGCAGACAGACCTCTTCTAAGGAGTCTTGTTTCACCAATATTTTGGTCAGCAGTTGTCCGCTTTGGATGTATGAGCTTTGTGGCTGGAGTGCATGCACCAGGGCGCTTTGGAGCCCTAAGGTTTGGGGTACTCCTACGTCGGTGATTGCCTTGCAAATCTCTGTTTAGATAATTATCTCTGATCCTATAGTAAGTTTAGCCGCCTGCAGCTGGCCTAAGTAACTACGTATATAGCGTGAACTCTATGCGGCAGTTGTCACAGACTTCGCAACCCCTTGCTTTGCTAGTATGTCATGGAAAATTGTTAGGTCAACATGTAGGTATTGGCATGCCCTGCGAAAGGTAAAGTGTTTATGGTGCACGTATATGTCACGACAAGTTGCTCAATCGACTAAAGTTCTTTCTCTTTCATCTGTTTTATTTTCCCCTGTTTCCTCTGCTGCGTTGATGTTCCTTGTGACTAGGATGCCCATTCCACTACTGGTGTCGCGTACTACTTCCTTGAGTCCAGTGAGCGCAGATGCAACACAAGTATAGACTTCACTTGTTTCCCCTTTCTTTGTCCGATCATGGCCGATTATACACCATTCTGGAAACCTTGAAGACCAATTTAAGAGTGGCCTGTTTAGGTTTTGAACCGACGACCTCGCGAATGCAAGGCAATGGCTTTGCTACTAAGCCAACTTGCTCGGTATAAGCGAGGAACTGGTTAATTATTGTAACGCTAAATATTAGATCCGTGTACCACCCTGCTTTTGTGCTTGCTCTACCATATTTAGATCACTGATGGCAACAAAGCTTGCGTTATTTCTTGTAGCATGTCGTGCGCTAGCCTGCTACTTTTGCAGTTTGTTGCAGTTGCATGGCATTGACTTTAATGTTTTACTGGGGGTTTGTACATCCGTGTCTTAAAACCATCCGACTTAGTTCTACCACCTTAATTAGCGTGTGCTGACTGCTTGGCCACATGGATTCGAAGGTAATTAGGACATGCAGATCTAGCACGGCAGCTCACATTCCCACATACGTAATATCTAGGGTCTTCGGCCTCGCAGCCTTAGGCGACGTGTCTAGCGTTCCCGCACCCGCAGCATAACTGGGCTTCGACTTTTCTTTTTCCTGTATTCCCAGATTATGTGTCTCTGTGATGCTTTCCAAACAGATAACCTGTCTGCAGGTCTCGGTGGCTCTTCTGCAATGTCTCAGTCAGCTTCTGGTAAATGTAAAGGGACACAGATTCTGCGTTGGTTTTGTAATGGCATCTCTCAAGGGTTTTGCATAGTATCTCTAGAAGCCCCCTGTGGGTAGATCTCTGGGACTGTTACCCCCTTTCACCAGAGTAAGCGTTTTTCTGCTGGGGGACGCCGGGTTGTGTTTGCCGGTCGGTATTAATAAGCTTAAGTTGTTCGCTATTCGTTAGCACCGCCACTCCTCCCGCCCGAACGGGTGGGCGCCAATTTAGCAAGCGGAAATGTATTTGACGGCGGCCCGGTTCTTATCTGACTCTATTGTGATGAGCATTACCCACGCGTATCGCGACTCTGTTCTTTGAAAGGCGGGAGGTTTTAATTGTGCCCTTCGGACAGTCGCGTATTCTGCTTCCAATCCCCGCGAGCTCTGTTTCCGATCATGGCCGATTGGCTTTCGTCGACTTTGTCCTTTATCCGGTGCAAAACGTGCATTGTCGAAGCAAATGATGGTAGCCTCAATGTCCGTTGGTGTGGCAATATGTTTTTCCTTAAGTGCAGTGAACTGCTTCTCCACATGGCCCAGACTCCCTGCGCTATCCTGCAGAGCCCCTTCAACTCGGGTCTTCTTCATCTCTTTGGACTTTTAACTGGCTGCGGCTCGACGGGTTACATCCTCTGTCGGGTCGTTTGTCAAAATCGCCACTGCTGCGAATTTTTTTCGTTGAGTCTAGGTCAGCGGCGTTGCGACAGGCATGCTCTCCATGTCCTCCTTCTCTGAGTCGGAGTCCATGTCGGTGTCCTTTTCCGCTTCTTCACTATCTCGTCTGGGTCCACTAGTAGGAGAGCCGAGCGAGCGGATGAGGAACACTGTGCTCTTGAAGGTTTCCATCTTATTTTTCCTTTATTTTGTTTGCGCCTTATTTGCTATGCTGTGTTTGCCTGGTTTTATATGTATTTATATCGTAATGGCCAAGTAGGCGTTAATTAGTTTGCCAAAGATTTACGAACCAAAAGAAGGCAGGAGCAATTTCCTGATATCATTGGCCGAGTCAAGCACCCGGAGAGAAGCGCCCTTCAGTATTGTACAAGCGTATCGATAAGAACAAACAAGCCCTTCCCTGGGACCTGAAGGCGGAGGAGAGGCAAAGAGTGTGTCACAATAGCAAGAGCTGCAAATAAAGAGCTACATTTTTGATTAGCTGTTCTAATAGATCACGTGCCTTTGAATAGGGTTAACAAGTGTTGAAACAGAGCAGGCCGAACGGTGGGAGGAACCCGTGGGTGACCCCAGCCAAGTGACCCAAGTGGCACTCGCCACTTTTCCTGATGGCGCACAGTTACTGTTCTATGGAGATCTGGGCTATCAGAGAGTGAAGCTTAAGGAAAAGGCACGTTTAGTGGGTATGGGTTTTAGAGGGCTAACATCCGTCCGCTGGTACTGAGTTCTGCATCGAGATGGGAAATGGGACCTACTCGCAACAAAGAAACATATATATATATATATATATATATATATATGTGATTATTCGGCGTTTTGTGTATATTGTGTATTTGTATACAGAGCACAGTCAAAAGCGCAGTTTGCAGTGTCAAAGCCGTGGTAAGTGACGCGCGGTCACGATGCACCCAGGTCGATTTTGGCGTGTGCCACTTTTTTGTATACATAAATCATCATCATATTTATTTCACTCATTTTGAGTATGCATATAACATAGAAAATTATACTATTATACAGTCAGCTGCTCTTCTTTTCTTTTTGTTTTTCATTTTACATAAAGTCTTAATACATAAAGAAAGAGAGAGAGAGAGTGAGAGGATAGGTATCTCTTGCTTTCTATACTTTTTCGTTTGTTCTGCCTCTCTCTCTCTCTCCTCTCTTCGCATCAGCTGCCGTCTGCTGTCGGCAGGTGATGCAATGAGAGATAAAAATATCTATTCTGGCTTTGACCGACACAAACACACACACACACATACCCATATATTTCTCTCTTTCTTTCTCTCTCTCTATCTATCTCTCGTACGCGCGCACGTTTTCTCCTTACCTTGCCTGCTGACTCACCACTGACTGGCTATGTGCCGACTTGCAGAGAAATCAAGCGTGCAGAACCAGCCGGGCTGTTCGGGCATTACTTCGACCGAGCTGTACGCCGAAGCTGTCGCCCGCAACATCATGAACGGCGTGATCAGCGGGGGCAAGTCAACGGATTCAGGACGTCGACGTCCACCCCCGATCATCATCGAGGACTCGATCAACGCCAATCCGGCGGCGGCGGCCAGTGTGCCGCCACCCACGAGCGCCCACGAGCAGTGCATCCGACAGCGGGCCGAACAGCTGGCCACCGTACGTATAGCAATATATAAGTAAATCCCATCAACACAAGGAGGCGGCGTTTGAAGACGAGTCGCCGTGACCCAACCGACAACGACGACGACCTCAGCTCATATTAGACCGGGCCTTGGTTGACCGCTAGATCTGGCCTTCACCATCTATCCGCCCACTCCCTGTCACTCTCATAATGTTCTTGTAGCATATACACACGTATGCATCTTCACACGCACACACCTCTCTGAATGTTTCCCGCGTATATCGGTACACGGTACATTGCATAATACTGCGCACAAGTTTCAACACACCTCGCTTAATATTACGCGCACTTTTTTTCTCTCTACGTAATGTTGTACATAGACTTTTACATGTGTTGCGCAATTTTGCACATACATTATCACACTGAATATCGCGTAATATTGCACACTTAGATTACACTTATTTACACAGCTCGCTTAGGGTTAAGCACATTTGTTAGAACATATGTCGTTTAATATCGCGCACACGTTCCTAAACATCTTGAATGTTGAAGGTGTGTGCGCAATATTAAACGAGAATATCGAATTGAATCGGTCTGACGGTGCAAAAACGTTAGATTAACGGGTTGGGGCATTGGTCTAAGTTGGTTTCATACCCGTGGCCTGAGAAAGACGGAAAAACTAGTATAGTGTACATTTGAACTTACCCAAAAATAGCTTGGTCGAGACACTAGTTGTGCGACACAAATTTATGACGAGACATAGTATTTGAATCGGACACTTTGCTTACTGTCGGCGAGAGATAAAATTTTCTAAAATAGTTAGTCGTTTTTGCCAACAATAAACATACCTTGTCATAAAGAACGACTGAAATAACCTATTAAAATATTTTTTTTGCGTTTTAACGTAGTCTTGCCTACGATCAACTGGTTTATAAATACCTCGTTTGATCAAGTTTCCATTCCATGACCAAATTACACAAGCTGTAGAAAGCTTTACACACAACGCATGTAAAAGTGATTGTATTTATCAGCACACAAGTAAATAGATGTTTTTGGGTTTTGTCCTCATGCTATATGTAGGAGTCAAAATAGGCGAAGTACAACTTGGATAAGATGCTACCTGGCCTCCAGCACGGACAGACCGCCTCGCGCTCTGTATACATCTGCCCTATACTTATCTATACATTCGACCTCTTAATTTCCTATATACAGGTTGCTTATCACGTGCCAGCGGCACACTGTGTGACATACTGCACAGCTAGCGCATCTGAATCAAAATATATTTGACAAGGAATGATATATATATATATATATATATTGATCGATTTTGATTGATTTATTGTTCGCTTGGCATGTACCTAAATACACATGCCACCCTTTTATATTAGGGGCGCTTAGAGCGGCAGCATATACATTACCTACGCATCCATATAATCTATGTCTACTTATATATATATATATATATATATATATATATATATATATATATAGCAATAACACACCTAATTCGAACGCTTTAGGCCACGCATGCAATAAGAAGCTGTTGGCGTTCATTCCTTAGGAAATCATCCAAAGTGCTCTACAGTCGAAGTCGATGACGACGTCTGACCATGCACCGGCAACCGAGGTCGGACGGGACGTAACGAATGGCCGGTGTGCCGATGACCAGGAAAGAAAGAAGGCCTCGAGTTCCCCACGCTTGAGCCTGACCGACGTCTGCCACGCGTTTCAACAGGGTGTTAAAGGAAGCGGGGATTTTTTAGGTGCGTGTCCTATGTAGGTACTTGCAAACGTGATATATAATATACTACTATGTGTATGGCGGCTTTGCGTCACCACACGTTGCGTGCCACATTCTCTCACCATCGAGCGAACGCAGTCCGATCATTTGAAGCTTTTGCAGCATGGGCGAATAGCCCATGTGACCGAGTACCCGGTGCCATAGTCATTTAATAATAAATGTCATATTTTCTTTCCTCTTCAAAATAAATATTAACTGCCAATTTAAAGTCGTTTTTGTATAGCTGGCATACTAGTTTTGGCAGTGTTGACTGACAGTGACCTAACGTCATCTACGGTACGCGCCATGACGCCGAATAGTTTCAGCGTCGAGCGTTGCGTTGACAGAGTGAATGGCATGACAAGAAAACGACACATATACCTAACAACTAATTGTTGCTTGCCGTCTGGGCGAATGCAATTGCAGGAGGAGGTGCCACGTCTCCAAACCGTGGGGAGGCGTCTCCGACGGCACTAAGAGATTTAGCCACGGAAACATCTGGACCACGACCGATAACGACAGTGGCTCAGCCACCGATGAGTCAAGAACAGGGTCGGCCGCTGCCACAGCACACAGTGCCCGACGAAAAGAATCTCAGCCAGTACAACAACAGCAACAGCAGCAGCAACAACAACAACGGCAGCGATCTCTCAGCAGAGGTCCAAATGAAGCAACAAATTCGGCGAGAACTGCCGAAGTGCGTGGCGAATCCTCGGAGGCCACCTCGTCAACTCCACGATCACCTATGCGAGTCCTATGGCGTATACGGTCGTTGTCCGTCGGACTCTCGCAGCGATTTATGTTTGGAAACCATCAATCCGAGCAGCAGCAGCAACACGCCACAGATGACCAACATGAACAAGAACAACGACAACACTAGTAACGTCATTAGTAGTAGTAACTGCACCAAGCAAAACAACAACGATGACTACGACGACGACAACGCCAACAGCAACATTAACAACAATAACGGCGACGACGACGACGACGACGTTTTGAACTGCAATAACATCAACAAAAGCAACAACAGCAACATCAACAACAACAACAACAACAACAATAGCCATAGCGTCAACAGCGACCTCAGCAGCAGCAACAACAACGACAACATTAATAACAACAACGACCACAACAACAGTAGTAGCTATACCATCAACAGCGGCCTCAGTAACAACAACAACAACAGCAACGTTTGCAACAGCAACGCGATTATAAACAACGACAACAACTGTAACCACAGCAACGGCATACTGTGCCAGATAGGCTCGATTGAAAGTAATTCGATGCACAGAACGGAGGACGGTTGCATCACGTCTCAACGTGTAAACGATCTAGTCGAAGAAGCGATAAGCGACGATAATCAACGAATTGTTGTTGATGACTTGCTGACGAAGGCGGGGACGCCGAATCGCACGGCGACTTCAGCGGAAGAAGCGGCGACGACGACGACGACAACGACGACGGCCAACAACGGTGCAACCCTCAACGAAGTTGAGGTTGCTGAGTCGAAATGTGTACGAGGCCCTTCTGGGGACGTTACGACCGTTAGCGCTCCTCCAGTGATGGCGGTGGCGGCGGCGACGAATTTGACCAATGATAACAACAGCACCAGCAGCAACAACAACAACAACAACAGCAGCACTTTCAGCAAGTACCGAAGTTATCGCTGCATGCAGCAATAGACGCGCGACAAGGACTATGTTCACCAACCAGAGTCCAATATTCCAATTAGATTCTGATCGTTACGTCCCGACCGCCTTTTGCCTCACCACCATTGCCAGCACCGCCATTGTGGTTTCGGTCACCGCAAATATCAGAGCCTCAGCTGTTTCCCCTCTGTACCGGTGCTCCTCCTCGCTCTGTACATTCTCTCTTTTTTTTTCCTTTGTGTCCCGGGGCTTTTTCCTTCAACCTCGCGGTGTTAAAAACCGTATTTAAGGTGTGGCCTCGTACATGTAGACGTCAACAGTCAGATCTCCAGTTGAAGTAATTAGCTTTTGATGATGGTATGTGCTTTTATATATATATATATATATATATATATAGAGAGAGAGAGAGAGAGAGAGAGAACCAAAGGGGAACACGATCCGTTCGCTTTCATGTCGCTCGTAGACCTCTCAGCTGTATGGCCAGCCAAAGGTCCAGACTGTCCAGACTAGGTATAGCTATACTAAGTTAGCAAAGCAAACGTTCAATAACAGTTTACGTTAGCGATAAACAAACGAACGTATATATAAATATAAATATATATATATATATATATATATATATATGTATATATATATATAGAGAGAGAGAGAGAGAGATTGATCAACACAGAGAGAATGTACAGGAGGAGAGCACCGGCAGCCGCGTTTCGTCCGCGTTCGTCCAACAGGGGAGATCCATGAGCTGGTCCATGAGCCACTAGGTAGGCCTGGTTGTTAATTGAGTCCTTCGGTTGCGTCTGTTTGCTGTTGTGCGCATACAAAGATACGAGAAAAACGTGGCTGATTGGCTGGCACGGACGCGTCTGCCACAACGCTGATCAAAACCCACTTTGTGCTGCTGTGCCACTGTTGTTTTTATTGTTATTGTTGCTGTTGTTGTTGTTGTGGTTGTCGTTGTTGCTGTGGCAGCTTTGCTGTTTGGCTTGGCTGTCAGCGTGACAGTATGTTAGTTGTGTCAACGTGACAACACACATGTGTATGTGAGCCTCGAGTGAAGCCGGCCGGCACATATATGGCGATGATGGTGACGACGACGACGACGACGACGATGATGATGATGCTGATGCTGAGACCAATGATTAAGAGAGAGAATTGATGGTGATAATGATGATGATGATGATGATGCTGCTGCTGCTGCTGATGATAATCATAATACGGTCCGGCTGAATAAATTCAATAGCGAAATTCGACTGGTCACGGCGTGGCTGCGTGTAATGAGAGACTCGATGCGACGCTACGCACGCATGCACAGGCGGGCCCTCGAGTGAGAGAGGAATAAGGAAAAAAAATGTGCAGAGCTAAGAGGGCACCATAGAATACGTATGGCCGACGTGGGCAAGGGAAGGCAGCGAACCAAAAACGCAGCAAAAAGCACAGAACGAGATCATGAACTGTTTTCGTGTGCGTATGTGGCGAGAGAGAGAGAGAGAGAGCGAGAGGGGGACAAAAACGACAAGGCTTAGTTAAACGAAGTCTAGCCACACGGACGGATGCAAGCCACCTGAGGGCTGATCATGAGCGACATGTAAGTAAAGTATACATACACACGGCTACACTCATGCATGCCTTCGAGTGTACTTCGCCTACGAACTAATACGAACTAACGTAACGAATAGTTAGAAGTGGTCGTAGTAGTAGTAGTAGCACGTAGTAGCAGCAGCAGCATCAGGAGAACCAATACCATTAGACAGACAGACGACGTCGAAGAATCGTTTCGTGACGAGACACGTTGTCGTCACGATTGCTGTTCACTACGTTCGTACGACTTTACGTCGATGTATCGCCCATCCTGTCCTTCTCTCACTTGCTGTTGCTTCGCGACTCCTCGTTGGGTTCTGCGCCTGGTTAACTTGGTTAACCGTCAAGCAATCAACCTAATGGAACGCCGCTCCTTTGCCAATGTGTCGTACCTCTTAGCAGCGCTGCATGCTGCCCTTGTCTTTGTCTAATTACACGTCCCCCCGTGATGCTGGCCGGTCGTTTGCACACGATTCGAGCCTGCTGTTACAACTACTACTACCACTACTGCTACTTCTTCTGTTTTATCGGTACGTTGTGAAGCAGTGCTAGTTGTTATCGTATATATATATATATATATATATATATATATTGCTACGTGTAATTAAGATTGGCGATAGTAAACGAAACTCTCTTAGTAATAAAAACAAGGGATATGGCTAGTTGTTTGCTGTTGCCTTGTTGTATGCATGTACACATGCATATATATATATATATATATATATATATATATATAAGATCTCTAAATAAATCGTAAACCTTTTGAATCGAGAGCATGAACAAAAAGAATAAGACGGCAAAATCCTAATCATTTAATGGTATCTGTCCATGTTTACATTGTCTCCCTATCTGGCTGAATGTGCGGGCTTCTTTTCTCACGCCCTCACGCTATCTCTGTTCCTCTCTCTCCCCCTCCCCCTCCCTCTCTCTTTCTCTAACTGCCTCTTTCTTCCATTTTCTGTGTGACCTTCGTTTGACTTCAGTCGTCGGAGACGGCGACGAAGCGTGCCGGCGGACTCCGACCTGAGGACGTCTTTGCTACGTCATTGCAAAACGCCTACCTGTACGTCCACATCGCTCGGCACCACTGCGGCATCGCCTCATCATCTGCCTTCACCAGAGTGTGGTGGTCGTGCTGGTGCTGGTGGTGGCGGTGGACCGGCCTCGGGCGCCGCCGTTAAGCGCGGCGGCTACCACAGTTTTGGCGACCTCGACGAAGACGAACCCGACGAACACATCGTGTTCGCAACAATGGCGCCGCCCATCGCACCCGTGTCGACGGTGCGCCCGCAGCCGCCCCCGCCGGAAGACCTCGACAGTGGATCAAAGCCGACCGACGAATCAAAGGTTAGCTAACTCTTCATGATTCCGAAATGGAAAAAGCAACCAGTTATCGTCAGCAGGTCGTCGAAGCCGCCGAGGGCGCGGCATTGTTTCCTACCCTGTGCTCCGTCTTCATCTCGCCCCCCCCCCCCCCGCCCCCCCTACCATTCCTACTCCTGCCAGTAAGCGTCGTTTTAGCCAATTGACGTAAAGACAGTTGGTGGTGCTGAGCAATGCCGCCGCAAACAAATTACGAACATCCTAACGCGGACGTAAGCAAAAGCCGTTCTTGTAGCGCGTGCCTGTACTGTAACTGAACAAACGTTTGCAGTGTCAGTTAGCAGTGTTGTTTTCGCCTCAAAACTTCTATCTAATGCCCGCAGTAGCCGAAACCACGTTGCCCTTGCTGACTGACGGCAAGTGATAGCAATTGCCTTATCTGTTCTTCCGGTCTGCGGCGGCATTTTGCAGCTTCTGCACTGCACTTCTTGCCAGATCACAAACAAACTTTGCTGTGCCACAGCTCATAAGCTCGAGGGTCTCCAAAGACGTTGCCACAAATACTATAGTCTACCAGTTCTAGTGTAATAATGCTACCCATTGTCTAGACTCTAGTATTTACGGTTTGTGTCTCATTAAGCATGTTCTGCCATCTATCCAGCGGCGATAGAGCTGCTGCTATTATTATTATTTTTATTATTATTTAAGGCGGTTCGGTGTAGATTACGAATTCGCTATGCTGCTTCTCTCAGCCAAAATCTAAGAATAGCAATGAAACGTTTACGATGAAGGGTAAGTCAATAATCAAGTAGCTCTTCTGCATAAGCAGTGGCTTTGTGTGGACTGGCTTGACCAAGGGGTTAACTTCGATTCACCTAGAAATCGCCGCCGTAAAGGGGCTTGGAAGTTGCCTTGAGAAGCTGTTTTCCTCGTAAGGGCAAGTTCAGATTCCTGCTAGGTATAGTCTCCGTTAGCCGTGTGGAGGTAATGACCACTTAGCAGTAAAGCGAATATTTTATTAGCCGCGTATCTGCACCAAGTCTAGCAAAGGCGTGGGTTTTTATGCGCCCTTTTGCGCCGTTGAGGTCGCAGGGTCGTTGCATGACCATAGCCGACAGTCTCGTCTCTAGCGCAATGGTGGAGACTGATTTGCCGTAGGCTTCTCTGCTAGCGAATGGCTACACTAGAATTGAGAACGGGGCGTAGGCGGTCTATAAGATTGTTGAATAGCATGAAAGGCCCGTACCGCCACCATTTCCTAGTCGAGTGAAAACGCCGCCGGATATTCGCAGGGGACGATAATAGGGTAATGAGCCTGAATAACGTCGGACATAACTGTTCTAGTTTATTTAGTTGCAATTCATTACTGTGCCGAGATATGTGTTCATCATCCCTAAGTAAATTCTACCGCGTCGGTGCTACCTTGTAGCACCGACGTGCAAGAAGCAATTCCGACTGCGTTGCGCGCAAAAGTTGTGCAGAATGCTAAAGGTAAATTTAAAATCATATAGAAGGAAATGCCCGGTGTTTGTGCAGGTCTTGCGCCAGTAGTATTTGTGTGTGTGTGTGTGTGTGTGTGTGCGTGATTTTTTGTAAAACTAAGCCAGATGTGTGCGGCTAGTTTGTCGGTAAGCGCATTTCGTAGAGGTTGTGTATTTGTCCTAGCGTCCTGTGGGCCGCAAGCTTCCGAAATTATGTTTGTATAGTGAGTCGTTCTCAAGGGACGACATTGCTGACATGGCCCTCTAACTTAGGGCTGGCTGCAGAAAGATTGCTGCCACTTGTAGAGCGTAGGCCTCGAATGGTGCCTAGAGTCGGGCCTTCTGTTGAGAGACCCATACGGGAAGACGGTCCGCGTCACGGTGCCTTTTGTTTGCCTGGAGGTAACCGTCATCTCGTGCACTTGGATTGGAAGCGTGGTTCTAAGCCATTAGTTAGCAGAATGAGTGCATAGTCCGTTACTACCTTTATGTTGTTATTATTGTAAACATAAGGGTCGAATTGCTTTATTTCCCAGATGATTGTTATGTCGGTAACCGGGTTGGATTGAAGTATGCGAGCAAAGCTGGTCACGCTTGGTGTGCTTCGGCTACAAAGGTTGTGCTTTGCGGTTTTCCCATGTGCAAGCTTTATAACCTGTTACATAAATGTTTGTAACGTGTGCATGTGATTTCTGTAGTACTGAAAATGAACGTGGGTAATATGTTTGTTCTGGTATGCCTCGGGGACCTTCAACTTAACGACTATTCGTGAAATAGCATTTCTAAGAATTTGATTATTTTCTAAGATTCAGTATTTCAGATTTGCGCCTAATCAAGAAAACTATACACGTTTGCACGGAGTTATGATAATATTTTTAGCATTATCACGTTTTAAGAGTAAGCGATTGCTTGCTTTGTACGTGCTGTCATTATAGGGCAGTTAGTGCAAATGGATTTATATTTAATGAAAGCGACTCATTAGTTATGGGCGCGCATACGAGCCATTAAAATCCTCATTGACATTTGTAGTTTTGCCATCGTATCTACGGTGAATCTCGAGTTTCGAAGAGGTTTTTATTGGCTGATAAGCACCGAGGGTTACATGGAACCGGAAAATAACGTGACTACAATCGCTTCAAAAGGAGTATGAGGTACGCCGGGCCGAATCCATGACACGTGGTGTCAGAGTTACTGGCTATCTATGCTAAGTCATTCCCCCGACTGTGCTCATTTATAATTAAGTGTCGCGCAAAAAAGGACAATTAAATGGGCGCCAAAATGAGGGCAACCGATATATACACTTACTTGAGAAAACACGCTAGGTCGCAGATGCTGGAAATGTTATATCACCGATGAATTAATGTTATGATTGTCAAAAATTGAAGGAAACATGTCTAAAATTAGAAACGAACTGTAGTACCTAAATTTGCGCTTAATTATTTGGCTACAATGCGAAAGCGTTGACACGTAAACTAGTACTGAATTATTTTCTAATGATTATTACAGCGAGCACTGGTACAACGTCTCCAGTCTCCGCTATCATCAGTAAATTTGACCTGCTTTAGTTTTTAAGGCTTTTTAAGGAGTTTGTTCTCTGCTGCCTTCCGTGAACCCGTTGCAATATACAATTTGCTGAATGCAATGAGGCGTATATATATATATATATATCTTTTCTTTTGCTCTACCTTATTTACGATCTACTCTATTCCCATAAACGAGGTTCTAACTCAAATCAGCTCAAGTAAAGTACTAAGCATAGTTATGGTCTTTAGGCAACAATAATATATATATATATATATATATATATATATATATATATGTATATACTATATATTATGTAAACATAGTGTGATATCTGCAAGAGCGTAGACGCTATACTGAAATTGAATAAAAAAGACGAAACTCAGAAAAAACCCGCCCGCTAAACTTTTATGATGTTGGCACTACAACGAGGAACCTGTGCTAGCTAAAGTCAATTTTACTCACTTTCGTACGTACCTAGTAGTAGACACTATGATGCAAAATCTGCTTTTTTTACAACACTATGATGCAAAACATGTTTTTTTTTAAAACAACTTTGGGGCCAACTCGTTACAAGACAGATAGAGAGAGAAAGCCTCGGCGCTTTCCGACGTCATCTTTTCCTACACGCCGCCGTTCCAACAGGCATCGTATGGCGGCATTGTAAGCCTACCTTTGCCGTTGGGGGTCGAGCAACGTTCTGCCGCAATTTGCAAACTGCTTTTTTTTTATCTTCTCGTCGAACTTTTTATTTTGTCATTTCGAAATTCAATTTCATCATCGCAAGCGAGCGAGCGAAGGGGGAGGAAAGAGGACGGCGGGGCGGAGCGGGGAGGGCGAAGAGACGAGAACCTTTTTCGCTGTGTTTTCTAATTTTGTTGTTGTTGTTGTTGTCTGAGAGCTGACTG
Source organism: Dermanyssus gallinae (assembly GCA_003439945.1). Taxonomy (NCBI): domain Eukaryota; kingdom Metazoa; phylum Arthropoda; class Arachnida; order Mesostigmata; family Dermanyssidae; genus Dermanyssus; species Dermanyssus gallinae. The sequence goes on along the minus strand of QVRM01005933.1, from coordinate 106,569 downwards.
TGCTTTGCCTATGCGTTTCTTGCTTCGTTTCAGCCGAGCGGGAAATTGGAGCCGGCACAACAATTGGCAACCACCAACGAGGTGCCGGCAGCCACGGCAGACTCGTCCGGTCCACGGCCACCAGTGCTGCGAAACCTCGCGAGCAGAGTTCCCCTATTCTCGGAGACGCGACACGGCCCTAGTTGGCCATTCGGGTTCTGCTGCTGTGTCATGTAGATGTGACATTCGGACGATGGCACCAACGAACAAACAAAGCTAACTAATCAACGACTTATCTAACTAATTATATAATGGTAACAACAACACCTATAACAACAACAAGAACAACAACAACAGCAACAACAACACCTACAACAACATTGACGACGACGATGAGGTTCGAAGGCACGAAGCGGCAAAAGACGTGTGTCCATGACATCATCATCACCACCACAGCATCTGCGTGTTGACCATGGCTGGTCCTTCAGTGCCCCGTGCATGGCTGGTCCTTCAGTGTCCCATGCATCGTGAGCATGTCGTAAGCAGCACGGACGACGCATGTTCGGTCGCAAGGCCCTCGTACGGGTTGCGGCGGGCGGGAAAGCTGGCCCAGGGCCTGGTGACAACGCTCAAAACCGACGGGAAATCGGGAAGTCGGGATATCGGGGGAACACTACTGAACACTGCCGGCAGTCACGCACTAGACAACGTTGGGATGGCCGCCTCAACAGATGCCTGACTTCCGCGCCGCTACCCTCACCGCGCAATACATTTGCAAATACACATACATACACAAAGGCATTCGAAGAGCATATACTACACCAACAGCGGCACCAAAAACCAACAGAACCGCCATACTCGAGTGTGAATGCTATCGCTATCTGTTGTACTGTGTACGGTCTGCACAAACATAGATGCCCAGAATAGGAGTTACATACAGCAGCAAATGTAACAGCCCTGACAGTGAGTTGTGTGTATCTGTAGAATAGGGATGATAATGATGATGGCCATAGTGTATAGCATGCGCCTACCTGTCTAATGTTAAGCTTGTTGACGATGTTGTGATTGATGACTGGCTATACGTAGATCTGGTCTATATATATATATATATATATATATATTAGTTTCATTATGAAACAGGCTTGTCGACTGTTTCATGGTAAAGCAGAACACACCCCTCCAAGTTATATATATATATATATATATATATATATGCACCCTAATTAATTATTACATGTTGCAATTTAAGGTAATCAATGATGATGGTTATCAGTATACATATCGAACCGCATCGCCCAAAAAAAGAAACGAAGAAATGGAAAACTGATGCCGACGTCGTCTTGCCTAGGATTGCGCTGCAATTACGTTAATTGAATTGTTTTTTAGTAGGTCTCGCCTTGTCCACGATGTAAACGCGTATCGAGCTTCTTCGGCACGCACTTTAGCCAATATCGACAAATCACCGCAAACGCAGAGTAACGACGTGACGGAGGAGCAGTTGCACCAATGTGGTGAAGCTCGTTGTATAGGTTAGCTAACAAAGATTAAGAGGCAACAAATCATTACATATTATCGATGATAATTATAGCTACAGCGATAACATAATGCATCACTGTCTGATATATATATATATATATATATATATATATATATGAAACCCAGTTATATAATTGCCGAGCAGCAATAGTTTTTTTGGTTGAGAAAGGTGCAGGTGGAAGAATGCATTTACGCACACCTGCAACGGGGATAGTGCAACGGGGACTTGATGCCAATATTTTTAGCATAATGTCCACTACAAAAAACCTCTTGACAAAAGGGCTCGTGACGAGACAAGGGGTTTGAATTGTTTCATTATGATTACATTAACCTCTACAATATTTCCTTTAAGATTACTTCAGTTTGAGCAGGGCCCTCGCATAGCCAAGTCTTTCCGCTTGATGATTATTGCAGCGAAGTCCTTATTTATGCTCCAGCTTTTAGTGCCGTTTGAGAAGAGTGTTTGTGTCATTTGTTCGCATGGGAGCCCCCATTTAAAGGGCCACGCCAGCTGCGCCCTATTCAGAGTAAACGCCGTACACACTTCAAACGTATGTTCGACGTCGTCTTCTTTCCCTGAGCCACAAAGAATGCATACTAGCGACCGAACCGGTTCGAGACGACGCAAATGTTTTTCAAAAGTACCGTGGCCCGTGGAAGGAATGTGGACAGCGAGTTGTGAAGTGTTTTACCGGATTGTTCAACCATTCTCTGACATCTGGAGGAATAGTGTGAGATCTGAAACCTGGATGGCCCGTTTGGGTCTCCACCCAACTCGCCTATAGTCTTACATCTGAGAGAGTGAGGCGTTGGTTGGGCGGAGTGCGGCCTCCAAAACTCGTAAGTGTGTCATGGGACTAGTGGGACTGCTAGGACTTGGACTGCAGCAGTCGTGCTATATCGTGCTATCTCGTGCTATATCGAGGGCCAACGGTCTCTGCAGTCATCTAGAAGCCGCCGCCGACATGTAGATCGTGTAGCCCTTCGCTGTCATAGTGGGGCTGCTGCGTGTAGGATGATGCTACATACCACCATCGCTAGGAAACACCTAAGTCGTCGTCAGAAGTGCACCGTTTGCGCGGTAGCAATTTGCTATCAGCCTTTGTGGCCTTAGCAGCCGCATAGTGCGATGTGGGGTGCCTGTCGGGTCGACATCATCTAGGAGCCCCCAGGTATTTTGCTTCACTGCAAATGACAATGGTATATCTCCGCCCCTTCCCCCGCTAGTTCTAGATTAGTTTGCGTCGCAGTTTCTACCCGTTCAGAACTACTTCGATGCCAACCGCTAATCGATCTAGCGTGGCGCGACCATCAACTCTTGTTAACGTCGGGACGTCAGTTCCGCCTTTATTTCTCACAGCACCTGACTTCGGTCTGTATCCGCTCGATCGTCTCCTGCCGGGGTATCTCTATTGCGTGGCGGCAGGAGGTAATGAATGAGAGAGAGAGAGATAAACCCTACAGAGGAGAATTTGGTTATCTCGAGGACGTTGCTGTCAGCGTAGACCCCAGCGTCGGTTGTTCCAACACACCTAAGGCCAGTACTCTAGTGGCGGCGTCTGCTGCCAGCAAAAAGGCAAGCTGGGTACTTCGATGGGGGGACTTAATGAAGATTCGAAGCGCCAGCAGATTATCGTCGTGGAGGTATGATTCATTGATTGTCCGTCGGCTATATTAGTCATAATGTGTTTGATATATGCCATGTTGATACGCAGTTATGTAGGCCGCAACTGGTTAGTTCGTTATGCTAGCCAGCCACGCAAACATGTGTTGTGGATGAATGTATTGACCTCGAGCCACTGATTCCGGAAAACCATACCGGCCTGAACACTGTACCCAAATCAGTAACTCTCATATATATATATATATATATATATATATACAGCCATGTGACACATTTTAATCACTACACTATCCAGTACAATAACAGCAAACCAATGTAATGATACCACCATATCAACTATTAATTTTAGTATCAGCAATACAATGCTATAAGTACGTTTGAGAAATGATAGTAGTGCAATCAGTGTGACAGAAAAATAAATTCAAGAAAATAAACAATTATGAACCGATAATCAATTACACTAACAACTGCAATAACATACGAATATAATCGACGTTGTAGTGCACCAAACGACGGTTGCCCGCAAATAGGAAAAAAACAGAGACGCCACACTGCCTGAAAGGCAACCACCACCGCCACCACAATAACAATCGTAGTAGCACTCTTACCAGCAAAAACAGCCACATCATATTAGAAACATGAAGCAGCTGCAGTCTGGCGGTTGAAAAAAAACAAAACGCGTTCACAAACGCGAAGCACATGGGCATACGGTCGTGGGTCGTTAGGTAGCTCACGACCAGACGAGATGATGAAAAGCGATATTTCCAGAGATGATGATGTAGATTCTTCTTATAGGGGCGCATATAGAGGCGCGCTGGGGGGGGGGGGGGGAAGGAGGCGTTGACCGCGGGTGGACGGATGCCAAGCCGTGGTAGTTGTCATTGACTGCTGTTGAACACTGAACGCACGCAAGATGCTCAACGCAGGCACGAGGGAGACGTCTGCGAGGTGCGCGAGAGTTTTACACCGCAAATGATGTTTCCCTTACGTGCAGCACGGCATCTATTCCACACTATACGTAGCGGTCCGTGATCAGGATTTCGAGAAAGTACTCGTTGTCGTTGTTGGCGGCGTCCTTAGTTCTCTCTTCTCTTCATCGTCCTACCAACGTTCGTAGGTTACAGCCCGATTGCCTCTCTGGCTCAATTTAAACACAGTTAAAAACATATCCCAAAACCACGGTAATCAAAATGTCTTATTGTTACAACAAGAGCAGCCAATTTACTGTCACGATTCCCTGCTGCTGACTACTTTGCGCTATCGTGAGGAAGTGATGTGATGAACGTCGTGATGACGAGCACAACCCTGACGAAAGCACAACAACAGCAGCAACAACCGATGCCAAGAGCAGGGTAGTGACGAAGTTGATGACGATAATGGGGCAGTCAATGGCGATAATGGGGTAGCAATAACGGAAGCTGAAAATCGATGGTGTGGATGCTATAATTGCTGTCCCTGTGTCAGCTACTTCTTCTCCTTTTGCAGCTGCTGCTACTGAGTGAATGTAAAGTAAGCAGGCAAATCATGTTGATGAGTATTTGCTACCTAACCTCGATTGGTTGGACAAAGGGGCCGGCCAGCGCCAGCATGAAATGCCCTCGTCTCCCTGTCCCCCAGCCGAGATCCTTGGAGCCAGACAAACGTCAAACGTCCACACTCTTCGTACCTGTTATCTCTGTGACAGTTTTCTAGCAGCTGAATAGAGTAGAGGACTAGTTGTAGCCGAAGTGACAGCAGTGGCAGTAGCAGCAGCAGAGGTAGGTTTCGGGTTGTTTTTGTCGTTGTGGCAGTTGTAATTCCCGCCGGCCTCACTTCCTTATGCTAGTGATACTGTTCAACCAACCGACCAAGTAACCGCACCGCCCAGTTCGTAGTCAAAAGAAAGAAAGGAGTCCTTTCATCTCCTTTCGTCGGCGGCCTGTGCTGACGCGTCTGGTCTGCGTACCAATACCACCACTCTTAACGTGTCTGAAAGCGTAGCTGAATGGAAGTCGAATGGAAGGAAACATGGCAACATGTGTGAGAACGATGTACAAATGTCCCACGACCCAACGACCGACCCAGTGGCCACCTAGGAGGAAAGCCATTGGGCGTCGTTAGGTGTGCCGTCTTTTGACAGGAAACCTGATTATGATTACAATGGCGGCGAACCGTAAAGATCGCCACCGTTGCTGTCTGTGCCGTTGTGGCCGCCGTCGTCGTTGTCGTCAGCCTTGGGCCAGCGGGGGTGCCGCTTTTTCACCCTTCGTCCCACACCCCCGGAAGGCCACACCTTTACAAGAGCTCCTCTCTGCCAGCAGGAGGATAACGCATCCGCGAGGACAACCCCACAGCCACCGCCACTGAACCACAACACACGAAAGACGCGGTGTCGCATGACGGAATGACCATGCGTTCTAGCAAGCCCATTAGTACTTTCCTGCCCTGCCTATTGGCGTTCTCTTTCCGTCGTTCTTGCCCTTTCATACTATTATATTGGATTCCTCTGAGTGATACAGTAACTGTTGTAGTAGTAGTAGTAGTAGTAGTAAGAGCTGTAATACATGTTGACGTCGTTGATGGATAAGAACCTTGTGGGTGGTTCGGCCTCCAAGTCTCCGAGAACTTCGGAGATGTACAGTCAGTGAGAAAACCCTTCTCCGGACGAGGGCCTCAAGCACAGCCTAGGTATTCAGTCCGCCATAACACAACAGTAGCTGTCCTTTTACACACACACACACATATATATATACATATACATTGTTGTTACTGTAGCAAGCGCCAGTAATACAACAAATGGATTGAGAAAACATAAGAGCCTACCCGTCTTCTTAGTACGCGCGTCGAATTGTGTACGGTTGTACTGCACCTGTACAAGTTACCCAAGTTACAGCCTCCATCATTGGAGAGTTGTACTGCGCGCAAGCGTAGACATATCATGATCGTGATTATCATATTGGTAGCTAAGATGTAAGAGGCAAATTGTGAACCCAGCCCAAAGCCTATTCCGCGACTGCTCTTCAGCTCGCTGTGGTCTGCTGCGCTCAATTGGTTGCCAGAAGTGAAACCAACAGTCGACCTTGCGCCCATTTATTTGCCTGATGATTAAATGGGTCAAACCTATTCTTTTGCTCGACACATTTCGCATCCGCTGCATCGCAAATACGAAGAGATCGGTGCGCGAATGTTGTCTGCGCTTGAGCATTATAAGATTGAGCTGCTGTTGTTGTTTTTGTAGCTACCAGCAGACAATCTATCAGGTAAACTTCTTCGATTGAATCTGGCATCTCTCTGTGTGTGGTTGTTTATGTGTATGAGTGTGTACGTGTGACAAACTCGACGCGCGCGTCCTTTCGAACGACGAACAAACTAGACGCTAAAGATGCCGTTAAACGCCGATGATGTCTTTACAGCTTTCTCCTGTCTTGATGTTACACCCGTCTCGTTCTCTCGCTTGGTTGCCACTGCAACCGTTCGAACCCGCAGTTGAGTTACCATCGATGTATTAGAAGCGGCGCACCTTCATTCGTTTACGACTATTACAGCTACTTTTATTATTATTATTATACGATAGGAATTAGGGGGGGACAATTGCCCCCTGTGAACGTGTACACTTGTTACGCGTTCTGACACATATAAAACTGATCTACTTGTCACTTACGTCATTATTGTTATTATTACTATTAACACTACCAAAACTACTTCTACTAATACTACGATTACTACTACAGACAGCGATACTTGCGGTGTATCACGGTAGAGAGGAACCTATGAGGTATATATATATATATACTATGTGTTCAAATGGATTAAACTTAACTCGAAAATATCAAACGTATAATGCAATAGTAACACTAATAATGAAGATAGAGTCGATAAGAATAACAATTCATAATCACAATGGTAGTAATTACGTTAATAAATATGACAATACGAGGATACAAGTTGAGTAACTTATTTGTCGGCGTCGTCATTTGTTATATATATATATATATATATCATTCTGATGATCAGTTTTAAGATCTGTAAGATTAAGAAGAGGCAGATTTTCATTGCGTTTAGGGAGACCGTGTATCACTTCTAGACTAATATATGTCCGAAATACGAAAAGCTATCTTCTCTACCAAAGAGAACTGACACAGCGGCAGCCAGGCAAGTTGTTAGAATGAAGAATCCGAAATATAGGTAGGAGTGCTGCTTACGCTCCGTCTGACAACACCAAATTGTGCAGTGAGGAGAGGGCTTCTTGCCGAGGTTAGGTATCGGTCAGACGATCTTGTCTCAAGCCTCGTAGAAAATGAGTCAGCGGAGTAACTCAGAAGAAGGGTCGCGTAAGAACAAGCTATAATATGTTTCCAATAGTGGTTTAACTTAGCCATGGAACTAGTGACTCGACGACTCTTACCATCTGGTAGCAACTTCTAAAAACTCTAAATCTTCAATGGTCGTCTTTATAATAAGTAGGCAAGTAACTCACTTACTGTGTCTCATTACGTAGAATCCAAGCCAGACCGAGCAGCTCAAGAACTTCGATCTCACATTTACGAATGTCCAGGTACAGTCTACTTTTGTCTGTTAGCTCAAGCACCCTACCGATCATTTCTGCCATGGTTGCTGAATGATCAACAAGAACGCTGTCATCCAAGCAACCCACATTAATAAGGCTTCTTGTTGCAAGCCAGTTTTTGAAGCAGTGCGTTGGTTTGCTAATACTAAAAAAATGAAATGGCGCTCTATACACCGCTTCGGCATAGTGGTATGCACCCGGAGCACACTTCTTAAAAACTTCTGGAACAAAGTTACTGCGCATACTATTAGATGCCTAATAATGCACTGTCAGAAAATTGCTCTCCCATTACCGTGGAATCTTTCCAAGATCGTAAAAATACCCGTCCAGTCACAACCAACGCTTGACATTTGACTATGTGGAACCATCTTTTTTCTCCAACGCGAACAGCTTTGCTCCAAAAATTAGAGGCCTCTGTGCAGGCGGCAGATGTCCCTCACAAAACAAGTCCGTCATTCTGGCCAGCACAACGGCCAGAGTGTTGGTTCTGGTGCTCAATTGTTAGGTGACAAGAGAAATCCTGCAATGATTGTGGGCAAAGGAAGTCAGCGCTACGGTGAAGCTTTCGGAAGAACTCTTGGCAGTCGGAGAGACGCCTTCTTACTAATACGTCAATTGCGTACCGGGGGACAAACTTTACAGGCTTGGGGGTCTGAACAAAGCGGGTTCATCGGCGCTGAAGAGTGCGTCCCGCATTTAAGCATGGAATACCGAAGGAGCGGCAATATACTTGTTCTAAAAATCTGAGGAGTATGTATGTACTAAGGTTGTCGTACCAGAGAGCCATACCACGTCTTTCTGAATATGAGGACTTATTATAATTCAACCTGATATATCGTTTATTGCAGATTAGGAACAAACAGAAAGTCTTGACAAATGCAATGCAGCTCCTGCTTGAACAGCAAAGATGTCAATCGAAGCGTTTCCGGCGTCGACGGCGAGTTCAGCACATTTAGACTGATACTACAATACGAAGCGATGCCTAGCAGTTACCGTTTCCCTGGGGGTGGGGGGGGGGAGGCGGGTGTTAGTGGGTTTGTGAGTCCCACACTAGTCACTGGCTGTGGTGACGCATGTACATCACGATTCCCGTAATCCCCCATATTAATGCAGAGAGGTTTCAGCATGAAAAAAAGACTGATACTACAGTGGGCAGCGTTTTTTGGTGGCCGCGGTAGATGTCACCAACGAATGCCGAATAAACCCGGACCGTCCGTGGGGAAACTCTCCTTGCCACACATAACACGCGCACACACAGACACACATATTCGTTTGACTAATCGGAGCTGTGCCCGTAGGTAACCTACCTGTCTGCCGGCGATCGAGAGAGTGAGACAGCTAGATCTTCGGGGGTGCGGACAGGCAGAGTAACGTTCGATCCAACAGCAATAATGACCGCTCCGTTTGTAGCAACATGGACCTCACCTACTCCACTCGCCGAGCTGTTGGCTAATTCCTCGAGCTCGTCCACAATTCGTTCCTCCACTGCAACGACCGACTGATCTGATAGTGTCGACGGCTGATGTGACAGTATCGACACCGCTTACGATGCCGTTCCTGCTTCGTGTGTGTGTCTCGATAGCAATAGTAATTGCATTGTGGTACACCGTCCATAATTTGGATACAGCAGCTCGTTCGCTTGCTGACTAAAAATGAATACCAGCTATCTTGGCTAGTATTCTATTGATAGTGCGTAGCAGCTGGCGTGCAGTGCCACGGTATTGTGTTAGATTGACTCCGTATGTTAGCCGTATCGACTAGACGCGCAGCGTTCCTCTTTCATCGAGGTGTTGTTGTTGTTGCTGTTCAGTCATCTCATCCGAGTGGCTCGTGTTCTCGTGGTGGTGATGTCGTCGATAAGCTCTGCCGTAGTCAGATGTGCAACCGAACCTGCCCCATCTAGTCTCCGTGCAGCCCCAGTCTAGTCTATGCGCATAATCCGATAATTTATGCATATATATATATATATATATATATATATATATATATATATATAGGTAATATTTATTTATCAATTTATATTAAAATCCTGTGTAAGGAAACGTGTTAACGTTCAGCCTATAGCATATATATATATATATATATATATATATATATCACGAAGGTATATTTTGCTACACATAAATAAAAAATGATCATATATATATATATATATATACACGTATATATATTCATTCATAGTCGATAAACGCCCGCTTTTCGACTTCAAATGTTCTCAACTAACGACAATGGGTATCCTTTTCTTTGCCCTGCTTCTTGTACCAGGAGGAGGTCTCACTTTGAAAAAAGGTTACACTAGAGGTTTTAGCTTTTCCAAAAGGTCACCAACTGTAGACTCGTCGCGAATCATGACGTAAAGATGGCTAAGCTGCAGTTAGAGTTCTTGCTTTGCTATAAAAGGTCTACATGCACACAATAGACCTTATGTGTGCCTTGCGCTTAGCAAGTGTCTATACTGTGCCTAGATTTAAAAGCCCTACCAAATAAAGCATGGATTTAAATATGCCAGGAAAGATACAACTCTGTTAACAAAAAAACTACGTTAGAGATGTTTCCGAAAAAAGACGACATACCGTTGTCGCCCGTCTTGGATTACTGGTCAGAATAGAATGCATTCGATTTTTTGGTAATATAGTAAATAGTAGAAGTCATCAGCCAGATCCGAATCTATCGGTGAAGGCGTTGCAGCTAGCCACAACGTTCAAATCACTGAACACAGACACATAAATAAGTTCAAGTACTCCACTCGTGTGTTCCAAGATTAACGGCTGCATATTTACTAAGCAGCAAAAAGGACCAGAGAAGAAAAACGCACTCGCAGCTGGGTTGGGGATACAAAAGCGCATCAATTTGCCACACATGTGGCATTGGCTCTTCGGATACAATTGGCCTCATACATATAATCGCCTGAAGCGCGGTCTTGGCTTTCACTCATCCCACTTCTCTGAGCAGGCTGGTGTCTCTGCTGGCAAACACATCGTCTCCTGTAAGCTTGGCTTGTTTAGTGCATGTATAGTCTGCAATTGTTCTTAGTCTTCTTCTGCTGCTGCTGTTCCAGGGTCTCGGAGTGGCCCTACCTCTATGTTTTCTAATTTAACTTCCCGTCCAGAACCACGTTTGTGAGGCTGGTCTCAAGCATCCCGTTTTTTCACCAACCCATATATATGCTCGACAAAGAGGACGGCAAGGTTTTTCTCTCGAATCTTTTCTCAGTTACATCGCCCATGATCTTTTCTTGCGTTTCTTATGGTTTGAAATCTAAACAGCGTCATCATCTCCACATGAGATCTGTGTGTCACTCCCCGGTTACCCTATCTCGACCCAAGTGTCAACGGATAGGCTTGGTGCGAGTGACCATCGCTAGCGTATTTCCTGCATTCGTTAGCCTTTGCCAATCTGGAAGCATAATCTACTAGGTCCGTACCCGCACCGACCATCAAAGGGGCTAATAAGCCAGTTGCATCCTAGACAAGCACGCGGCCACATTCAAAGAAGGTCAGAGTGAGACCGTTAGGTTTTTGGATAGACTTAGGGCTTTATCACACAAGGAAAACTGACAGAATTCAGTTTTATTAAAGGTGTTATTAAGCTGCTTATGTATCGACTTAAGGACATATTTTTAGCAAAGTGTTTATATATATTTATATATACAGAGGCGAATCTACTACCTTAAATGTTAAAAACTAAACAGAAACAACCATGATCTTTCGAAGATTTTGCTTAGAAGCGCCATTCACAAGTTCCACACAGAAAAAAATTCACTGCGCTTATTGTTTAAGTTTGGTTCAAAAAAGTAAAGAAAACGAGGGTCGACGATTTTTATGGAGCCGAGCCTCATTGTCCTTTATAAATATTTTTTTTGAAGGATGGTAAATGCATTTACGCACTGACGCGACGGGTATGGCACAGCAGCCTACCCGCGCTGTGTGGGACTCGGCCCCGACGGTTAGAACTTGTTCCGCCGAGACCCATACCCACTAAACACACCTCCCCCCTTAAGTTTCACACTCTGCCAGTTTGGATTTCATTTAATAGTGCTACCGACTGACAGGAGCTATGGGGGGTGCCAATCGGATCAAGCGGCCATAGTCACCCCCGGGTTCCTCACCTTATCAGACACGCTTTGCCCATTAACCTGTGAACCCGGTCTTCTGTAAGCACTGTTCGCCTCCCTGCTGTCCCGAGAGTCGCCGAAGCCGTTCCGTTTTGAGATTAGCCTTCTCTCTCAGTAATCCTTCCGCCAGTGAGCTCCTCCGTTTCCAGTTTTCGCCCTATACGCAAATGTAGCTTGTGGATTCTTGCATGCCTTTCGGAGTGCCTCTTTGGCATGTAGTGCTTCATAGACGGCTAGAGTGTGCAAGGCGTCGTCATCGGCTTCTGTCTTGCCGTGGAGGCAGAACACCGAAGTTGCCATATATATCCTTTGCAGAAACGTCTAAAAATCGTCGTGTCCTATATATATATATACAGGTAGTTCAATAAGTTCTTAGAATGAAAACCGAGAATTTTCCAAATCATGTTTTTAAATTTTTCTTATTCGATATACTCCCCGAGAAGCTCAATACACTTTTCTCACCGAGATTTCAGAGCTTTCATACCTCTTGAGTAGAATTCCGCGTCGTTAGACTGAAAATAGGCATTGACAGCAGCCTTAACCTCTTCATTGCTGGAAAAACGCTTTCCACCGAGACTATTCTTCAAATGTCCGAAGAGGAACTAATCAGAGGGGGCCAGGTCTGGAAAATAGGAGGGTTGTTCAATAAGTTCGAACCTCAGTTGGGCCAGTTTTGCCGATGCTTGCCGGGACTTGTGTGCAGGAGCATTGCCCTGGTGAAACGGGACAACCTTCTTCTGCAAAGCGGGCCGTTTCACGATGAGTTCTTGCTAACGGCAGTCCAACAGTCTTGCATAATATTCTCCTGTGATCGTTTTACAGCTCTCAAGGTAGTCGACCAGCATTATTCTACGTTGGTCTTAAAAAACTGTAGCCATCACCTTTCCGGTCAATGCCGTTGTCCGCACCCTCTTCGGAGGTCCTTCATCAGGTGCACACCATTGGCAAGATGCTTCTTGGGTCTCGGGAGTGTAGTGATGAACCCGGCTTTCATCGACGGTCATGAATCTGCACCAAAAATCCGACAGATTATTCGACATCTTGGCCAAATTTTGCTGTAAAGCCAAAACAGGCGCGTCTTTTTGGCCTTGGTTGAGCAAATGCGGCAGCCATTTTGCTCTAAGCTCTTTCATCTTCAAGTTTTCGTGTAGGATAAAATGCACACTGCCTAAACTAATCCCTAATGCCTCCGCTATTTCCTTAATGTTCATTCGCCTTTGAAATAAAAATGCTTGATAACCACTCGAAACTCTTTTTTCTCAATTTTTAAAAATCACGCCGATACGTTGCACGGGAAAAGCTATCAAACGAAATCGCAACGGCCAATCACCATAATATATTGAGTGCTAGCAGTCGAAAAGTTGCAGTTCCTATTAGCGGTGAAAGCGTGCCAAAATTCGAATTCTAAAAAGCTCTATATATATATATATATATATATATATATATATATATATATATATATATAAATATATATGTGAAAAGTGGGACTCCTCTAACGTTAAGGGGCTAGAGCTTGGTTACAGAACCTGTACACAAATTGGGACTCTGTTTTGATGAGGAAACGTCGCGAGTCGAAGCGCCTAACGAAGCCTACATATACCGCAGCGCCGTTTTGCGCTGCTGCTGCCCAATCGTGCTAAAACTACATTCCCCGAACAAGTACAAATCTACTACATCTAAAATGTCTACCGTCTAGTAAGATAGTTTGCTCGGTAATACGCGGGACGTTTTTTCTTTATCATTTCGGGGAAGAAGTTCATAAGGGGCTCTAGTGGAAGTTGTTCACCAAGCCAGCCAAAACAGAAATGGAAAAGCGTTTCTGTCGTGCACGCGGCAGATTATATTGCGGGTTATCGTTGGCGTCTTGTGTAAATGAGGCTCTAATTTACAATTACAATTATATTTATTTCACTCAAATTGAGTATAATATACATTTCAAAAATGTTTCCTCATGAAGCTCTATCTTCTTCACGCTTCCGACGAGAGAAGTAGTGCAGCGAATGAGGCTCTAATGACGAACACAAGAACTGAGGTAAACTCAGCCTGTGTTTCTTCTGATTTTGTGTTTTTGACAGTTTGCGACAGTTGTCGATACGCTACGGCTGGTAAATAGTAGACTGCTAAACTTGACCGAACTGAGACCGGCGCGGACATAGTTCGTTGCCGATAGGAACGTTATGCACGATTTGCATGTTTGCATCGTTCATTAACCAGTCAGCACTTTATAATAGAAAGCTAATCAATTACACACACAGGTCCATTTTATTTAATAGCTGGCACCTGGTAGGTTGATACAAGGTAGTTTAATAGGAAGGTTTCGCTTTGCTCTGTGACGTTCTTTTTCCCTCCGCGTAGTGACGCGAAGGTTATTGAAAATATTTGCAACCGCTGCAGGGTGTGCCTAAAGACAGACGGTTTTTTCTTCCGAAACAGTTATTACTACACGCTACACAGTTACAGATACTTCTAAAAATAACACGAGTGCTTCGGGTTTGATAAAAACAACTCCAACTCGCAGCTATGTGTGTGTTAGACTTTCACGAAAAGAAGTTAGTCACCGGTTTAACAAATTAGTGTAATTTTGCTGTCACTCGAAAACAAGACATTCCTGTTTTGCTAGATATATTGGAAAAGAAGGATTGGGTACAATAGCTAGAAAGGAAAAACGGGAAAATAGGCTAGAGTAAAATAGGTATACCATGATACAATAACACAACGAGCTAAATATAAAGAGGGGGAAAGTACAGAATGTCGAGTATGTGGGTTAGGGAAGGAGTCCATTGAAGATATTGCAAAAGAATGTAGAGCTTTTGGAGGGAGCAGATATCTAGACCTGTCGAAAGCCTTAGCTTTAGGTCCCAGTTTTAGAGAGGACCAGGTCGATATTACAAAGGAGGTTGTTCCAATGGAAGGCAAACACTCAGTAAGCATTGGAAAACCAATGAATGCTATGCATTATTAATTAGTAATCTGCCTAGATTCGCTATCTGCATACTGTACCAGGTAATGTGAAGTCTGAAGCAATCACTTATAGGTCTGTGGTATCTATTATAGGTACGAAAGGCCGAAATCGCGCCTTACACGCACACATTTTCTTGTTGACGCCCAAAAAATGCAAATCGCCTTAATGAAACGAGGTTTGCAACGTGGCCATATTGAGTGGCCGCGTGTTGTCAAGGTCAGTAGAGACAGCTGTTTTATTAGACCGAGTGCTTACAGCTAGCAACGGGCGAGCAACCTGACGAGAACACCGAATAGCAATAACTCATAATAAGGGGCCGTGGTGAACAAAAGTCGTGACCACGCTCAACCCTGCCGACTGCTGTTTATTTATTCCTTCCGTACCGCAACTTCTTGAATCCCACGAAGTCGCTGTGCTAAAAGGAGAACGCATCGTCCTTTTTTCGACTTTTATTACTTTACGTTTTATTGCTGCTAGTCTAGTTAACTGCCTAATATGCTTTGTCGGCGGGCGGGGTCGTTCCGTTCCGTTGGGTACGGAATTCGCCGAACGTTTAATGCCTCCTCATAAGGCATAAATAATAGTCTTGGGCGTCAATTGCCCGTGTCAAGTGTCCGTCTGCGTCATAGCACAGCTTGTCATTCGTGCCCTAGGAAGCTACCTTCGCCAGGTATGGAAGCCAACCGTAACGAAACAAAATTTCGCGCAAGGCATCGCTGTAAAATTTCGTGGCAAGCATGCACGAGACGCACTCACACATGTCAAAAACCTTGATTTAAATTTCATTTTTTTTTAGTAACGTAACGAAGTAAAGCGGCTTAGGTTGTCTTAAACTAGGGCGCTCTATTCTGAGTCTCCACTAGTACACGTAAGTGAATCTCGGAAACATTTGCTTTTCATTTTTAAATGCATGGCGTTGTATAGAATCTTTCGGTTAAGGCAACGCCGCCTGTACTCGCGTGATTGTCACCAGGGTTACAACAGTAAGTTGAAGAAAACGTGTCATGTTTGTGAACGGGAGAAGTTTTAGCGACAATCAATTGGTAGTTTCGCATGGAGTGAGACACGCATGAAGTATGAAATAGATCATGTTGTTGCTATTACACAATTTAAACATGGCTATGTACGAGAACGCTAAGCGTTGTGAAATTGCGGTTCCGTCAATAAACCTTAAGTTTGTTGAAACACAAACAAATTGAACAAACAGTATTTATCATAAATTATGAAATCGTAAATTTCATAATTACATTTCTGATCTAGTGAAGATAATCGAAACAGAACTGTTTTATTTGCCCCGCTTTAACAGGATATGCATGCTTGTTAGCGACTATATATATATATATGCTTATACATGCACGTATATCAATAGATTTGTGTTATATATATATATATATATATATATCGTTCAATTGCATCCAGTGAGCCCAGTTGCCAAGCGCTGGTCGCTGTATTGTGAGTTTGCTACTCAGTCGCTCGGCTCTCATCGGATGTTAGTTCTCATCGTTTTCTGTCTGTTTGTGGAGAAGGTGGACGAGATGAAGCTACTCACCGTGATACCCGCTATACTGCTGCTAGCTGTAGGAATGGTTGGCTATGCAGCGGGACTGGAGGAAAACCTGAACGCGCTCGACGAGGAGTATGTGAAGGCGCTCAAGGGGAACACTTGAACGTGCTCCTCGACGAAAACTATCACGCGCTCCGCGAGGATTATTTGAACGCGCTCCGGAAGGGAAAAACGAACCTACTAAACGAAATACGTCCAGGACTCGAGAAAATAATCCAGGAAGACGCAAATCTGCAGAAAAACATTAAGCAGCTGATAGAGTTGGTATGTAATTTTTGTTTGCTTGTTTGTGCGTGCGTGGAGCTCCCCCTCTCGGGCCGTGCCGTGATTCGATCCTAGCGGTTGAATGTTGTCCCGCCAAGACCCCTACCCACTAAACACACCTCCCCCCATTAGCATTACTCAGTACTATGGACCATTAGCAAAAGTGGCGAGCGCCTAGCGGATGGTATGTACTGTATATATATATATATATATATATATATATAATATATATATATATATATATATATATATATATATATATATATATATATATATATATATATATATATATTGCGGTTAACGAAATGCAACAACAGTACTGCATTTGCAGTGTTTAAGTTCTCGCTAAAATGAATATTAGTGCCTATATTGCAACATAAGTTCACAATTGACACAATTTAATTTTAAGCTTTAGCCTAAATGT
Organism: Dermanyssus gallinae; assembly: GCA_003439945.1. Classification (NCBI taxonomy): domain Eukaryota; kingdom Metazoa; phylum Arthropoda; class Arachnida; order Mesostigmata; family Dermanyssidae; genus Dermanyssus; species Dermanyssus gallinae. Next base: position 89,556 of record QVRM01005933.1, on the reverse strand, counting down.
AAATAAGGGTTACCATAACAAGTCCATACCAAATTAAACATTTTCTATATCGCAATAACTTTAACTCACTACAGTTGATTTATGTAAACACAAGTAGAAACAAAGTAAGTTTTAGTCGTGACAAATAGAAGAATCAGAGAGCTATTTCCTGAGTGACGACCGCTATTATCATACGACCCGATCTCAGAGAGATGCTACTTTCTTTATTTTGCAAATGAAGAGCTTTGGGTGTCTGATCCGATGAAGGAGCACTCTATCTTAAGGAATGTTTCCCCAGACGGTCTATATGCGAGAGGCCAAGGCATGGCCGCTAGATTTCTTAAAGACTAAAGTCGCAGTGAACGTTGAAACTGCAATCAAGCAGTTCAATATGGAAACACCTATCGGCCTTATTCGACGCAGGGTCGAGACATTGTCATATTCAGGGTTAGTAAGAGTAAAATGCGAATGGTATTTCATGCATGTGCCATTGGGGAAAAGCTTCATCTGAATACATAAAACATTAGCTGCCTCTGACTAGCGTTGACAAATCTAAACTAAAACATTTATGACTTTTGGCCACTTGCGAAATACAGTGACGCAACGCAGAGTCAATGCTAGTGCAGGTCCTGAGCTGATAGAGCATCGTGGGAATAGTCAGCGTATGCAGTCGGCCTGGCCAGATTCTCACTCTGAATGATTAGAAGACTAAGGGTAATAAATAAAACTACAGGCTTCTTGAGGGTGGGTACAAGAGAAACCACTCGATCGTGCAACACTAAGAAACCCTTTCCCTCCCCCTAGACAGAATCTGAAATAGATTACCATAGAGTGCGCAAGCGCATAATCATTCAATCGAGACGCTAAAAGTTGACGAACTGATCAGTTGACAGGACGTCGAGGGACACAATAATCTGATAAAGCTGTGTCAAGACAAACCTCTCGAATACCTTGAGGGTCTCGAGGATCGGGAGGAGTTGGAGGGGGGGGGGGGGGCGTGTCCAAACCAGTGGCATTTGGTTTGGCTTAGTAAGTCGGTTATATCCGCCGGAGTGACTATGGTATAGTTAGAGGCTACATTCAGTGCAGATGGCCGATCCAATGAATGCGTTTGCCGCCTGCAACTGTTTTTTGTATTACAATTGCCCAAAGAATCGAGTTTTTTTTCTGACAGTTCTTGCCGCAAGTAGCATATGCTGGTAACGCTTTCGGCTTTCCGAGTAAGCACATGCACTCTCAAGGGTGATTCTTTGCCTGTGCCAACTATACAAGCTCTTCTTGCTCAAACGTCGAAGCCAGAAAGTCCTGGAGAAAAAGGGAAATAACCGCTTTAGCCGGCTGCTTAAGCACGTCATCAGGGCACCTCAAGCAAGTCAAGGAAAATAATTCATAGAGGCTGGGAACAATATCTTGGAAAGCCTCGAATGCAGAGCTCGCATTGGCTGCGACTTTTAAAAAACTGCAAAGTTTTAACCAAGACTAGTTGGTTCGGACCAACTTCAATGTCGTAAACCCGAACCAGTTATGATGATTCTTCGTGCGTCGAGGGACCAACTTTCCTGTTGGTCTGAAATTGAGACGACTTTAAGAAAATAGCCTAAAGACAGCATTTGTTTAAAAATAGCAGATTTGATTTAGCAGGACTTGGAACAATTTCACACAGCAATGCGCTCGTAAGATGTACTTGGCAATGGTCGGGTAGCACGATTTATTAGAAAAATAACTGCTTGCTGTTAAAAAAAACTAGATATATTCAAGGCACGCATCAACAATTAAGTTGACGTAAGCCGTCGCCTGGGATTATGCGTAGAAGTGACGTGCCCCCCGGGTGATATATAGTCCAACATACTAAGCAAGGATACTTTATAAATTATACTGCTTGAATGGAAGCCGATGATGCAGCCTTCAAAACCAGTGTTGGTTTGTTCATACGGATACGTACTGCTTGCGCATTTCTATAAAGACTACCCGACGCAAATTAAGTAAATAAAACGCAAAACCTGCAAGTCGACCGCACGTATAGATACTTTGTCACCTAGCCTATCCTGAGGGCTTATGCTGTGTTTCGTTAAGTATCGCCACGTGGAAAGCGAATCCTTCCGGCCACGTATGCCGTTAAGACTTCTAGAGAAACTGATGTAGGTTCGTTTCAACGTTATTATTATTATTATTATTATTATGAACGTTAAACAAGGTCCATGATGCTCTGCTCATTTCCTCAATTCATGGCGCCTATGATAGAAGCCACGTTTCCCCTACAGACGGCCAAAAACATCATCTGTCTCAAAAACATGGCCTCGCGTCGATCACCCCTAATATCTTCTATACGCTTTTCAATATCCTTCAGGATTTTCGCCGTACCTGTGCTAATGGGCCGAAGCGTCTCCAATGCAATGGGTATAAAGTGGTACCTCCTTGACAGCTCGAGATACTTCCCTCGTTTTTCAGAGTCCGCGCGTTCTGCAACCCATCTAGATTCAACTGCGCTGTGATGTAGATACGAGAAGGCCGCCGTGCATGAAACGGTTACATCCCATGCGAAGCTTTTACCGTGTGACCATAGCGGAGTGGTGACCCCCGTCAGGTCGTAGCTTACTACTTCCATAAAGACCTTTCGGCTCGAGTGTGGATAATATCCCTGCCCTTCTAAGGGCTCTTCTTACTATAGCGCTGAGTTCCGCGTGTCTTGAAGGTCTGCCGGGGCTTTTCAGACAGCTTAACGGGTGTTGACCATCAGAGTCAGGTTGGCCGCATGACAGACATGAGAAAGGCTGGCAGACGGGCGCGCCTATCCTAAGGGCTGACACCATGCGGAAGGAGTTGGGGTCCAGCATGGTGCCAAGCTGTCGGGAGGGCAGTGCTCGCCAGCCCCCGCTGAAGGGATGTTGAGCCGCATAAAAACGGCACGTTCTCTTGATGACCACCGAGCAAGATGGCTTAGTGGGCAAAGCCTTTGCCTTGCATTCGGGAGGACTGGGTTCGAGACCCAGTACCGGCCACTCTTAAATTGGTTTGCATGGTTTCCAATTTAGACAAGGTAAATACCGGAGTAGATTAAAAATCAGCCATGACATGAAAAAACCGTACACGGGCATTAATCTTACGGAAAATCTTTTAAAAAAATGTAAAGTCATCATCAAGAGAACCATGATATCCCTTGATGATTTCTTACTTTTACAAGCGTCGAGAAAATGTTGGTTCACGTGCTCTTTCAGGGGGCCGGGGTCAAGTTGGCTCCTCATCGTCGCATCTGCCAACATTGTAGTTTTATTTAACACTATTATTGCAACTTTATTAGCAAGGCGATTCGGCTAGAGAGCCAAATCGATTCAATGATGCAGCATAGCACACTGCGGCGAGGTCGGTGGACTTTCTAATACCAAGGCCTCCGAAGGCTATTGGAAGGCTTGCTCTTTTCCATAAGTTCTCCTCTAAACTAATGTTTAATACCTCACCCAGAATAACCCTAGTAGTCTCGTCATAAGCAGCAAGGCCTTTGGTATATGTGAAGGTCGGGGATGCTCGCAGCATATAGTTAAAACTTGGTGACTCAAGACTGTGCCTCCACGGACAAAGGTCCGCCTGTGGGTGCATATTTGTCAAGCGCGGGGGAATTTTTCCAGGAGCTTCTCGTTTTGCGCGAAGAACCCGTGGGATTCCTTTACACATAACAAGAGCACCCAGAATATCTAGGTCATCTTGTGTCGTGCAAATTATTTCGGGAAGTGCTTACATGATCATTAATAGCTTTCTCTTGCTCTTATGAATTGCCTCCTATCGCTGTAACCTCACACTTAGAGGCGTTAAGCGTCAGCCCTCCCGTTTTCTCAAACAGTAGTACGGTCTGTAGATCTTTCGCCAGGAGTTTGGTTCCAGCATGGTGCCGAGCTGACGTGGAGGGTAGCGCCTGAAGCCAGCCCGCTGAAGGAGGCGCTGTTGAGCTGCTAGAAAGACGGCACGCTCTCTTGTTGATGTTAAACTGTTCAATATATCTCGTGCGGACTTCATTGTTTTGTAAGCGTCAAGAAGAGTTTGACTTACGTGCTCTCTCAGGGGGCCTTGATCGAGTTGACTTCTGACTGTGGTGTCTGCCACCATTGTTGCCTTCTTTAGTTCAACATTTGCTTTCTCGTCAATGATTTCGTCAGGACGCCAAATTGATTCAGAGATGCAGCATAGCACACTGCAGCTAGATCTGTGACCCTTCTTATTTCAAGACCTCCGTTTTCGATAGAAAAGCTAACTCCCTCTCACGTGTTTCCTTCTGAGTTCGTGTTTAGTATCTTGTATTGAATGTCTCTAGCGGTCTCGTCGTAGGCGGCAAGACCTTCCATTCATTTCAGAGTCTGGCATGTTTGTAGCATATAGACAAATCTTGGTGAGCCAAGACGGTGTCTTCATAGGCACAGAGCTACCTGCAGATGCATACTTGTCAGTCGTGGGCGGATCTTTAACAGGGTGTTTCGTTTAGCATTAAGAGCCTGTGGAATTCCTTGGTGCATTACAGAAGAACGAAGAACATCTAGGTTACCTTGAGTTACACTAGATATCCTAGAAGTGTTTCCATGGTTGCTTGTATTGCTTACGCTTGATCTTAAGGGATACCCGACAACTAAAACCTCCTATTTAGACGCGTTGAGGGTCCAGTCCTCTCGGTTCCTCAAAGTTCAATATAGTCTGCAAATTCCTCGCCACGACATTTGCGGGACCTTCCAAGACAGCGTCGTCTAAGTACCAGACATTGAAAGGGCTCTGTAGGCTTGATACCTGATCATATATGCCGAGGCAGAACAAGCTGGTTCCAATGGGTCTTCCTGCTGAATGCCGGTTTGCGACTCGGAAGTCTAGTTTAACTACTGCTTTTGTCAGACCTTCTGTCTTTAGAAAAGCGCGTGTAGCGTGTACAGTAGCCTCTGCTTCTCCTCTTATGGCAACACTCATTGTTGGGGTGAAACCGCAGCAACAATGGGCCCGTTTGTTAATAGCCATCGCGATCTTTGAAGCTATTCTTTGCAGAGTTAGTCCTCATGCTATGAGCCTAATAGAAGTATCCTTCTTTTGGAGGGCAGATAAACTTGCACCGTAAAAAACGGGTTGGTAGAACGGTGGCAAAGCCCCATTGAGCACCTTAGCCATAAAAATGTTCAGCTTGTTTAGTAGACGCTCTGAAGATGAAATCGTCTGGCTAAGCATATCTCGAAGATGTCTAGGCCGTTGACCGTCTAAATCGGCTCCACTTGCAAACGGCAGAGATCGAATAGTCTCAAAAACGAGAGGTCCTTCAATTCTATCTAGATCTAGAGTGGCGGGCTGTTGTAGAAGGTCTAACTGTTCTTGACACCCGGTTGGCGTAACTGGGTGCTTGCTCCGTAGCTCAGACCCAGTATGTTCATCGTGTGGTACCAATTTGTCTGAGGGCAGTAGCGATCGAGCAGCAGAACGAATATCGCCCTCTGCTGATTTCATCTCTGTGTGGCGCACGCTGTGTTGGTCTTTAGTGAAATGAGACCTCTTGCCGATCGTGCTAGGTGTGGTCGAATTAGCGAGACTTTGAAGTGTTCTTAGAAGAAGTTGCTTAATGCTATCTTGTATGCTGTAGCACAGATTTCTCTAGTCCCACGGGGTACAATTCTAGCAAGTGTTATACTTCTGGGAGCATGTGATATGACTTGTACTAATATTTTCGAGTCAGGTTGGGTATCGGTGTTTGATATAATAGCTATCTTGTTACTCGGTTCCGGATTATTTTCCGTACGAGGGCTTCAACAAGGAGCTAGGGAGTGGTTACGTGTTATGCGAATTTTCAGGTTCTTAGAAGATCGTACAACTTGACCATAGTAGTTGCAAACATACGGTGTATGTATGGAAAGTAAAAGCGGGAAAGGGGCGGGGTAGAATGAGTATACGATAATTTAAGAGCGAGTGGGCTATTGGCAGATGCCAGGGCAGGGATGTTGGATACAAGGATACATAGAGCTAAATATAAGGAGGGACAAAGTACAGCATGTCGAGCATGTGGGCTAGAGAATGAGTCAATAGAACATATTATTAAAAAATGTATAGCTTTAGGGGGGAGCAGAGATATAGAGCTGTCGAAGGCCCTAGCTCTAGGACCAAACGTTAGAAATGACCTGGTCGATATTACAAAGAAGAGGTTGTCACAATGGAAAGCAAATACTCAGTAGGTATTGAAGTAAACATGGATTATATGGATGCGTAAGTAATATATATGCTGCCGCTCTAAGCGCCCCTGATATAAAAGGGTGACGTGTGTATTTAGGTATACATGCCAAGCGAACAATAAATCAATCAATCAAAACGGTATCTAGGAGAGGTGTAAAGCAATTTCCAAATCGTTCTCGGCGGTGGCGTCTCGGGCCCTGTGGTATTGTTACATTAGATCCAACCAATTGGAGAGCATGGGTTTCATTTTCTTCCATATTTTTAGGATCGCGATGACAATATGTGAAGAATCATTTGATGGTCTGTTCTTCTTCCCTGCATGCGACTTTATAAGCGTCTTTTCCAAGCTCTGTTTTTGTTGCATCAGGCGGTGCTTTGTTTATTATTATTATTATTATTATTATTATTATTATTATTATTATTATTATTATTATTATTATTATTATTATTATTATTATTATTATTTAACAATTTCTGCCAGAATAATTTGAAACAGCATCCAAAGTTCTTTTTCTGCAAAGTAAAGGCGCTTGCGGCAAAGCGTTAACAAGCTTTATCGCTGGCACCTAAAAGCGCAGTCGGAGGAATCAAAGTTTGCTTATCATCGTAGTGGTGTCGTATCAGGTGGTCGTCAATTCTTTCCAAAACAACCAACTTTGCCTTGGCGTCTCTTTGGATGTTTCTGCCGCCTTCAGTGTAAATCTTTCGTTGTTCTTACATATGCTCCAAAAACTTGGTTGTGATAGCACAGTTGTGTCTTGGTTTAGGTCATGACTAGCGGAGAGGCAGCAGGCAGTAAAGATAGGTTGTTTTGAATCGCCCTTAGAAGGAGTAAACATCGAGACTGCCGCAAGGGTCAATCTTAGGACCGTTTATGTTTATCATTTTGATCAACTTTTGATCAACTTCATTATTGAAGAGATCGCGTCAGAAGGGTCCTGTACGCCCATCGTCTATGCTGATAATACGACCTTACTTTTTCGTATTCAACCATCTGCAATACAGTCTGATGTACAGAAGGACTATGCAAGTAGTAGAGTATGCTGTTCTTGTGTTTGAAGAAATCAGTCTGGTGATAAATGCAACCAAAACTGGACTCATGTTGTTTTCGCCCTGCCAAAAAGGCCATGCAGGTTCAAATGCTGTAGCTCAATGGAACGGAAGTGACACTTTCCTCTACTATCAAATGTCTGGGCTTAACTTTACATGAGACGCTGAGATGGCATGATCACTTAGACGTTATTACGCCTAAATGTTATGCGGTAATTTAACCTATTCGTCGTCTACGAGAACTAGGAGTGCCTGCCGAGGGTCTTCTTATGGTGTATAAAATGCTATTAGTGCCAATTTTTTGTTATGGTATTTCAATTTGGAGATTTCATAATAAAGGTATAACTCATAGGGCCGAAGTCATTCAGAATGATGCCCTCTAGGCAGTATTTAACTTGCGCCGCAGCGATTCGGTTCGCAAGTGTTTTCAAGACTTTAAACTTTTACCACTTAGGGATATTTACAGGGTAAAAATTGCCACGCTTGCATTTAAGATGTATAAAAGAGTTATTCCGGATGATGATGCTTTTCCTATAAGAGCTGCTGTTAGACGCACAACTCGACCTGCAACGGAATTTGTGAGGCAAGTAGCTGTAAAGCAGTCTACTCGTCATGCTCTCGCATACACCCTGCCGACTATCTGGACCGAACTTCTCAAAGAAATTCGTGTTCTTACCTCAGTCAGATTATTTAAACATGAGGTGAAAAATGGATAACGAGTAAAAACTCTAGTCAAAACTAGTTTCCCGTCAATAGGTTGAAGAAAGCGTGTCATGTATGTGAACGGGAGAAGTGTTTAGCGACTTTAATTGCTAGTTTCGTATGAAGTGAGACATGTTAAAGTATGAAATAGGTAATATTGGTGTTAATACACATTTTAAATATTTTTGTATACGAGAACTTAAGCATTGTGAAATTGCGGTTCCGTGAATAAACCTCAAATTGAAATTGAAAAAAATGGAAATTCTATATATGTTATGACAAGGGCTGTACAGCTGTCATTTTCTTATCGCAATTCATATAATTTCAGGTTCGAGGCAAAAAAAACGTGGGCGAAATCATCGGGTCGATTAGGGAGATATTTGGTGCCGCTTCGAAGGTACGTAGTCCTCCAGGAAAGCTTTCAAGGCAGATAGCAACTGCAGATCGCGGTCTGTATATATATATATATATATATATATATTTTTCGTATATTACATTATGTTTGTGGGACACATATTACAAGAGATTAGCTATATATATATATATATACATAAATAGATATATACACATTAATATTTATACACTAGGTGGATCAATGAGCCTGTAGCATGAAATACAAGCAACAGACGGATGAAAACCACTTACCTCTTTTGCTGTTCAGTATAATTCCTCTGTAGCTTAACAGACGTCGTCCACGGCGCATATCACTCACATTCATGCTCTGACGTGTCTTTCCGGAGAGATACCTATTGAGGTTTTCAAACGGATAATACACGCACGGTGGTTCAGGACTGGGGAATATAGAATTTGTAACTTGAGTTTGCGTACTTTAGCTATGGCATAGTAGACGTGAAGCGAGGCGAAAGCACTGTTCCGGGCCGTAATGCACTAATGCGTTCTTTCAGCTGGTCCAAGATTGCTGCCCACCAAAGCAATTCCGGTTCACTCCCTGGTGGCGTTTTTTCGCTCTGGAGAGAAGTGTTGAGTCCAGGTTTCGTCGGCGGTTCGACGACTAGACGCCAAAAAAAGGATCCTGCGGACTTTGTCTCAATAGTTCTAAATTTCGCTCTGAAATTGGCACGCGTGTCAGACTCGTGCTCAATTGCGCGGTGGCCACTTCGCTTTATTTTTGAAGTGCATAATTGCTGTTGCAATATTCCATACTCCCTCCTTCAAATGAGGCAGTCCATTCGGTAATGGTACTTACTGTACGCCGGTCTATTAGTTCCGCAAACTTAGTCTAACTTGGCCTTAAATTTCCGTTGCAATTAAGCCTTCATACAAATGATCTAATTATAGCACAGTATTCGTTCTGTTCCACTGTCACTGCAGGGTCTTACAGGTGTTACATTTACACTACTTTTTTTTTTACTTCCAAGGAACATCTCTCTTCGGCGCTGTAGTCGGCATTCATTTTTTTAAATTGTACACAGGTAATGCTACGAACGTTTTGATCCACCGTGTATATAGATATATTTACATGTGAAAAATGTGTTGCTCAACAAACAAGTGCGTACATGTATATGAATCTAACATTTGTATTTTAGGTGGGTTCGGGTTTGGCTAACGTCACGTTGAAGTACGGAATTCAAGCGATGAGGGACTGGGCCGCCAGGCTACTAAAGAAGGGTGGTGCCATACCGCACCAAGTCACAAAACGAGTCACAAACCGACACTAGGTGAGACCGGTGACGAGCCAATATATGGACAGATTTGCTTCAAAAATCTATATTGTGCATTGGTTTCCACAGTTTTTTTTTACTTAGGAATTATTTTTGCAGAATACAGATCAGACATTTTCGCAGAATACAGATTGACATCAACAACTTCGGTTCACCATTCTTATATTCTTCGGGGCAAAAGCTTCTTTACTATATATACGATCTTTGTTCTCAACTGCCGCACTATACTAAGCAAGTACGACCATACAGAATTTTTCTTCATTTAACTGGTTATAGTTACGAACTCGAAACAATGCTTTAGTTCCAATTCCTGTATTTAACACCTTATATATATATATATATATATATATATATATAGCCACATTCGAGCAAGGCTTCCGCGCATGTCTTCTCTAATATATACGATCTTTGTCGTGGGCATTAACAGGCACTCCTCTCCTGATGCAAATATTGCCTTCACGCCGATGCTTCACCTCTTGAAATGCTTGACTGAATCGCATGTTGTCCTGCAATCCGCCGTTAACGGGATGCCCGGTAGCGTGCCGAAAACGACATGGTTGTCTTATCGGCCAAGTGTGTTGTGCTCAAACAAGACGCGCTTGGTTTTTATTCTAGAATGGATGATGTCGTACTGTCGACTCTGTACTCGAAACGTAACTCAGGAATGTACGCATGTAATGCAAACCTTGATTCGCATGCATTTATATCAATGAGCTAGTCTGCGTCCAGAGTTCGGGCGAGACCCATGACTCTCTCTCTCTGTATATATATATATATATATATATATATATATATGCTCTCATTAAATAAACTTGCTATGACGGCATAAGGGCAAAACTGTAGCCAGTAATTTCCTTGCTGGGTGACCTGCGTGACGTCCACCTGACAAGAGCTTTTTATTTATTTTTAAATCAAACTACTTCCGACGCCGCCCTGCAATCGCACCTAACTTGACATTAAGTTGAAGTTCGTTGCTGTGTTGAAAGCTTGCTGTGCTAAACGTATACCGGGATTACGGCCTACATACTTTTATTTGTCAATATAAATAGAACATGGCTGAGGTGGACCAGGGCCATAACAAAGAGGCCTGGATGGGCCCGGAACTTGTCACGCGGTACATGGCTTTCGCCACGTAGCGTACAGAACAGTGGTTTTTCATGACCTCAATGAGCTATATAATTCTGGCGGATGTAAAGTACCGTGCAAGAAATACCATCATTCTCAAGAGTATGCTTGATATAGTGAATTAAATAACTGCTGTTGTAACGATTCATGTAGTTCTGGTTGACGTTGTCCCAACAGGGCGACCTAAAAGTAAACTAAACCTAAACTGGGATTATCAAAAAATTATCAAAAAAAGATTGGACTTCTACACAATATTTCAATAGATAAGCAACGTACGCATTTGGATAAAAAGACTGCTAAAGTAAAGTGTAAAACAAAAGTATTTACGATATTTCTAAAAAAATATATATATTTATTTAAACAAAGATAATGCCATTTGTAATTAAGTAGAATATCGATAAAGTGGTCTTCTTTGTGGTTTTTCACGCTGTAGACAAGACACCCGAGTTCTTAGACACCCTTTAAAGGCTCAATTACATAAAAGAATGCTTTAAAGTTGGTTCTAGCTCGCTGATGCTCGGGGTAGTATTTGCGTACACTTTGCTCTACAAAAAAAAGAGTCACAAAAAAGTCTAACGGCATTAAATCGTAAAATCTTGGAGGACAGTGAATGTCGCCGTTACGCGAGATTTGCCGTCCAAGACACTTTGCCCTCAATAGCTCAACTGTCTCGCCGACTGTGTGGCTTGTGGCACCATCTTGTTGAAACCAGAGTTCACTCTCATCGATTCCGTCTAAATTCGGTCAAAGATAACTAAGGATCGTGCTGCGGTAACGTTAGCGAACTCGCCATTTAGACCCTACTTTTGGATGAACTGAAAACAAGTAGGGTTCAATGATTCCTTTAGACCAGAGGTCGCAACGGACTGTCTCCTAACATCACGTTCTGGATCTGTCCTGTGAAAGTTCTTTTGTACAAGCTGATAAGGAAAGCGGGTTTTTCACTAGGCCGGTTGTTTCGACCGTAAATTGCACGAAGATCTCAAACATGCCCGTACAGAGTTTTCGTGTTCACAATAAATGTTCACAATCTCTAAACTTACGTTAAATAATGCTTCATCTTGACTTTGGCAGCCCTATCCCAGCAAATTGCGACGAAAGCAAAACTGAGCTTATTGTATATATATATATATATATATATATATATAATTTCGCGTTTTTTTAAAATATGCGTTGAAATTGGTGAAAACGATCTCGCAGTATAAGTAATGTATGCATTCTCCCTCGTTTGGTTATAAAAGATGTTTAGCTAGTTGTTGAAGTCAACTTCTGTAACAAAGTTTTGGCCTTGTCAGGCGAACCTTTTCTGTCGAAAAGCCTCGTTTGCTTGACGCAACTAAGCCATGTAGAGATGCCGATTAACCGTGCTGCCTCTTTGAAACATTTCCTAATATTCTACACCTCTATAGTCTCACCATTTAGAAATCGGGTCGAAATTTGGCTTGGGTCTAGATTGAGGTTTAGCTTTTGAAGCCACCCACTTGTTTGTGTCCTTTATGTTGATAGAGATACCATTTCTTGTCTCCAGTCATGATTCTACACAAAAATCGGTTATTGCGATCGCGTGTTGCTTGGTGCTGGGCAAGCTGTTGGGCGGCGATACTCAACTTACGACTTGTTTTGCTCACTCCAATCAGCCATATTGGCAAACTCAATATTTTACTGTGTCAATAATGCTCTTGTTTGACCAAAATTGCGCTCACGCTTGTGTCAAAATTGCGTCTCATTTTAATTTCTTTGTGATAAAGATGATCCAGTGCTTATTAACATAGCCGAGTTGTAACTAACGGTGCCTATCTTTAGGGTTGTGTCATCTTGACTGCACGCTGAAGATATTTCCCTTTTCCTCTCTCCTGTTTTCTTTATCATTTTTGTGTGATACAGTGCGGATAGCGGTTTGTTCGAAACCGAGAAAACGAGAACAAAACCAAAACCCTTTTTACCCATAAAACATTGTTATACTGAATGCGTATATCTTGAAGACGTTGCCTTTTTATGCCTTCAGTGACAACATGTTTAGCATTTTCAGGACATAAAGAAATTTCATAGAGAAATTGTGGACCGTGTTATAGCGTTTGCTCCTTACTAGAGCCGATTAAGGCCTCATCCTACTCAGATCATCACTACCGGCAGCAAAATTTTACCAAAAACTCAGATGCTGAGACTAATTTAAAGACGACAGCCTGCTTTAAAATACAACCTTTAAAATATATAGCCCTAATTGTATCGACATATCTGGCAACTGTGTCGAAACGAACTTGACATTGCGTTGCCCCGCCAGACGTCAATGAAAAATATCTAGCATAAAAATTGCGCAAATTCCTTATCTCCTGTAGTTTAGTGGACTCCCGTAGACTGTCAATCAGGGTGCCCGGCTGTCCCAGAGCTTCGAAGGCCACTGGGTTGAAGCTATGGGCTCTATTCAATTCGGTGAATTTGTTCGTCGTGTTGTTCCCTGCTAAGGCCGGGCGTGGTAGCTTGAGCTTAATTGAAACCGACCAATAAAGAAGAAAGTGAGTCGATTGAAGAAAGTGAAACGATCGAGCGGCCTCGTTCAGAAGGGAATAAGGGTCCCGTCGGGATGCCTACCGTCGTTTCTGGTTATTTCAGTTAGTTCTGCCCATTAAGTAGCCTGCTTAGGGTTTTTGCTAGTGTATCATTATAAACTGCGTGGTGTGTCCGACGACCTTCACTCAGGGCGCATGATAGAGCGAGAGGCGTACCGAGTTTGAGGCCAACATATATTCTTGCAGTGGAAGTGCTTAATTAGTTCCGGACGGAGACAATATGTCACCTGGCTATCATCTGATCCATTATAAATTGTTATATTTACTTTGTTCTTATTTACTAAATTATCATTCCATCAAGATCAGACTCTGGAAAGCCCGAGTCTTGAGTTTTTAACGGCCCTCAAAAGCTTTGATGCTCTCAGGTCCCGCTGTTTCTACAAATTCTCTCCGATGGAGTTTGATACGTTGGGAAGAATCCGGCTTCCTGACCGCGCAGGGTCTTTGGAAGGCTGGTGGCCGATTCGTCGCTACGGCAATGGACTCTGAGTGCAACTGGTTCCTATTACAAAGAACCCTGCTTGACAGCGCAACCTCTTGCTATGTAAACAAAATTAAATTGGGGCCATCTGAGACTGAGTCCTAAACTATTATCCTCCAAAGGCGTAAGGTAAAGCAAAGTGCGAGCATTGAAGACAATTGTGGCTTTTATACTAACATAAGTAAAGTAGTCTGTGAAGGTAGCAGAGAAGGAGGAGCAGACGACCCAGTGAGCGCACTGCTTATAGTTCTATGACGTAAAATTTTCTCGCATTATAAAATCGCATTTTTCAGATGCTATCGTTAGCACCACTTGGTCGTCTCTTGGAGGTTTGCAGGTACTGAAGCAAAGGCTTCCCTTGGCGATACATCCTTTATCAGGTTAATCGGCCCGCTTTGCTGCGGTTAGATAAGTGGTGCTTTCTTTTCTGTTTTTGCTTCGGTTTGTTTTCGGTTTCGAAATCAGTGGAAAAGATCTTAGGATCTTAGTAGCAGCCTTAATTAATGAACTTTCTGTTAGCAGGTAGGTACTGACTTGCAGTGAATCGTTGAACTTTAAAATTTTGAACATTCGTGAAACCTTTGAGGTGAAATCGTGTTGTGAAATCAACGCTACTGGCGCCTCCAGTGGGACGCCAGCAGCTTCATAACGGTCGGTCAACTAGCTCTTTTGGTGCGAAAAAAATGTGGACAAGTTTGAACAGAGCTACATAGTCGTACGAAACTAGAACTACAACAAACAAAAGGGGAGTGTGAAACAGTGTACATAAACGTAGAGCAGCAGAGTGTCTAGTCTAACATACAGATATATGGCAGATTATCTAGTATAGCATAAATCTATCACGGCGTTGACCTAGTGGACGGCATAGTATTGCAGATTTCATAGTGCCATCAGCGCAGCCTCATAAATTAGGTGAAGGTTTGCCAACAACCAGGTAGGGCCAGATAATGGCCAACGACGGGGGACAACCGAGGGGGAAAGCCGGAGACAAATGTAGGTTAGGAAGGGGGAGAAAAAGCCAACACCGGGGGCCACAAGAAGAGAAAGGCAATCCGCCGCACGATGATGGCGGGCCAGCCAATATAAATTGGGAAGAGGCAAGGTACCTTGGTGTCACTCTTTACACGGGGTTAATCGGAGCGGCATATGTGAAACATAAACGCAGCAAAAGACCACCGATTAAGCCTTAATTCTGGTATAGATTTTGCCAAGGATTCGTGGTGTATAAAGGGGAAACCGATGACTATTAGCTTTGGTTGCCGAATCATCGGCTCTCTACGCGGCGCTTGTCTGGGCAGACATGACACTACGAACGGCGAAAAATGGGAGAGCACTAAGGTCGGCCTAACGAACACTAGCAGTAAGGGTTAGCCGGGCGTACCGTACGGTATCGACCGAAGCCTTCTTGGTCCTGGCTAAGATGCTGCCATGGGACCTACTGGCGGAAAAAACAAGCAAAATATTTTTCGGAAAAAATCAGAAGTGCCACAAATCGCGGTCTGGCAGAAGGAATGGGTATACGTTACACCCGGTGGAGCTGGACTAAAAGTCTGATATAGGACCTCATGGCTTGGTATAGCTACCGACATAGGGAGTTACCCTACTATACAGCTCAGGTTCTGACCGGTCACGGTCAGTTCCAGAGCTACATAGTCAAGATAAAAAAGGTCACCAGTGACACCTGTGTGCTATGCGATTGTGGGGAGGCGGGCGACGTGAAACACACTGTCCTGCACTGCGAGTCTCGTTGTGGAGCAAGGTGCACGGGTTCCACAGTCGTGAGGGGCCGCTCTACCAGCGGAGGTGGTAGCTTACCAGTGCGTAGACTCTATTTGCAGGTACTCCCCCCCCCCCTATGTTGACTGATCGTGCTGCCCTCTGAAGCCTCCTGTGAACTTGGCCACTGTCATTTGAAATATGTTTGGCTTTGCAGCACCCAGCTCAGGTGATCCCGCCTACCCTGTAACTGGTTTGCCTCCGCAGCTGTAGTAACGGTCTTTTGCCTGCCACGCTAGAATGGACATGCCACAGCCCAATTAATGGCGGATAAACTTATGTGGGACTATAAAAACATGTTCTGAGTTCTGAGTTTTAGAACTACCGCCTGCACACAATATTGGTGTCACTCGGTCGCGAGTTCTATAAAAGAGGAGGTTTGATTGAAGCTTAAAAGGCCTTGTCGTTTGTTTCTTATGGTGGTCTACGATATGTTCGCTCGGCGGCGAAGGATCGGGACGTTCGACGGATATGAGGAATCTAGCTGGTTCACTAATTAAAATGGTGTGCATTAAATGTGTCGGTGGGTGTGAACGAATATTTATCCTAGGAGACTTTAAGTGCAGGAAAGTGAGCCTGGGTTTCTTTCGCTATCTGACGAAGTTTTCTTCCAGATACGCGTTTTATATTGTCGTTTGCTTGTAAGCGCGCATCTTGAGAAATGATGCGCGGAGAGATGTGAGACATAACCACGTTGGGCTAACAAAAATTTCCAATTTCCCTGTCACTCCTAAACAAAGCATTTCCGGCCCCATTATATTGAAAAAAGCCTTATTTTAATGAGTTCCATGAATTTAGCCATGTCTTGTATGTATGTAAACCGAGCAAGGTGGCTTAGTGGCAAAACCATTGCCTTGCATTCGGGTGGTCGTGGGCTCAAGCCTCTGACCGGCCATTCTTAAATTGATTTCCATAGTTTCCAGTTTACACAAGGTGAATTCCGGAGTGGATAATAATCGATCATGATCAGACAAAAAGGGAGAGCACAGATGTCTCAATAGAAAGAAATGGTGCATTGCCGTCGAACCCCTGCCCCCAATAATACTTTTATCACTTTATATTTTTATATATACCTAACAAAGAAAGATCAATCTCAGACACCAGCGTGGTTAATCGTATAGGTGTAGTAGTTTTATTGCCTTTCCTCCTTATGCATCTGTTCCACCCTCCGTCTATCTATTCACCAACTGTGAACCACTAAATGGCAACCGGCCGCGTCTTCACCTCCTGTTTTCAAAAAACCCGAAAAACTTCGGTGTTCGAGACATCAGAACATCCCACTGTTTCATTATTTCTTAACTAACATGAAACATCAGCAGTCTAACGAACTTGAACTTAACTAAAACTATATATTAGCAGTATATATTAGCAGTGGCAACAACACCAGAGGCAGACAAAAGCGTCTAGCCTAATGTATACGCGCACTGCTCCGTTTCCTCTACAGCGGATGGCAGATGACAACAACCATTGAATCTAAACCATGACATAGCCATCGCATAATAATATCAACATACAAGATGTTGGTGTTTTTCTGTTACGGCACCGAACGAACTTCATGTTGATATTTTTCGTGACTAACAAAGGTACGCTTCATCTGTTTAGTTCTCCTCTCAGTAGCAAGAGAGCGAACAAGGTTCAATCTTCTCAACATATTACCTTTTTGAGCATATTGTGGTACCCGCTTGTATCACTGGTAAATGCTCAAAATCATTAACACAAACTTATGTTGGTTATGGTATAGAAATGTGTGTATATATATATATATATATATATATATATATATATATACAAATCTGTCTGCTTGTGATTTTACACTGCTCGCGCTGTTGGCGGCACGAATAGTAACAAGATTTTTTCGTCTGTTTTCTTGTAACCGGTCGTCGGAGTCCTGCGTTGATATTCACCGCACTGAGATCATTGATCACTGAATTGCAGCGTTTAAGTTTAGCACAGCTGCATTCGGTTTGACTAACAACACTTCTAACTATGACGCTCAAACAAAATTGACTCTGGTCTCTTCTTATGACGCGTCACCAAACTGGCACGCAAAACAATTCTTTACTGCCCTAGCACCAACCACAGTGACGCTGATAGGGGCACATCTAGGGCTGCCACTTCTTGCCCATTTTAACACAAATAAACAACACACATGTCTAAGGAAGACGGCACCGAAAAGAACGTACGTTCATTACATGTATATATATATATATATATATATATATATATGAATATTTATATATATATATATATATATATATATATATATAAATTTATAGATATATAAATATAAATATATATTTATATATATATATATATATATATATATATATTTTTTTTTTTTCAATGGACACTAGAGTAAAGACAACAATGCATTCCGAAGAAGTATATGCAACATGGAAATGCAAAATTAAGCGTAGTTGCCGGCCATAGTTAGCGAAAGAGGAGAACTGAAAAGACGGGAGATCTATATCCGACATCATACGCGTCCCTATATTTGCTTAGTCTAGTCGTGAAAATGTAGCAGCATCATCGTCAAAGCAGTTGTTCAGATATTACACACACATTCTAGGTGCTCTCCGAGCTCTCAAAATGACCTTGTTCCTAACGGCGCTGCAATAATCTTATCTTGCATATATAGTATAGCTCAAGCACCCAGCAACGAGTGGACGCAAATAGGATTGATATCTAGCAACAATCATAGCTAAGTATACCTACTTGTTTGGCTGTACCTCTTTCTACCTAGAAATGTGGAGGCTCTGAGAACGCGCCACATAAATACCGCACACCGGTACACGTGATTTCCGACGTCGTGGTTTTGGACATCATCATCATCATCAACCCTGAGATTAGTGTCGTCGTTGTGTTGTTGCTGTTGTCGTAGTCTTCGCCGTTGCTTATTGTTGTGGTTGTTGTTCCGCCATATTGCTGCACCGTTTGTCGACTGAGAAGGTTTCGACGACATTGATTCATTCAATCAGTGCCTTCGAAGTACGTGTTTGCCCTCACCAGCATTATTTCTGTCAGCAGGACCTGTGGTATTGTCGCGGTCAGCGAGGTCGTTTCTGTCTTCACTGGCGTGATCGTCTGCCTCTTCCTCCTCAATGATCAGGCAGTCACTGTCGCTGCTCGAGCCTTGGTATCGCAGCGGTAGACGGCTACGACGCCCAGAGCCGCCTCGTTGCCTCGTTGCGCCATGAACCCTCGAGGAGGTCAAGGAGGTCGTGGAGCTCATGGAGGTCGTGGAGCTCATAGAGGTCGTGGAGCTCATGGAGGTGGGGCTGGCCAAGCCACTATTAGCCACCATCGGTGTGCGACTATATTTGCCCACCGCTGATGACGTCCGGCTTTTACGCCAACGCTTTTCCCGAGGTTGGCCGCCTACCGCCGCAGCCGCCGTCGCCGGAGTGCTCATCGTCCGACAGGTCACGGCACCGTGCGTGACGGCTGCGCTGACCGTCCTGAGTGCTCCGTGATGTTTTTCCTGCGCTCGGTGGTGACAGTGGTGATGGCAAAGATGCTGATAGTGGTGGTAATCGTATTTGTTGTGGTGATGATACAGCAGATGATGCTGACGACGATGGTGCAGATGACGATGATGATGATGATGATAACGACGACGATGATGCCTTTTGTTGCTGTAATGATGATGATGCTGCTGCTGATTCTTGTCGTGGCGATGGTGCTGCTGTTGACGATGGAAATGTTGATGACATTGCCGAAGTCCGTGGTCTTGTTGTTGGTGAAGACAGTACTCCTCGGCTGGTGTCATGACATTTATCCTGCTTTGCTGACGATGATGATGATGATGCTGATGATAACACAGATGCTGAAGACGTGCTAGAGGTGGAGGCTATCGTCGAGGCTGTACTAGGCGCTGTACTAGAATGACTTGCCGTGGTAGTAGAAGTAGTAGTAGTAGGTGTTGTTGGTGTTGGTGTTGTATTAGAAGTACAGGAAGTCGTCGAGCGTGCCGACAGCCTGTGTCGGCTTCTCGCAGCTGGCAGAGCATAGCCAACCACGTTGCTGGAGGAACCGCGGGAGGAACGCGTTTCGACTGTCAGGGGATGGTTTCTGTTACTTGGATGCTGTATGGTGGTTGGGGTGGTGGCACTGGTGCTGGTGCAGCTGCTAGTACGGCAATGGCCAACATGGCATTTGGGGCCAGATGTGTCGTCCCGGGAGCGGGCAGTTGACCCAATCGACGCAGCTGCTGTTTCCTCGTCGGAGGCGGGCTCGTCGTTCGAGGACGCTGCTTGTTGCGTTACTCGCTCGACGTCACAGTGAGGTTCCTCTCTATCAGCTGGCGAACACGATGACCGGATCAAACAGACGCGCGACTCCGTCGTTGAGCCTTCAGGCAACTGCTGCTCGGCAACAACCTCGACGTCGGGCCGTGTCATCTTCTTCGCATGTGCATCGTGCACCAACGGACTCGCTTCGCCTGGCACGCTCTTCTCGTTTCGCTTCCTCCTGAGTTTGCACTCTGGGCCGGCTGTCTGGGGGCGAGCTTCTTGTGTCTTGCCCGTCTGCTTGTCCATCTCGCTTTGTCTGTTTTCATCGTCGCTGTCGTCGTCGCCGTATTTCGTTAAACTATCCGTCATAGTCACGTACACTCCTGAATCGTGACCATAATCCGTACCGACTCGCGCGGATTTCTGTCTGCTTCTGACTAGACCTCTAGCCGCTGCAGCTGTGAACGCTTGTGACTGTACGCCGCCGCGTACAGCTGCAGAAGGGAGTCGCGACCTCTCGTCAGCAATTGTTGTCAGGCTCCGTACTGATTTCAGACTGATTAGGTTCCGCCTGGAAGAGATCGAACATATATATATATATATATAGAGAAAGAGGGCGGTGGCTCTATATATATGTATATATATATATATATATATATATATATATATATATATAATATTGATTGTTTGATTGATTTATTGTTCGCTTGACATGTATACATAAATACACATGTCACCCTTTTATATCAGGAGCGCTTAGAACGGCATCATATAAATTACCTACGCATCCATATAATCCATGTCTACTTCAATACCTACTGAGTATTTGCTTTCCATTGTGACAACCTCTTCTTTGTAATATCGACCAGGTCATTTCTAGCATTTGGTCCTAGGGCTAGGGCCTTCGACAGCTCTATATCTCTGCTCCCCCCTAAGGCAATACAATCTTTAATAATATATTCGATTGACTCATTTTCTAGCCCACATGCTCGACATTCAGTACTTGCCCCTCCTTATATCTAGCTCTATGTATCCTTGTATCCAACATCCTGCCCTGGCATCTGCCAATAGCCCACTCTCTCTTGAATTATCGTATACCCATTCTACCCCGCCCCTTTCCCGCGTTTCCTTTCCATACATAGTTGCCAAACTTGATTTGAGGCTCATCGCAAATTTCCATTTGTCTGTATATGACTTGTTTACCTTGAATTTCACCATTTTCTCTGATGCCCTCGCTCTTGCCCATTGCTGACAATTGTACCCGATCTCCCTAGCTGCGAACTCTACTCTGCGATCCCACTTCGTTTTAATCCCACGTGCCGTCTTTACCAGCTGCATCTGTTTAACCCGTCTTTTATTTGTGACATTTTCAATCCTACTACTAAATCTAAGCTTACTTTGTACTTCCCTTTGTATAAATGTTGATGTTTCCCCTTCCCCCTCAAGAAATTCCCTGGCGCAATTAAAACGGCAACTCAATGCAAATCTTATCACCTCTCTTTTAGTATTGTTTCTAACTTCTTTCTCAACCCTGCGCTGTGGACCAGAGACGCATTGGCAAAAGTCAATCCTGGTACATCCATGGCCTTCCATATAATCCTTTGTAGTGTATGAGATGGATATTGATGATAGCGATGATCCGTGATGAATTAGATAGATAGAAGCGCGCCACCAGGGGGCAGAGGAATACGTGCCACCAGGGGGCGCCAACAGTGTTGTACAGATTGGGATGAAATAAAACCTGAAAAGTCCTTCTAGCGTCGGCGTTGGTAGAGCCGGTAACTTCTAGCGGTGAGTGTCCTTATTGTTCCGTACGTAGACACTACATTGGCGCAGTCGACTTGACTGAACCTAGCGGTCAGTCTTTTAGTAGCGGACAGAACGGACAGCGCACGATAAAAAGTAACGCGGTGGTTGGTGGCAGCGGTGGTGGTGGAGACGACAAGTGGTGGTGGAGACGGCGAATGGTGGTGGTGGAGACGACAGGCGGATGGTGACGGAGTTGGTGACGGTTGGAGGAACGGAGAGAGATGGCCACATACGGACCAGTACCGCCGCCGCAATTCATGCCGGTGGCCGGGCCTCCAGCAGCTGGCGGTAGAAGACTGGTTGGGGGCGTTCGATGCATATTTGGACGCGCACCCAGGCGCGGAGAGATTCGACGCAAAAAGAAAGTGCGCGCTCCTTAAGAATGCACTGGGATTTGAGGGAATGCTACAATATAAAGTGATAAAGGATAGGCCAGTGGAGGCCGGAGGTGATGAATATGAAGAAATGAAAGCGCGACTGGTGGACAGATTTGCACAGAAGAAGGGGCTGGCAGCGGCCCGCGACGAATTTCATAGGCGACGGCAGCGACCGGGGGAGTCAGTGGAAGAATACGTGGCCGAGCTGACGCAGGATGGCGGCGAAATGTAAGTTTGAGCAATTCACGCCTGAAGAAGCCATCAAGACACAGCTCACCACGGGGACGTCGATTCCGAGGTTGCGTGAGCGGCTGCTATTAGAAGACGACGACCTCAAGCTGGCTCAGGCGCGTGAAATAGGAATCCGCCTCGCAACATGGCGGAGGCATAGCAGCTAGAGCGAGACGTCGCGGTGGCGGCGATCAGTCGACGTCGGCAGCCGGCCAAAGTCGGTAATTGGAAGCCCTGTACGGCGTGTGGTAGCGGCACGGACCTGGCCGGGTACCACCTATGCCCGGCCAGGAAAGCAACATGCTTCAAGTGTCACCGAACGGGCCATTTCGAGAGGATGTGTGGAGCGACGGGAGGCAAGCGAGTGGTGCGGTTGGTGGAGGAAGAATCGTGGCCGGAGGAGGCACAGGCGAGTCACCCGAGTAAAATTACTCAAATTATTCAAATTACTCAAATTACTTAAAAATTACCCTGTGTATTAGTTCGGAGATTAGTATAAAGGCACGAGTAGATAAGCAGATAGTAAAATTTTTAGTGGATACGGGTAGTGCACTGACAATAGTAAATTGGAAAGATGTAAGTGGAATATTAAGTGGAGAAACGAGAAGGGTGAATGAAACAGGAGTGGTACTGAAAACATATAGTGGAGAAGTGATTGATGTATTAGGAGTAGTGGAATGTACAATTGAACTAGGAAAAAAATCTGTGGTTATGGAGGTATTTGTGGTGCGATGGGGGAAATCGGTATTAGGACGCGATGCATTAGCGAAGTTGGAAGTGTGTGTGGATTGTAAGGGGCAGAAGTGTGCAGTGGATGGAAAAGTGGTAGCTTCAGTGGACAACTTAGGGACAGCGGAGCAGTATAGGAAGTTATTTTCAGGCCAGCTAGGATTGGTGAGGGGGTATAGATCTCGTGTAAAAGTGAAACAACCCAGTGCAACAGAAACTAAGACGACTGCGGTTAGCAACAGTGGATACAGTGAAGAAAGGAGTTGACCGACAAGTGGAATTGGAGGTAATAGAGCCGATAGAGGCGTCAGAGTGGATATCATCTATGGTGGTAGTGGCAAAGAAAAGTGGTGGGGTACGAGTGTGTGTGGATTTACGACAAATGAACGAAGCTATAATTCCGCAGGTGTTCCCATTACCGCATTTAGAAGATTTACTAGCGAAATTAAAGGGAGCGAAGTGGTTTTCTAAGTTAGATGCGATGTCGGCATATCACCAAGTAGAGCTAGCGGAGAAATCAAGAGGCCTGACAGCATTCATTACACCGTGGGGGTTGTTCCGCTACAGACGGTTGTGCTTCGGGCTGGCATCAGCACCAGCCGCATTTCAGAAAATGATGAAAGACATGTTGGAGGGATTGGAAGGTGTATTGGTATACTTAGATGATATTCTAATCTACGGAGAATCTAGAGAACAACATGATATTAGACTTGAGGCAGTGTTGCGCAGAATAGCAGAGTCGGGAATGACGTTGAATTCAAAGTGTGTTATTGGAGTGGATAGAGTCGAATTCGTGGGGTTCAGTACTCGTATAAGTAGAAATGTAGTTACACCTTGTATGGATAATATTAAGGCAATCAGTGAACTAGCGGAACCAAAGAATGCAGCACAGGTGCGATCAGTACTGGGGGCGGCAAGTTTTTACATGAGATGCGTTCCACGATTTTCCGAGATGACGGAGCCGTTGAGGCGATTATTGAAAAAGGAATCGAAATTCACGTGGGGACAGGAACAGCGGGTGGCTTTTGAAGAGATGAAGCAAAGTATTGTACAAGCTAAGCCATTAGCAATATTTAACACGGAATACGACGTAATTGTGGAAACGGACGCGAGCAATATAGGTCTGGGGGGAGTGTTGTTGCAGAGGGGCCCAGAAGGTGAAAGACCTGTAACGTACGCTTCTTGTACATTAACAGAAACACAGCAAAAGTATTCAACAGGGGAGAAAGAAGCACTGGCTTGCCTTTTTGCAATAGAGCGGTGGCATGTTTATTTATTTGGACGACTCCGTACCGACCACTCAGCGTTAGTTACATTGTTAGGAGCAAAAGGAACGGGAAGAGCACCAATGCGGATAGGCCGCTGGGTGGAACGATTGAGGGGATATAATTTTTCAATAGAATACCGCGCAGGAGCGTCTAACCACATTCCGGATATGCTGTCCCGATTACCAAGTGCTGATAACTCTGAAGTGAATGATGCAACGGAAATAGTAGTATCGTATCTGGAACCGAAAGTAAAACCACTGCGCTGGAAAGAAATTGCACGATTATCTAGAGTAGATTCCGAGCTAACACCAATACGGGGATGGATGCGGCACAGGAAACCCTCGCCGAAAAATCGAGTGTGGGCCTCCGTAATACATGAATTGTCAGAAGTGCAAGGAAGTAATGATGCGTGGAGCCAGGATTGTGTTACCCTTGGCGTGCAGGTTACAGGCGTTCAAGTTGGCACACGACGGTGCGCACCAAGGAATCGTCCGAACGAAGCAAAGACTACGGGAGCGATTTTGCTGGCCCAAAATGGATAACTTCGTCGAAGAGGCTATCCAAAACTGTGGACTGTGTGCTCGACACGACAAAGCAGCACGTCTCGTGACCGCTCCGATCCGAATCACTCCGTGGCCGAAACAACCATGGACAAGGTTAGCGCTAGACATACGGGGACCGGACATATCAGTGGGAAACCAGCAGCGCTTTGCAATAGTAGTAATTGACTACTATTCGAAATGGGCGGAGGATGGAGCTCGTACAAGAGGCAATCACAGAGAAGATAGTGGATTTCCTGCACCGGCTATTTCATCAGGAAGGGGTGCCTGAATATCTAATATCGGACAATGGCTCGCAAATGACTAGCACAGCATTCGCCGAGTTCATGAAGAAATTTGGCGTAATCCATCAGTTGACCCCTGTGTATCATGCGGCGGCAAATGGCCTGGTGGAAAGGTTTAACAGAACGCTGGGGGCATTCTTCAAAACCGCTAAACAGCTGGGGGGAGACTTCAAGAAACGGATCAGAGAAATGGTGGGAGCATATAACGCCACTCCACATGCAACCACGGGTCTCTCCCCAGCCACGCTACTTCATGGTCGATCGATGCGAACTCGATTGAGTGTGACAGCTCCAGGGGAACCCGCTCGAGGCGATGCACCAAGTCGCGAACACACCGAGAGGCGTCAGCAAGCACAGAAGGAATACGCCGATCGGCGTAGAGCAGTCACGGATATAGCGCTGAGTCCAGGTCAATGGGTGCGCATAAGACGGCCAATCGTAAGGAAGGGAGAGAAGAAGTACAGCCCGCCGATCCAGGTAATGGAACGGAGAGGGGCGGATACGTACGTGCTAGCCGATGGTAGAGTATGGCACCGGAACAGACTAGTGTCCTCCAAGCAACCGCCTGAAGTAACGGCACAACAACAGCAGCAACAACACAGGCCACTGCTTGGCAGGTGGACCGGAACAACGGTTCCGGCAGGGCGGACGGGGAATCAGAGGAGCAAGAAGTATCGGAAGAACAAACGGAGGAAGAATCATCATCAGAGCAATCGTCGGAACCGGAAGAATACATATCAGCGGAAGAGAGGAACACCAACCGGAGTTGAGGCGGTCAAGGAGGACAAGAGCGGCACCAAAATATTTAGATGATTATGTAAGATAAATATAGGTAATAGGTAACATAAAAAAAATTAAGGGAGGGAGAGTGTAGTGTATGAGATGGATATTGATGATAGTAATGATCCGTGATGAATTAGATAGATAGAAGCGCGCCACCAGGGGGCAGAGGAATACGTGCCACCAGGGGGCGCCAACAGTGTTGTACAGATTGGGATGAAATAAAACTGAAAAGTCGTTCTGGCGTCGGCGTTGGTAGAGCCGGTAACTCTAGCGGTGAGTGTCCTTATTGTTCCGTACGTAGACGCTACATCCTTGTTACTATATATTTATCAAACCCCCAGAGGCCCTTACACATTAGTGCATTTCTTCCTCTTTCAGCCTTCTTCCTCCTTATTATCTCTTCTTCCTCTAAATAATCATCCCCTGTAGTCATTGTCACCCCAAGATGCTTGTACTGACTTTTATAATCCAATTATTTTCCCTGTACAACAAGCTTCTTTGCCCTTATAGTCCCATTAAATACTAAAACTGCGCTCCTTTTTTTCATTAAGCGCCATGCTCAGTTCCTTCGCTGCTTCTCCACATGCATTCAACATTTGTTGAACTTCGCTAGTACCCCGCCCTAACACTAGCATATCGTCAGCAAAAAGCAGCACGGCTGTCTTGATATATACACCCTTTTCTCCTATCTGCTATCCTAAACCCGTTCTATTAATCCTTCGCGCTATCCTCTCTATATACATTAAAAAAAATCACCGATGACAACGGGCAGCCTTGTCTGACCCCCTTAGCAACTATAAACTCTTTAGATTGTTCGGCTGCTATTATTATTTATTATTTATTATTACATCACCTTTCGGTATTGTTGATTATATTACATTACACGTTATTATTATTCAATTATATTACATTACACGCTATTATTATTCTTACCGTGTTATTCCTGTAAATTTATTCTAGTAACTCCACCCAGCTTCTCTCCAAACCCTCCTCCAACATGATTTGATACAACTTTGTTCTGTCCACCATATCATATGCTTTTTTAAGATAAAACATCCTGTCACACACACACATATATATATATATATATGCCCGATTGGTGAATATTTGCTTACATAGTTTACTGGTCTCCACAAATTTGACTGCATAGCTAACTTCGGAAACGCCGCCACTAGCAAAAAAGCGGCTAGAGACTCAATAACGGTTGCATTCTAAACCACCATTTTGCCTCGCTTGAAAGGTTTATGTATCATCTCGTATGGGCGCCTGCCGTCCTCAGCGCAGGTTGTCGGCCGGCTCTAGGCTACACGGACGACCGCATGACCTAGGGACTCCGCTGAGTTCTCATTCATAACAACATGTCTAAGGCATCGTCCTGCCCTGACGATACACGATTGGTAATATTGTCTCAGTTGGTAACACATGGACACCGATAAGGGCTAACTAACCGTCTGCTTCTAGCCGTAAGCATTTGGGCGAGCTCTAATCGTGTGGTCGGCAGCTTCATTGAAGAGACGACGTTGTAACCTGTCATGCAGAGGGCCACTCAAAGCACGTTGGGATATTACGTTGTCACGCCTACCTCAGCACCGGGTGTCAAGGTTCTCTTAAAGGTGGGCTAAGTGGTTTCTAAACTAGCCAACTCCGCTGTATCTAGAAGGGGGATTGGTTTGTTGTTGGTTCTTAGCATTGGGACGGCTAGGATCAGTAAGTTCAGGACCCCACGACGAGACCCAGGACGAGACGGAGGACCCGAGCAAGAAAAGTCTCCGATGCCTACTAGAAAAGGTAGACGAGCGGCGACATATTCTAATTTTCATCTCAGTTGCAATTGTGAGCTCTTCGAGACAAATTGGCACACCCAGTGGTGCCAGATCGTTCTTGGCGGTCGGGCAAGAGGTCTTGCAGTCGGGCAAGAGGTCTTGAGGTAATTATATATCGGGGGAGGCCTCATGGATAGAGCCAAAGAGGCACATCTCGCATTGGCCAGAGTTAACTCTAAAGCCGAAGTTATACTAATGTGTACATACAAGGGCCCGTCGAATGTGCTCGGCTACTGTGCAAACGCTTCCGTTTTTCTCTTTGGTGGAGTTTCACATAAACCTCTGGGGATTCGGGCTAGTCGCGAAATGCAGGAATGGCTACCTTGGTCCCAGTCGGCGTCGCATCAGTAGCGTCAGAAGTAATGGCTTTGTTGTGGTTGCATCAATCTTCGCGGCGATCCTGCGCAGCGCATATATATATATATATATATATATATATATATATAAACGGTTTTGGTTCCCTTCGCAACCAAATTTACTGGGTAAATCTTCAATTGACTCACCATAGCAGCGAATGGCAAAATAAAGATTGAAGTTTTCTTCAGACATCGTTTCACATACGAAATTTATCATATATATTATATATATATATATATATATACCAGGTGAATGATTAATTACGTTGAATAAATAAATATACATCAAAAAAATTTAAAAAAATATATATACCGCAAAGACGCCTTAGCGCACAATCATTTTAGTGTCACCTGTTCCTGATGCTGCTTGCCGATGTTGGATGAACATGGGCGCTTCGACGTCTGACTGACAACACCGATTCGAGGTGCCAGACTTAGCTCTTGGAGCGCACGCACGGCAAACGGAACGGACGTAGACGAGAGATTTGACGTCACGCTTCCACCGTGTTCACTCGTAACAGCGGTAGCAACAGGTGACACACCTGGCACGCTCACCACTAAGGGTCTCTACAAAAACGTATACGCACGCGGAAAACCGTCAGTCATTAAATGTATATATATATATATATATATACAAATATATCAATCAGTTGTACTTAACCTGCCCGCCAAATAGGAACAAAAGACATAAGGCATTAGCGTTTAAAACCAGACTGACATATATTTTTCATCCTACACCTAAAATCTCAAGTTATGCTCCCCGCTAAGCAAACCATTTATTTGGCCGACTAATGCACGTACGTATGCATATTTTTATTTACTTAAGTTGCATGCAGCTTTGGGTTTTTGGAACACGTTTCATCTGTACACCAATTATTTGCCGAACATTTCGGGTCCGTAGCTTGTTCCTCCCGCACTGCTTTTAATATTGAAAAGCCTGTGTACGGCTTAGCACACAATGACATGCCGGCTCATTTTAAAATGTTCTCTATCACTAATCAACACACCAAGTCCTAAACAGGTTTGAATTGACTTAATTTTTTTTGTTGCCCAAGGCTGATCAATTCTCTGAACTCCATAATCCACAGTAATGCGAATCAGCTGCGCATAACTGAGACAACAAGAATTATATGTGTCAACGGAAGTAGCTTACGCTGTGGTTACGGAATGGCCCGTAAAAAAAGAACAGCTGGTTTTACTCGGACCAACAGTTTAACTGGTATACGTTCACATGCTTCCAAACAAATGGCAGACGAAGCCATATTTGTTACTTAAGTCTAATATTCCTAATCTAATTTCAGCGAAAGCACACTAACATACAAACGCACACTAAAAGTTCTCGGCCCCGGCATTACAGAAATTACGTAATACATATTAATATACGCAAAATATATTTATTGTCGGTTAAACCAGAAAATCCGTTGTTCCTACTGTTGTTTGGTCAGGGGTAATAAAGATTTTCCCCGTTTAAACGACAATGAAATATATTTTGTACTATATCTGTGGTATACGTTCATGAGGCAAAACTGTCTCTCTCCTTAGATGAGAAACCATACCGCGCAGAGTCAGCGACCATGTTGCCACAAGGACTGTTGGGGAAACCCTAGATACCTTAACATGTCCGTCCCTCGGTGCATTGAAAATATACCTCAGGTTAAGTTCCAAGCCGTAGAGAACTGAGAATAATCTAGAAATAAAAATAACCACCTTAAAGATGTTTTTAATTCTATTAACTGTCTCTCTTCTGTCTTAAATAACTTAATTGATCTATATATATATATATATATATATATACACGGTTTTGTGCAAATTACCTTTGGACGCGTTGCAATCGCGCTAAACGAGGCAGTAGCCACAGCGGCTGTAGTCACGATCTGCGTTGTTGTCGATTGTTGGGTCGTTGCCACGAGGCCAATTCGAGGCGACACCGCTGTGTCAGCACTCCCAATCATCGGCCCAGTGTTTCCAGCAATAAAGCCTACGTTACTGACGGTCGCCACTGGTGGCACCGTGATGGCTGTCATGGTTGCCCTGCTGGCCTGTGATGCTTAGCTTGGCGCCACCTGCTGGCCGCCAACATCTGCTGTCCGAGCTGACCGAAACAGCGACCTCGTCCGCCATCTGCAGGACCGCTGCAGTCGTTGTCGATGACGACAACGCCGCTGGCGAAGACCGCGAACGAAGACGAAGACATCGCCGTCGGTAGAAGACCGCCGCCTATCGCTAGGTGAGCCGTGGCTTCGGGCCCTCGCGACCTGGCGCTTTCGGATGTCACCGGCCTTCAGTTGGCGATGGTGCTGCCTCACGGCCACCGCCTCCACCAGCAGGGGCGCCGAGGGGCGCCGAAGGAGGAACGCCTCTTGCAGTTGAACCTCGTGTAGCAACAGCAGCAGCGGCCGCCTTCATCGAAGCCGTACTAGGCGTAGCAGTGACGGTATTTATTGCAGGTTTTTCATACTTAGTAACGATCGTTGTAGCAGGTGACGTATTCGCAGCAGCGGAAGAAGAAGGCGACGACGGCGACGTCGGGACGTCCTCTCGAACTCTCGTTGCTTTGTCGGGGGTGCGGGCATCCCCATCATGACCACTTGAACTGAGGCCGCTGTTGCCTCTACTTGTGTTGCTACTACTACAGATGTTGCTGGCAACAACGGGTTGACAAATCTCGCCAAGTTCCAATCCATGCCGTTGTTGGCGCTGTTGCTGTTGTGATTGCTGTTGCGGTTTGTCATGCTGCTGCTGTTGTTGATGTTGTTGTTGTTGATGTTGCTGCTGCTGATAGTGCTGTGGGTGGTATTCGATTTGAGGCGCGGAAGCTACGTTAGCATGTTGATCTTGGGTGCCGCCGATCTCATCCGCTGAGCCCTCAGCGGGTACAAACGAATCATGCGCGCAGTGTTCCTCTTCGGACACGTCACCTTCAGTGTCCGCCGCTGCCCCTATTGCCATCACTGAGTGAATACGGCCATAGTGTCGTTTCAAGTTGTAGCTACGCACCGTTCCGTAGTCGCACTTATCGCACTGGTATGGATATCTAGCGCGGAACACACAGCGAGAGAAAGATACGCAACAAACAGCAGAATGAAACGAGACGTGGAGCCGGGGCAATAATTGACGGCCGTGGTGCCCTATGTAACAATCGACCATATACAACCAAGATAATACGCGGCAACGGCAATGCCGATGTTGCACATGTTGCAGTTCCATGACAAATAAAAATTATAGGGCTGAGTCAGTGCGCGACCCACATGGGAGCCAGACGGCAGCCAGATAACTAGTAAAACTGCTCGCTAGCCGGCCATGTACTACTCTGAAAGCGTGTAGTAACGAGAAAACACTGCCAAAGTTTGTTTTCAGAGTTACATCCGTGTTTTTGCCATAGGCCATAAATATGTGTAGTTTTAAGAGGAGATAAAAAGGGCCGTTTTCCTAACTCGCTTGCGCCTCCCCGTGTCTCTCTGGAAACACCTTTTTCCGTAGTACTACACTCTCCTTCCTTTCTGACTATTTGGCGCTATGCGCAACCAGTTCCTAGCCGGACCAAGGGACGGGGTCATGACTGGTTTTTAGTGGAAGCAAGCAAACCGGAGGCACATGGCGAAATTAAACATCCACCCCTCACGACAGCCCACAACAGATACGGACATTTCCATGTCGTTGCGGATTTTACACTGCGTTCAACCTCATTTCGTTGAGCTCCACTAAGCCACATTTTAAGAAAAATAACTTACAATTACAGTTGTCGGCATATTTACGTAGGCATAAGACCAGTACATGTGCGTGTTTCTGTTTTTGTTTGGCTTTTCTGACTTATATATATATATATACATACATACATATACATACGTGTGTTGTACGCATTTTCCCTATAGGCAATATAATACGTACTTTCCCAAATGCTTGTATTGGTGCTCCAAAGCTTGCTTACGCGATTTCGCCATGAAATTACAGCGGTTACACAAAAACCTGAAAAAAGAACAAATAGTTGAAAGTATGTTTTCTGAGAATAAGGCGATCACCGCACATTGTGCGCCTTCCAACCTGTGTAATTTTCTTATCCAGTTCGTTTACTGAGTAATGTGGCTGGTTTAAGTATCTTCCAGGTCCGCTTCATTAAGGAAATTAACATCTAGCTGCCAGATGCAAGCAAATCACTTTTTTTAGCACAAAAATGGCTATTGTTGGCGATAGTCGTAAAAATTCAATACAAATAATTTGTCTCAGTCAGTCTCAGCGGACAAATACACAAATACACTTAGGGTCCTCTTTTCGGACTGACCCTCAGTCAATATTAACGTCCGCGGGACTGCAATCGCATTGCTTTGTGATACTATGCCAATGTTTCACCTACGGTTGCAAGGCGCACGCGAATGCACCACGCCACCGGACTCGACGACATTTCGACGGGTCAAAAACAGTAAATGGATGCGCGTTGAGATTTCAACGTTTTGTAATGAGATATGAGCACGATAAAGGTAAAGCATCCAAAAACTTCACCGTCCATTAGGCAGAAGCTCGGTCCATCACATAACGAAAGCATGAATCCGCAGTTACGTCTCACAATAAAGCGTGACTTTAACGTAACATAAAATCACTTTAATTTCACGCAACAAGATGTGTATGTACTGTTTCCAGTATGTGTGCTGCTGCAAGAAGAACGTAACTATTCGCCAAATAGGCAGGTACTACTTGAATTTTTATGCGCTCATTTGGTCATTCGCTAAGCAAACCGAGTAAAGTGGCTTAGTGGCAAAGCCATTTCCTTGCGTTTGACAGCGTTCGACCTGGACCGGCGACTTGTAAATTGGTTTTCATGGTTTTCAATTTAGACGAGGTCAATATGGAGTAAATCATAATTGGCCATCATTGGATAAAGAACGGGAAGCACGGATGTCTCAGTATAAAAAAATGGTGCAGTAACATCCAGCCCCCCAATAAAAAACCACAATCCGTTACGCTGACTTCCTTCGGTTGTTAGAGCGTACATAAAAGTGTCCTAGCAATTTACATTTTTTTAGTTGATATAGAGCGGCCTTTTTAGTCTCTAATTAGACTACGTCACGAAAGCCCGTTTAAACAAACATTATGACATCTGTATTCCAGGCTATCTCATCTAAGAAATGGCTTGGTACTGACAGGAGCGTATTTTGTCCAAGAGTAAATTCAAGCATGCTTGACCATGCCAATTACGTCAAATATGTCTTTTCTTCCTCAATCTACCTAGCGAATGATACTCTATTTGTCGCACGTCAGGTACGAGTCGAACGAGGGCCTACCAATATAGACTGGCTTGTCCTATGTGATAAAAAGCTACATTAGACGATAGTGTGCTTAACCGATGAGCGGGTGATCAGGATGCACTACTGAGATTCGCTATAGGCAGGTTGGCGCTCACGCACTCCAGTGCCACAATTTTGGAAGATACCAACATAATTTACATTACTTGCGCAAATGTTACACTCATAAGCCGCATATAGCATTCAAGCTATGCGAATCAGACATCATGCCTTATCTTACTTGCTACAAATTTTACTGCGGGGGCATATGGCAAAGCTATACGATGTAAGTATCAGGAAAAGAGGCGTGAAAATGGCAATAAGAGAATAAATAAAGATGGACAGAATTCGTTTCTACGGACCACAAAACGAAGAAGGCCATTGTGCAATCAAAACCACGAGCGACAACAAAAACCTTACATATGAAAGCCGGAATCACGGATTCCTTATACGGTGTACCGCTAAACAAAGCAAACCCGTTTGAAAGCACGGCAATTGACCCTAACTCTCACGACCACTATGCGGAACGTAGCTAATAGGCGTTCTCCGACCCTCTTCCCATCCAATGGACGAAACATTATTTGATGTGATCAGGCAAACTTTACGTTGTTGTTGGAAGTGCTGGAAATGGTTTGCCTGAACGTTACAGTCACACAATTTTGTGGCAAAATTTGAAATTCTTTGATGTTTTTGCCTGTTATCATAGACGGTCGTACAATAATATATATATATATATATATATATATATATATATACACTCAATATTTAGAAACAAAGTTGTTTTTTGTACACCATTTATACTGCATATAATATATATATATATATATATATACACGTGTGTGTGGTAACTACCCACTTGAAGTTACTACGATCGCTGAGCTGCTCAATGAAAGGCGCCAGAGTGATGGTGCTGTTACTGCTACTACTAGAAGTAGTAGTAGTAGTACGAACATTGCTAGCATCACCTCCATACGCTCCGCTATTGGTACTACAGCCTTGCGTCGTCGTAGTTGAAGGGCTTGCCGCGTTAGCGCATGAAGGCGGGGCCGATGAAGGTGCCGTCGCCAGCGGGGAGCAGGCCACCGGAGTTGAGGTAAATACCGGCACTAGAGCTCTGTCCGAGCGGTTCCTCACGACCGCGGCCATCGGCGAACTCGAATCGCGTCGAACGACGTAGACTGCTGTCGTAGTCGCGCCGCCCGGAACTGCCGATCGGGCGGCTGGACTTGACGTCTCAGCTGACGTCGCCGATGTCGTTGACGGCGAGGCCGTAGCTCCTCTCATTACGTGCCGCAGCGCTACCGTACATAGCAAGCAACAGAAATGCGGCATGAACACAAGCATCAATGACAGTGAAAACATTATAGATGTATATATATATTTATATATGTGTGTGTGTGTGTTCGTGTTTCTGTGTGAGGCGGAGACAAGCATGCAGTAAATAAAACACAAAAATTGTACATGTCCTTGGTGACGGAGTTTATAAGTTGATAGGTGCCCAACAAAAATAACAAGCTTTGCAGAAACATAGGCGATAAATAATAATAATAATAATAATAATAATAATAATAATAATAATAATAATAATAATAATAATAATAATAATAATAATAATAATAAAACGTCTTCTGACAACTCAGAAAGAGGCCAGTAGTTTCGATGCAAGATTTAAGATCATTCCTAGGGTCCAGACGAAGTGGTTGAGGGCAGATAAAGGTGCATGACGGGTATAAAACAAACGGGCCAGGGCGAGAGGCAACGAACTTGTCGGGGCCGATTATATAATGTGGGACAGAAAGAAAGAGACGGATAAAATCACCAACACCTGACCGTGGAAATCATGCAATTTGGACACAAAATCATGCTTGCTGGCGTACAAAAGGTATATCCGACGCATGCATGCGTAAACGTTCATGACTTCGAACGGACTCTTTTTAAATCTTGGCCGCTTTCTGTCTTCTGGTGAGCACTAGTGCCCCTGGAAAGGAATAGCAAGACAAGAAACGGATTTAATTATTGCTCCACCGATAACGCAGCCATTTTGAGTAGGGGTACCCATTAAATCGCAGGACTTTTGCTAACAAATCGTAAAGAAACGTAAAGAGCTGCTTCCTTACGACCCACCACGATCGGCTTCTAAACCAGTTCATCTACACTGTAGATCAGACATCGGCTTCATAACTGGTGTCTGACTGAGACTTCGTTTGTCCGGGGCGCGCCCGGTGTTGTCCCCTGCGATTCGGGAACTCCTGTAAAATTGAATCCACATGTGTAACGTTACGTCGATTGGTTCCTGTAATTGTTTGTGAGGTAGCATTTCACACTATTGGCTCTAAACAGACGGGCAGCAAAAATAACACTCATGAAAACGACAAATGCATAAGTAATAAGAGTCAAACAAACCTAGTAACCAACCCTTTTAGTAAACCATGTAACTAATACATCATCTAAATAGCAAAGCGTTTACGACACTAACAATCTTTAAAGAAACAGGAAAAATATCGATTAGAGTAATTAGAGTAGTAGCAACAGCTACTGCTGATATTCAAGTTATATTGAATATTGCATGCATTCCTTTTTAAGCAAGCCCAGCGTCCACCAACTTGCTAGCACTAACAAATACACATTTATTTTATTTAAGTAACTTGGTTTTGTGACCCGGTAAAAATGACCCTGACGTGTTAGTAAGCCTTGGGTTCGATTCATTATTTGTTTTTATCACATCTCCGGTGGCAAGATCCACGAAACAATTTAATAGCGCAACTTTGTGTTGCATTGGTATTCAAAATTCGAATGTGTAAGCACATTATTTTTTATCTAGTGAAGAAGGTGCGGAAGGGCACGATGACGTTTTGATGCGATTTACCCGTTATTGTTTACAATAATTTAGCCAGTTTATAATTATACTTACGTCAAGAAGCAATAATTTAATCTTATGTCCTGCATGAAGGCTATTAAGATACGAACAATAATATTTTTGCGGAGACTGTGCACCACACGGTCAAGAATTTCGGACAAACTTCGTATTCAAACATTTGCATATAAGATTTAAATATAATATTAAAACAAAACAAATTGAATATAGATATGTTTGGCCGCCGATAACAGCTCAATCGTTAAAATAATAGCACGTATTAATTTTTTTTAATACTGCACAAAAATGTCACAACAATATTGACGCTATTGTCTTTAGTCTAAAATTTGTATTAAAAGTACATTTAATAATTTGCGCAAAAAATATATAGTGATTTATCTTAGACAACTATGTTTTTATTAACATTTTACAAACAAATTGCACTTAGAACAAATCTCGTTTTTTGCGTAGTTCTTTATTTTTATTAGTTTTAGACGATCATGCAAAATGAGACAAAACCGAAAAACAAGGTCGTGAACTCTTGATCTCTGCAAATTACCTGCAACAACGAGAAAGAATAGAGAACATAAAAATCAATAGTAACGAGAGTTACTATTGTTTTTTGTAGCGGCGGTAGCTTAGACGGCTAACGCACCGTTCGAAACGGGGCGTTGCCATGGCAACCACGGTTAGCAAAACAATCGCAAGTTCGAGCCCCGGCCTTGCTGGTTGTATTTGGTGTTGGACGTAGTTGTCATTGCCCTGCTGCTACATGCTACCTCTGCTGGAGAAAGCCTATATACACAATCCAGTAACGAGAACGCAATGAAGATGATGCAATTAGAGTACATCGTGCAACAGGCAACTTAGCCCATTACTAGCGTAAAAAATGTGGTTAACAGAGCGTTAAAAAAGACAAGAGCACAAATAACGAGGACTACGGTCATTGCAGTAAAAACACATATCAGAGCGAATGTTTTCTTGCAAATCAGAATAACATTTCTCTCTCTTTTCCTTTTTGTATATATATATATATATATATTCAACTATTATGACGAACCCATTATTCAGATAAAATTCACAAATTCACATTCTTTAAGACTATTCAAAAAGCGGGGGCTATATGCTCACCCTACGTGTCCTAATTGCGTAAGAACACTTTCTGTACTACCTGTTGCACACCTAGATACGAGCGCGTTAGATATTTACATGCTGCACCCCAATACCCATATATATATATATATATATATATATATATATATATATATATATATATATATATATATACGCTTTGCGTGCTGACATCCTACCGAATACTACGCACTTTACTTGTGGAGCAAAATTGCTCCTACAAGACTGCTGGGACAAACGCCAAGTCATTGTGTGTGTGTATGCTGAGTGAAGCGGCGGTTGTGCTACGTGCATTAGTTGAATCGATGTAATGGAATGACACAGGGATTTTGATTCAACCCACAGTGGAGAGCGCACATTCCCTTGCCGAGAAGCGTGTCGATTTGCACAACTACAATGCACACATGCAACCTGCTGCTCTGCGGACGCGATCAAGTTGTCAACTTCTTTAAAAGCTTTTTCTTCTTTCCATCTTTATCTCCCTCTCACTCTCTGTATATATATACAAATAAATAATTTTCAGTACCACAAGTAATGTTATTATTATGAATATTATTATAGTTCATTCAAATTAACTGCCCTGGTAATGTTTACTCAAAAAAAAAAGTAATGTTATCCGTCGTAAAGTTTGGGGGTTACATATATTTAACCTATGATAACGATGATAATGACGACGATGATGATTACTAATTACCCAACGTGAATCTATGTAATAATGTGTGCTTTTACCCACCCCGCTCGGTACGTTACTGCGTATACGCACACATGAAAGCGGCAAACAAACTATGCTCTCGACCTACTTGGCTAAAACACACTATTTGCCCCGTCTGCTTCCACTGTCTTGCGGATGTATATAAAGCTCGAATCGCGGAGCGTACCAGGAACACTAGAACGCAATACGGCGCGTTCATCCACTTTTACTAAATGTGCATATGACGTACCTAGAACAGACTACAGCAGGCTAGGCAGATATTTGGCAGACATAATTCATATGATCAGAAATGGTCACCAAGCAGCAGCGACTACATACCTAAAACTCTGCAAAATAAAAACACCTGTAGCGCTATACGAAGCAGTAGTTTTGGCCGACAGAATATAGTACCTGACGGATGCGCTAGCTGTGCTAAATGCACGACCGCGAACATCACGAACTTCATCATCTAAACGCAGCACGCGTGAATGGCACGCCGTTCGTGCATGCATGATTGGCCGTCATACGTCCTGACATGTGTCCTGTCTGTCGTGTCTCCTGTGTCGTACATGATTGTTGCGGCGCTCGTACAAAGCTCGTACCGCTGGCCGCTACTCAAACGAGCTGGTTGCAGGATGCCGGAGAGCGCGGCCCTCGATGCAGAGGTACACGGCATTAGCGTGCCATCATCACATAGGATGGTGTACGGTACGACAGCGGACAAGCGGAGACGAAACGAAAAGCACCAGCGATATGAACAACTATAGCGACAACAACAGCAATAATAACCGCAACAACAGCAATAACCGCAACAACAGCAATAGCAATAACAACAGGAGTCAAGAGCAACAGTAACAGCAACAGAATGTGAACAAATGAGTAAACTTATACCTTGTTAGCGTCACCGACGCGAGCTCCGACGCGGTTTCCAAACCATGCTGCTAGCTGCGACTTACGGTCAAAAATTGCCGAGGCAAGCCTTGAGTTGAGGTCAAGCGGCGGCAGGCAGGCAGCAGATGAGCGGAGACTGAATGAGCGCCGACTTGAAGATGAGCACCTTTGGGCAAAACGAGCAGAGTTGCGGCCATGTCTGCTCGTCTCTCGTTGGGACGAGAATAAATGATGAGAAATGTCCTCATCAGGTCTGTCTTCAACAGGACACGGGCGGGACACGAAACGTCGATTCCAGCAGCAGCAACAGCGACAGCAGCAGTCTCTGGACTCCTCCAAAACTGCTCGAGCAGTCCGACCCAACAGCGACAGTAGTAGACGAGGCTTCTGAGCAGCTCTCTCATGCTTCAGTAGCTAGAGTTGTTACTCAGTACTCGGTCACGACTTCAATGATGATGTTACGAAGACGGCACTTTCGACGATGACGACGACGACGACGACTCAAATCAATCCATGGTCGCTGATTGGTCGGCACGTAACCGCCGCAGATGACGTTAGCGTCAACAATGTGACCCGCCTCGCCTCCCTCACCTGCCAGCAGTATTCGGAGTGTGCAAGAAAACGCGCGAGTAGATGGTGGGTGTTCGACAATTGGTGTTGCACTTCTCTACTTGTACCATCAATTACTACTACTAACTACTACCATTACTATTACTGTTACGGCTACTCACTACTACTACTACTACTACTACCACTATTATCACTTCACGAACGATCCACAATTGGCCCGCCGCGGTGCCGCCGCTGGCGACACTTCACGCTCCGTGGCGCCACCATCGCGTCGTGCGCTATCCTCGAGCGTGCCTGATTCGTCACTCTGCTGTCGTCGTTGTACCAATAGGGAATAATACCCCGGCAATTCGGGGAGAGAACAAAAGAACAACCTCGCTCACTGGTTGGTTGACTGGCTGGCTGGCCTACCTCTCTACCTGCCGGACGGTCAGGGGTCAATCAGTCGCCAGAGAGCAGGCGATTGTGTCGAAGCGACAGGAGCGCCCCCTTAACGCGCCCGTCTCAACAAGATGGAGTAACAGAAGTGGGCAATGTGCACCACCTCTGGCCCGTTTGCTCGGCAACATTCGGTCGTGCGGCCGCTGCTGCTGCTGCCGCCCGTGGGT
The DNA here is from genome assembly GCA_003439945.1 of Dermanyssus gallinae. Taxonomy (NCBI): domain Eukaryota; kingdom Metazoa; phylum Arthropoda; class Arachnida; order Mesostigmata; family Dermanyssidae; genus Dermanyssus; species Dermanyssus gallinae. The sequence goes on along the minus strand of QVRM01005933.1, from coordinate 49,538 downwards.
GGAGAGAAACGGGCCGGCCAGTGTGACCTCTGCAGTGTCTGTGGCGCTGGTGACGGCCGCGTTGCGTTGACGGTATAGTACCATGGGTACCGTTGGCGGTATGGTACGAGCATGGGCACGCGTTGGGCACGCCAGCACCATCACGCGACGAACTATCAGCCAGTCATCATCGTCAAAATTTGTCGTGCTGTTCTCACATAGCGGCAGAGAGCCATCATACTCATCATGGTGGCTAAACAACAGCACGACACCACCACCACCACCACCACGTACCATCTCCGTGGGAAAGGGCCAGTCTCCTCACGATGAGGCGAGGAGATGGGGCACTAAGCACGCACTATGATTGACGATTTGGCTACTACTACTACTACTTCTTAAAGCTGCAAGCAGATCTTCAGAGCAAGAGCGGGAATTGGTTTTGAACGAAGAAGGAAATACGGAACGAACATGGCATGCGTGACGATGTCGAATGACGCGTCTTTGTGTGTATGACATAGGCTTTTCAGGTCGAGCTAGAAAGATACGAGTCAATCTGTCTACTCTTTACCAACCTATTTCGTCAGCTTCGTCAGCACGACGTTGCACCTTGTTTGCTGCTCCTTGTGTCGCAGACTTACGAGGTATGGCTTGGCGAATGTATTGTTGATAACCAGGGCACGTCATTGTGGCTCTACGCGGACGACCGGCGACCGCCTACCTTGAACACTTAGTCGCTCATTAGGAGGAACGAAACCGGCACTGACACTGAATTCTCTTTTTTCCAGCTTCGATACCCTGTGTTCGCAGATATTTAATCCGAGCTGCACGCATACAAGGTAGAACCGGCAAACAAGGGAACAAACTTGTTTCGTCACGTTTGCTTTCGCTGATGTTCTTGAGGATCTCGAGTCAAAGATGTCACTGTCATTCAGCCCAACGTTTTGTTACGGTTCGCTGGATTCAGTAGGTCGATCTGCATCCATGATTTGTTAGCTCTCAAATGGTGAATCAGTTTTCTGTTTGAGCAAGCACTGTAGATTTTATGCATTTACGCAGCTTCTGTACGAGATGGGACTCCTGCATTCTATGATGCTAATGTTCTTCTACAGCAGTGTGCCACTTGGCTCACGACCTTCACAGAACCGAGACTCTGTTGACCTGTCTTTCCTATCCAGTTCACGTGGTATGAACCTAATGCTCCGATGGCTAAACATCAAGTAATAGAGTCGCCTAATTAAATCATACAAACATAGGTCTAGGAACATAGAAAACACACATAGAGAAAATTAACTGAATTCACGTAAACATAAACTTTATTCTCACTCAAGCGTTTGATCACAGTGCTCTATCACTACGGATATTGTGTTGTGCTCCGAAACTGCAGCTCGTATGGGCTTCGTTCTTACCGCTAAAATGACTCTGAACCTAACTAGACATGGCCGTTGGACGTAACTCCGAAATCTAGAACATTGCATAACGAAGTCGAAGCATATATATATATATATATATATATATATATAGAAGGATTTCAAAGTTCTTGCATCATCAGCATGGGAAGAATAAAACGTTTATAATAGAGCGGCCATTGTGGTATCTGCTGGTAAGCTCTACTTTAGTGCCGAAGACTTATTTGCTTTGTGAGAAGTCGGAGAAATGGAGAATGAAAAAGTACAAATTCGAAATGCTTTGCTGTACGGGTCCCGGAAGGATTCCGACGCCCCTGTGGCTTGTCAATCTTCAGGGACGACTTAATCAACGAACGCATGAACAACGTAGTATACATTTTAACCTGGACGATGAACCAAGTCCCGGTGGACTCTCTTTGCTTGAAGAGGACGTTTTGCGCTTAATAAAAGAACAAATCCAACGGTCACCACTCGAGTTCGTGAAATATGTTGAAGAGACGCTAAAAAAACATGGCATGCATTTCAGGTTGGAAAGCGAATTCATCACAAACGGTGCGACGCCGCTGCAATTTCGCCACTATCTTGTCTCGCACACCTCAATCAAGGCCCATTTAAAGTTTTCTATATTCGCTGGAGCTAAACGATTGATCGCTGGAGTATGTGGTACCTTACTATTCACAGTGCAAGGATGATTCACCGTAAAAAAATGGCAGATAAGACAACCACCAAATTGGCACCACACTAAAGCGCAGTTAACCTCTTTCTCGTGCCAAAATGGATATTCAGTTATGTTATTCATTCATAGAAGACCTAGTACAGCGCAAATATAAGTTCCAAAACCGGTTGGCACTCATAACACCAGAGTTGGCATCAGAATCTCCATTACACGTTTCGAAGGTTACACATGATGTAAAAAGCATAACTATGGAGACGCTGGATCTTTTTGAGATATCGCAATACGAGTCTATAAACAAACGTGATGCGACCGTGCTGAAAGTTCAATCGTATCTTAGTGGTTGAAATTTTCGAACGGTTTGCAGTTCCGCTCAGAGAACGGAGTAACGACTGGCTTGTTAGGACACGTTTATTGTCATAAGTCTAAAGCGTGTTTTGTTTAGCAACTTAAATTTGTTAAACAAAACAGGCTACACGTCAATTTTCAAAGCAGCGTCACACTGGTCAATCAAATTGGTCGTTTGTAAAGTCACCGTCGACGGCTACACCATTGTCAAAGGCAGGCTCAGTATAGTGCCTTTCAGCGAACACAAACAGATATTGTTGCATTGTATGCCAACATAACAACGACGACGACGATGAAGCCGCATCAACTTCAAATGTTGTTGGGTGAAGCGCATATCCTGAAGCTCAACGTGCACCTGCACGATATGTTGAGCACGTGGCACTTGTTGCCGACGTTCGCATCTCAAATCATTCTAATCATTTCGCCATGTCAGCCAATTTCTCTCGAAAGAGTGCCAAAGATCGTGCTCGAGAAAAAAGAAAATAGAAAAACAAAGCGGTAACCAGGCGCAACAAAAGGATGTCGTTCCTAATGTGAGCAGGATACTGCAGCTACACACGGTGTTTCCGGAATATTTCGAGAGCGATATATGGAATTGTAGACCTCGTTAAAGCAAATGCTTATTTCCAATGGAACATGGTCTCTAAGAACTCTTGTTTCAGATTGAGAGTAAAATTACTACAATTTGTGGCACTGGTGTTTTTGGCTTTTTCTGTTTCTTCCAAAGATGCACCCAATCTTGACATGCCCTTCTAAAAAAAAATTTGATTCGCAATCACGTATAAACGCTAATAAAATGACTTAAATTCTGCGAATTCTGTTCTAAAGGACCATGTCGCATCTTCTGGCCGGCGTTATATGTTCTTCGGATGGAAGCAGAATATCTCGCAAACACGACGGCATGCTTAGTTTCTGTATAGGAGGACTTGTCGTGGTTGTCTCGCAATTGCACATTCTGTGCTCCTATATCGGGCAAAAACACTAGTATCACAAATTGTAGTAATTTCACTCTCACTCTAAAGCAAGACTTCTCTCTACACCTCTACAAGCTCTATAAGTCCTTATATCGCTCTCCAAATATTCCTGAAACACCTTGTATATAGAACTGCGTAGCGTGTGCTTCTAATGTCAATTGCTAAACTTAAAAAATGTTTAGTCCGATCAAGTATATATATCTATACAAAACAGGTGCTTTTGTAATTGATTAGTACAATACTAGTTGAATCTAATTTTGCGATATACCGGCAAATCAAGCATAGCAGGCTGGCTGTTCAACACTGTAGACTAGACGAACGCCAATGGTGGTACCGCGGATTCCTAGGGGTTGCGAACACGCCGAACTCAATAAGTACATCGTGCACACAACAAATTTTACTTATTAATCTGAGAACGAAACTCTTACGTGACCTGGGTAGCTAGTACACATACATTTATGACCTTTCGGAAAGTGCGTGTAACGCATTAGAAAAACAAATTACGACACTTCGATGGCTTACTTTGGTTCTGTGCTTGGCCATCCAATGCTATCGTAAGGATTTGTTGTTAAAAAAACGTCTACAAAAAGTGCGACGTTTCCGAACTTAGCAGGAAAAGTTCTCGAGCAAACAGGTGAACCTGAACGAACAGCGTAGGCAAAATTTCCTATTTGTCTCCCTGGAGTAATTAATTACCTAAGATGAAATTCCGAGAATCTCACCCACAAACATCAAGGAGAGTCCGACCGTAGGTTGGTTGTAAAGAGCTTTATTTATCTAGTTCTAGCAGCAATGTCACTTTAACAGTTTGTTACACAAATCCTCAACAAGCTCGCCACGAAACATATTTTTAATGCACCGAGAGCCGGAATCACTTGTTGATTTTTTGTGGGGTTTTTCTAACATTCTTTGTGGTAGCATAGCCGTTGGCCCTAAGAAGTATGATTTAGCACCTACTCTCAATGAGCATCGCTCAAAGAAAGTTTGATCAGCAACGGTGATTGAATTAGCGACACCCCCGGTAGATGACAGTTATTACTAGCGCTTTAACCCTATGCCGCTATTCCAAAAAAATATCAGAGAGCTTAAACTCTAATATAGAGCGGATGGCACAAATATAAAACTTTATAATTACGGCTCAAATGTGAAAACTAAGCACTTTATTGAACCTCAAAATGTACCCCGTCGACTGGCTCGGAGCATTCTTCTGAACTGAGCACATAGATTTCGCGGGTATTAGTATTAAATTAATTTAAGCATAACTACTAAGCGGACCGTGCTACATTAGAATGTAAAAAATCGCGCTTTTACGCACATTAAAAACTAAAACGCCCAGTTTATCACGGATGACAGCGTTTGGAGAAATGACCATTTGTTTCCAATGCAGCCGATAAAGTACATATTGTTTATTTTGCAATAACTTTGCATTTTAAGATGGTGCATAATTAAAATACACATACGTCAACATATACAATTTGAACACTTCGGCGACCGTCCCATCAGGTAAGAAAGTGCAAAGACCGCCGATGTGTCTGGCAGCCCGCTGCGTGGTATTTAGCGCATATCTGCGAGCAAAACCAGCAACGACATTGATTGCCGACTTGGTGAAATCCTTAAGCCGAACTAAGTGATGACAGCCATGCACAATGCACCTTATGTATGCCGGCTAGTGCATGCCATTCCATCCCAAAGCTCCATGGAGGTACGCATCTAACTGCGCTACCTCAGCCGAGGTCTCGGTCGCTTTTCACTGCCACTCTAACAAAAATTGATGAAGTGGTTCTGTAATACGTGACTTAAGCCTGACTCTCATTGTTTGCCACTGCCGGTTCGCGACCCGCTATCAGGTATACAAAGCGGTTTCTTGCCGTCCGCGGCAAGCAAAGGACACGCTTCATGTATATTGTGAAGCATCTTTCTAGCTGCCCAAAATTTGCAATTTTTTTGGGACAACTGGAAAATGCGAAACGCACACACGATCACCACAGCGGGATTGTCCTCAACTGCAAGTGTGGGCCGGTAGTGTGGGGCTCCAACCCACTAAAAACCAGTAATGTCCTTCTCCCCCCCCCCCAGCAGGGAAGGGGATCTTAGCAATACTACAAACTATTGAGGGGGGGTGTAGTAGCCCGGTTTACTGGTCGCGCCGGCCTCCCGTAGCCAGAGAGGGCGTTGCCATGCGCATGCGGTTTATCCGCTCTTTCTCGGTTAAAGCACGCTTGGTGACGGTCGCGATTGTCATCGTGACCAATTATCAGGTGAAGTTGTCATATTTGTGACTAGAGCAGGAAGACTAGGTAAAGTCGACAAAGTGCAGCCGCGTAGGTTCTGCAAAAGTCGGCGCTGGGCCTTCTAGGCGGGGCAGAATAGGACAGTGTGCTCTAGTGTGTCGATCAAATGGCTACAGTGAAGACAAGTTGGGCTCACTGACTTGCCAACTCAGTAAAGGTAGGAGCGAAACTTCCCATTCCCGTGAACACTTGTGTGATGTAGTAGTCCACTGCCCTTCCAGGGCGACCAAGCCATGCCCTTATATCTGGGAAGAGGGCTTTGTTCGCGCCCCGGAACATCCGCTCTGGATCTTGTTCCACTCTTGTGGTCTAGTGTTGCGTGTCGTTCGACGTCCTTGTGTTGTTTTGTGTCGGATCTTCCCAGAGTTGACGTCGTTCCTCAGCCTTGAGATCCCATGGTACGGTGCCAGCTAGCTACAGGGCCGCTTTCTTGCTCACCGTTCAGTACGCGCTGATAATACGCAGGGCCGGCACTCGCTGCGTTCTTCGAAGCATGCAGCTCTGTGAGGCCGTAGCCTGCATAGTCTTTGGCTAGACTAGAGCGCCGTATAAAAAGATGGACTCGGCTACCGACATCAGAAGACGACGCCTGAACTGGAGCGGGCCGTAGGAGTTGAGCATTAGACGACCGAGGTTGTTAGCCGCCTTGAGCGGCTTCCCGCATGCGTGCTGTAAGGGAGAATGCCCCTTATGGCTTTTCTATAAGGCGACTTCCAGGTATCGGACGGAGTCGGACACGCTGATGGCATGCCCCTTAAGCACGATCTGCAAAGGCCTGCAGCGCTTACGTCCCAGAAGTATTGCTTCACTCTGCGCCAGCGCAAGGGCCAGTCACGCTGACTTTATCCAGAAGGCCATGTCCTCGAGGAATTCGTTTGTATGCCGCTCGAGCTCATCAGCTGATTTCGCCTAGACAAAAACAAGAAGATTGTCTGCAAAAACAAGAAGCTCGACTCCAGCTGTGAGACCTCGTAGACGGAGCTCTTTGTCATTTGTCACGTTCCAGAGCAATGGTCCGAGAATTGAACCGTGCGGCACTCCAGCCGTAATACTGAATTCAAAGCCTCGGCGCGTAATAGTCCGTTCGTCTAAGTAATTAGAGATAAGGCGCTGGAGGTAAACTGGTACCTTGCGCTTGTAGAGCATCTCAAGAATGGTACTCCACGGCAGACTCGTAAACGCGTTTTTAACGTCTAGGAGAACTAAAATCATTGAAAATTCGTCTGATGTTGAAGGTTATGAAACAAGAGGTCGATATTGCTCCTTCCACTTTGGCAGACGCACGTGAATTTATACGCTCATTTGCGCAATGCAGGGTTCTGTTCTATAGAAGCTTACGAAGCCCACCACCCTTCCTGTCGGTGGCGCCACTATCAATACGACAGTTGAAGTCGCCGCCGACCGACCAGAGTGGCTAGAGGTTTAGTCCTGCTAGACCAGCACCGATCCTCCAAAGGCCAGTGATTAGCACTATGATCATTCAACGGCGTAAAGTAACGCAAATACGAGCATTGGAGAAAAAAAAAACATTTTGGAGCTGGCTCTTAGCCAAGATTCAACGTCCATGGGACTGCTTTTCGCATTGCTTCATAGACGGACCCCCGTAAATACAAATGTGCAACGGTGGGGCTCGAACCCGCGCACCTATGTGTCTCCTCCGGCTGCGAGGCGCAGACGCATGCCACCACGCCACCGGGCTCCACAACTGTGGCTTTTATACTAACATATTTAAAGTGTCCTGTGAGGGTAGCATCAAAGGAGGAGCAGACGATCCAGTGAGCTGGATCGCGAATTCTACGCGAAATTTGCGTTTTTCAGTTCTTATTTTTAGCACCATTTCGCCTTTTGGGGGTTTGCAGGTACTGAAGCAAAAGTTTTTCTCGGCGACACACCTTTTATCAGGTTAGTCGGCCTGCCTCGCTGCAGTTAGATTAGTGGCGCCTTTTTTGTCTGTGTATCGCCTTGTTTTCGGTTTCAAAATCGAATGGTGTGAACGTGTTGTCTGTAGATCTATGAAAAGGATCTTACGATCTTAGTAGTAGCCTTAATTCGTGCAAACCAGAACTATGCAAACCTAGAGCAAGGAGGGGACCTCGGCTGAAGGACAGCCAGGAGGGCGTGGGGAAGGCGCTGGTGGCATCTATTAGAGAAAGCACAAAGATGCAAGTCGGCCGCCGAGACTCGATGGCTGACTCGTACGATCGCACTGGGGAGATCGACCCCTTCTTGGGTGAGGAGGAAGTTGAGGGGCTCTTAGGAATGCCCTCCATTTGCCTATAGATGGTACAATTACGGCAAGTAATCCAAGGCTTTGTAGAGTAAAGGTATTGTATGCCCTTAGAGGTCCCTCCACTGACGGTGGCAAGAGACCTTCTGGTCCATAAAACCTTAAAACTAGGGCCCACGTAGTGGCCTGCAACATGGTCTGTCCTTCCAACAGAGGGAAGGTACAGAAACTCAGGGAGGCCCGTAGGGAAGGTGCCGAGGGAACAGGGGTCCCCAAAGAAAGGAAAAATTGAAAAAGTGCTCAAGGTTGTTCGTGCTCCTCAAGGCGACTGGACGTCATAGGAAAATGTCTTAAAAACATATAAAATGTTAAAGATCATCCGGGGAAACCTAAACCGTTGTAAGGCTGGTATGCTCGAGGTAGCGGTACACGAGCAGCGCGCTAGCCTCAACCTGTTGTCCAAGCCAAATGAAGCAATCACCAGGGGACAAAATATTCGACGCGGACACTGCGATATTTTGGACGGGCTCTGTTTTATGTGCAGTGGGTCGGTTCGCCTGGGTTGAAGTGAGTGGAGTGGCAGTTCTTTACAGCTGCTATTTCTCACCCAATATGAACCTGGGGGAATTTTAGAGGCTCCTAAAAAATCGTCGAAAGCGTGAGCGGCCAAGGGGGCAGACACTTGTTATCACCGAGGACTTCAATGCCGCGAGCACGGCACGGGGCAGCCGGCACATATCGGAGATGACATTTTTCTACAGGAATATGTAGCTAAAAAGGGTCTACTAGTACTTAATGATAGAGTGACTGCTACTTTTTTCCAGAAGAGACCAAACAGCTTTTATAGACGTAACGCTAGTCAGCGAATCGGTGTTTTCTATAATAGGAAAATTGCGCTTCTCGGAGGAGGCAGAGACTATGAGTGATCACAGATATATCTCTTTTAAGCTCAGAATGCCCAACTCACACACGATATACACAAGGGAGTGCTGGCAGATGCGCCCAGCTTAGGTAATCCCTCCTACCCCAAACCTGGTTTGCTTATACAGCTGTAATAACGGTTCCTTGGCTTGTCACGCTAAAATGGAAATGTCGCAGTCTAAGAAATGGCGAGTAAACTCATGCAGGACGATAAAAATATTCTTTCTTTTCAAGTTCTATAAAAGAGGAAGCTCGATCGAAGCTTGAAGGGCCTTGCTATTCGTTTCTTATAGTGCCCGGGGCCTACGACGAAGTTCCGGTCCAAATTATAACAATCTAACCTTAGTAATATAGGAGACTAGCCCGAGTAATATAGAGGCTGCCAGCTGTCTGTGTGTTTCTATTTTCCGGCTGGCAACAATAAATGAGATCGGTGTCGACTTTGCTCTTCCGTCACTGAGGCGCACTCTTGCGTCATGGATTATTGCATCTAGGACAGTCAGGTTTTCGAATGTTCCGTCCGCTAGGATGAATGCGCGCTGGGTGCCTGAGCTCCAGACACTAATAGCCGCTTGCCTTGCTAAAATTTTGTTCAGAGTGCGTTGAATATATAATCCGATCGCAATAGGACGAAATTTGTCCGGCGTGGCTGCGTTCGCTTCTTTTTCAATGAACGCTAGTCTGGCTGGTCTAAGTATTTCGGGAACTTCCGGACATAAGTACACCAAATTGAGCAGACAGCATCTTGTGATAACATCAAGAGCTCTGAGTGCCTTAAGGTCAGCCTTCCGTTAGCATATAGTATGAAATTATATTACACAGCCTGCACCTGAGTACAATAACATATATAGCATTTACCTCAAACTACCTAATCGCCAGCTATTATTCGAGACTCGCAGCTTAAAATGTGTAGGTAATTTGCTAGCTATCAGCGGTTAAGCAATGCGGGTGCATAATTTTTTTCTGCACCCAAAGTACATTATATCTTAGTTTTGACGTTATATACTTAATTTTGATCTTTTTTTTAGAACCCGCCCAGAGAAGAAGATCTTCTGTAGTCAGGCTTTTTTTGATATGGGAAGTTTGGCAACGCTAATGCACTATCGGTACTGGCAACCAACAGCACCTAGTGTGGGACTTTCACCCACTATAAACCTCAATTCTCCCCACCCACCAGAGTTCGGAATTGTGTGGCACTACTTCAAGACCGAGGGAGGGGAGCCTCGTCTTCGCCACCTCTCATGGGCCTCGTCGTGTCTTCAGCTCACGAACGCGAGGGGATGCGTCGAGCCGCTCTACAAAGGGCTGGGTTTGCCATAGCCCCTTACGGGACACCCTCATCTCGACCACTTAATGGCACCTGCGTGCCTCCATAGCGCGCGGCGAGCGATTTCTGGCCGCGTCTTCTCGCGCATAATAGCGTCTAAGAAATAGACGCCTGCCGTCCATGTGGCGGCATCCAGCATCATGTGACCGACAATGTCTTGAGTTCTGCGGTCCTGCGTCAGGGTGGAGCAGGACGAGACCGTATGGTCAACATCGTCCGGCTGCCCCGACGTGCAGAGTGTACACGTATCCACCTGCTGCTTCCCAATCCGCACCATATATGTTTGGAATTGGCCGTGGCCCGTAAGGACCTGGACCGAAAAGTACGTAAATGACCCCCGGCCAGGCCCATTATACCAACGTCGGAGGTCCGGTATGAGTCGACCGGGTCCAGTGTGCTTTGCTGGCTGACCTGATAAAACCTTCCGATACCTACAGACGCCCTAACGAGCTAGTATTCAATAATCATTAATTTAGTTAAGCGATTTTAGGCGATTAGATTTAACGGACCTTTTTACTTATATCCGGGCTGCCGCGTACGTGGACTAGAGCTGCTAAGGGTAACCTTGCCGGACGGCAAACTTAACTTCGCCACAGACAGGGGGCTCACTGCGGCCTATATCTTCTTAGATCTTGTTTTTCAGCCACGAGGTTAACACACCTTGTCAGAGGTTGCAACTTGTTTTTATCACTAGAACTCTTACAGCCATTTAATGGACTTAGCTTAGTCATTTTAGAGAACATGCTAAATCTTAGGCTGACCGCTGTGGCAAGTGAACAGGTATTGCTCGCGGTTTCGTAAGGCTAGGAGTGCCGAAGCGCCGGTCGTGATGGCAGGGACCCGCAATAGCGTTGTCTGGTCCGTATTGACCCAGGTAACGGACAGGGTTAAGGATTGTTGATAGGCGATGGGTGGGATGATGCTTATAAAGTTGAAATTTCAAAGGCTGACCGGACAGGATTGTCGTTGTTATTCTCTTCCCGATGATAGATCTAACCAGGGCAGTTGGACAGCCCCCATACAAGAAAAGCGATTAGCAAGCTCTGGTAAATAGAATTGCCTTCCGTTGCTGATAGCCAGGCTTTAAGCTGTTAGTAGTCAAGGGGCTGGAGCTGGTTACACGCTTACCCTGTCCGCGAATGGGAAGGGACTCTTTTGGTACGCAGAGGACGACGCGCACAAGGCAAGGCTATGGCTTGGTATTAACTAGTCGGCCCCACCAATGTTAGTCGTGTGGGTATTTGCGTATGCGTTGGCCCATCAGTGCTGTCATGCGCATTGATTGTAGGCGACGAGCACGTCGGCCTCTGCCTTAAATGATACCTTCAGTCGCGCACTATGATCTGACTTACCGTGTGTTCTAGGAACCCCCAGGTCTATCCAAGGATGACAAACAAGTACCTGACGGTCTGACTCTGACACTATTTGAGCGTGGCCGCAAACTAGTTTAGGGCGCAACTGTAACTGACTCATTACTTCTTTCGACGGTCGGTGCAGGTGCGGAATGAGCAGGTTAGCTGAGGCTAACAAATGCAGAAAGTACTCTAGTGTTGATTATACGCATGAATTATGTCCGTTGGCTTTTGAGACTATGAAAGCTGCACACCCCTTACGCTCAAACCGATTCAGCGCGTAGGTTGAGGCCTTAATTTTTTAACGGAAGACCCGAGAGCATCCAAATTCTTGCGTCAGAGGCTGTTGCTCGATATTCAACACGGAAATGCAGCTGAGACAATTGTCCACTCCAAAGTGCTAGCATAGCGAAAGTATATAAATGAAAACCAAATATGTTCGAATAGAAGAATTTGCGTAAAACGCACTGTAAGTTATGTACAGAGCCTTCCTTTCGTTTTGAGTAGTGTTAGTACCGCTATGCATATATATACTTTCTTGACTGGAAGCACTCCAAATGAACACAAGCGCTGTTTATGTACCTCTTTGCATATTTGGGTATGCTTTGCCTAACTTCTTGCATGGCGCTTTTGTACCGGTTACTTGAATATATGTATTTTCAAGAGCGTGATACTAATTAAAAAAAAAAATCGAGTTCCGTTTGGAAATCTATTTTGATATTGTTTTTAGACAAGCCATATGATGTTTTGTAGGCAGTATTCGCTGACTGCTTTGATAAAACCTTTCTACATCTATAGACGTTCAAATGGGCTAATGTAAAAATCTCCCTCCTTAAGAATATGGATGGTAATCTTGAAATTCTTTATTGGGAATGCTCTGCGGTAGAATACCCACAAAATCACCAACACATATTAGGCAAAATGTGGAACGTCTACAACAGCCAACAGAATGTCCCGCGATTCACTCACTAGCAGACCACACACCACACAACATTAACAATACAACGGCGTAGTTGATTGCTGTAAATACCTTTTTTTTACATACTAGTATACGCTAGCGCCTTGTTATTAATCAATTTATATTACAATCCTGTGTAAGTGAACGTGTTAACTTTCAGCCTATAACAGCCCTGGTGTGCACCATTTGGCAAGCGATCCCAAAATTGAGATTGCGTTGCCCCTCTGGACGTCAATGGAAAGTCTTTGGCGCAAAAATTGTGCGGCTCTCTTGTCCCCAGTAGTTATCTTTAATCGTTCGCCCAATTTAGTAAGTATTCTCTCAGTCAAGGGGCCCGGTGGTCCCAAGGTTTCGAAGGCCACTGGGCTGAATTATGGGCTCGTGCCAGTTCGGCGTATTTGTTCATCTTGTTCGTTTCTGCTTGGGTCGCGGCGTGACCAGCTCTAAGTGAACCGAAACCGACCATTGAGGGAGAAAGTGAGTCGGTTACGGTGGCATCCCATATGAGGGTACGGCCTCGTTCAAAGGGGATGAGAGTCATCCCGTCGGGACGCTTGCCGTCGTTTCTGGTTAGTCCAGTTGGTTCCAGCGTACTTGGGTAGCCTGCCGTCCTCAAGGCCCTTGCTATTGTGTCGTTAATAGCCGCGTGACGTGATCTACGACCTTCACTGAGGGCGCAGGATAGAGCGTGGTGAGCTCTAATGCCCACCGGCTCCCCGCATCGGCATATGTGAGGGTGAACGAGCGGCGTATCAAGTCGGAGGCCAACACATATTCTTGTAGTGGCATCATCCAGTAAGGTTCCTAACGATGAACTGGGTAGGGCGTGTAGCCAATCGCTTGCATGTTTTGCGGAGGTTGCCCTAAGCCGAGCCCTAGTAGAGTCATTGTCAGCTTGATCAATAAGTAAACAAGCATGTTGATCGGCTAGCATGGCCGACCATTCACTCTGAGATGCGACGTTATTTGGTGAAGTTCCAAGAACCTCAACCAAACTTCTCGTGACTTGATCTCGCATGGAGGTAAATTCGAGCTGGCCGGCTTCGTCAAGGAGCTCGCAGACCCTGCTGGAAACCTGATGGGTGGCAGCAACTATTGCAGGGAGTGCTAATATTGTCGGGTCTGGTAAGCCAAGTCCTCCCTTGGCTATTGGCAAGAACATCTGTCGTTTGGCTGTATCATCCAGTTCGATGTTAAGCAGATTCGTTATTGTATTGGCTGTAAGATCATTGAAGCGTCGTAGCTCGTCCGTTTCGCCGGTAAGTTCGATACCCCTCAGAATATGAGTTAGGCGTGTGGCTGAGTAAGAGCACCTTAGCAGGTAAAGACCGCTATGGTATCCTATCAGAGGAAGGCGCTCTGAAGCGGTATTCAGTTTATCCAACCACTTCTGCAACACGGGGGAGACACCTTCCCGAAGTAGGGGTACCCCTAGGAGCTCTACTTCGTTTGCGCTGAGTATCTTGCAGCCCGGTAACCAGTGCGTGATCTCAGAGGTTGTCGAATCTGCATCAGGATTCCATACGAACAGTTCGCATTTCGAGGGGTTCAGGGCTAAGCCGCTTACCTTCTCGAAATCGATAATCTTCTGTATGTCATTAGCGATTGTAGAGGCGTTGCCTGTCAGTACGCCATCGTCCAAGTACCACATGTTAAGCGGGCTTTCGAGCGATTTGATCAGGTCGTTAACTGCCAGGCAAAATAAAGGTGGACCCAGGGGGTCTCCTTGTTGTATACCTGTCTCGGACGATATTATTAGGTCAGACGTTACAAGGCAAGTTGGACGTCTATATGAGGACTCGACATAATGGTACATGTCTGGGGTTGAGTCCTTGACTGTCCTTAGCAAATGGTCTCTTCTTATCGTATTAAAAGCATTTGAAAAAGCCAGCTTGAGCAAGTACGTGGGGCAAGTCCTGGAGGCCAGGAACGAGCGAGTTGTATGAACCGCTGTTTCTACTCCGGCTTTGACCGAGAACCCCAGTTGTCGGTCGTCTATTAGGTGTGCGAGCTGTCCTATGTTATCTCTTATGCTGACCTTCAAAGCAATCCTGCGCAGGTATGATGAGCATGCTATCGGTCGGATAGAGCCGCACTTCTTTTTCAATGCAAATAATTTAGCGCCGAAAATGATTGGTAAAAGTTCCGCTGGTGGTTGCCCGAAGCGCAATATGTCAACAACTTTGGCGATAGATATTGCCAATCTATTGGCTGTCTCTCCGAGGTTTGGGGACAGCAAGTCGGCTAGTAGTCTCGGACGGATAAAGTCTAATCCTGCTGAGGAACTTCTTGGAAAGGATTGAACAGCAGCAAAAATGTCTTCCTTGCTTGTGGATCCAGAATCTGTTGATGGTGGCTCAGGCCATATAGGCTCTGCTGGTGCAGGCGGGTGTTTCGCTCTTAGTGCGTTGGCGGCATCTTCGCCAGATGAAAACGTGTCTGTTGAGATTAGGATTCTAGCAGCATTGGTGCCGTCTCCTTCGGATAACTTTGTTAAGACTCTTCTAGCAACATCGGAGTCAGCGTGGGTTCGCGCGTTTCTTTGAGCGATTCTGTGGGCCGTCAGGTTATGCAACCTGGTGCCGCACTCGTAATCCCGGAGATTCTTCCTTATGATTTGCGCTAATGATTGGTTGATATTTCTATTGGCTGGGAGGCGGAGTATGACCGGTACGAAGGAAAATAAGGCCAACCAAGCGTGGAAACTGTTCTGAGTGTGCACATCATTGAGCACCTTAGTGAGGGTCATGGCTAAAATACCTTGTTACCCAGCCAGGTTGTATATGAAGATTTATATTCTAGAAATCTGGATTAGAGAACTTCTGGAACAATACTGGAATAGTCGTCTGAGTGTTGCTCAAGGCTGCCTCAAAGAAAATCTTCTTTTTAACTAGAAGTACGTCGAAGTAAGCACTAGGTATGAAATGTTGCGTTTAGCTGCCAAAGTTAATCTACACCGCAATGGCCTGTTGACTGCCGAACCTGCGTTACACATTTTACTACAGATATCGTTCCCAACATGACTTAATTACGCACCAACAGATTATACCAGATGCAGACTGATTTGAATACGCTTCTGCCTAGTGCATTCATACCACCGCCGCGCATGTGGAATGAGGTGGTAATTTCAATGTCTGGCTTAAGGCGAACGTAGAAATACAGCGTTTCTGTAATGGGGGGGGGGTTGGATGGTAATGCACCATGTCTTTTTATTGAGACATCTGTGCCCCGATTTTTTTTTCGATTATGGTCGATTTTTATTCCACTCCGGCATTCACCTTGTTTAAATTGGGAACCATGAAAACCAATTTAGGATTGGCCGGTCTGGGTCTCAAACCCAGGCCTCCCGAATGCAAGGCAAAGGCTTTTGCCACTAAGCCATCTTGCTCGGTTAATGCCGATATCTTCCATCACAGTTTTTTACAAAGTGCGCGGTTGCAAGAGAACGAGTTACTCGATTAATAATCTCACCAGCATATTCGGAACAACAAATTTGCCTCGCACTAAAACACATTTGTAAAAAAATGGCTACCAGAAGAAAAAATGCCGTAATGGGGAGAGATCGCAAAAAACTGAGAACCTGCTATGCCTTCTTTCACGTGCAATACCTTAAAAAGATGCTAATACGCTTACAAAACAAACAAATCTAGAAATAGGCATTGCCTAATTGGGGTAATTTTGGTCCTGCATCGATTTAAGTTTAATTAGTTGATGAATAATGTAAGCCGTTTCCCCGTCTTCGATATCGAATTTTCCTAGAGTCCTATTTAAACAGATGGGGGAGAGACACTAGTGGCTACCCTATGGGCTGTGTCTGGCAGAATCCGGTGTGGTGAATGAAACACGGTAGTCAGAACTAGATGACCATATGTATGCCGTGTGCGTTTTCACATGTTTCAGCATCGGTCTAACCATAGATTGAATACTTTCTTGTGAATACATCTACCAGTAGCTTTGGAAACGCCCTGTATGTAGAGGAAATATGTCGCGCGCTTCACTATTAACCTTTCGGCAAGTCAATAAAAGACCTTTAATAAATACCTAACAAAGAAAGATCAATCTCAAGCACAAGCGTGGTTAATAGTATAGATGTAGTAGTTTTATTGCCTCTCCTTCTTATACATCTGTTTCACCCTCGTCTATTGCACCAACAGCGAACCACTAAATGGCAACTGGCAGCGTCTTCACCTCTGGTCTTCGAGAAAACCCGAAAAACGTCGTTATTCGAGGCATCGGAACACCCCCTTATTTCTTCTCATTATTTCCTATTAACATGGAACGTCAGCAGTCTAACGAGCTTGCAGCTAACTAAGACATCAATTATATATTAGCAGTGGTAGCAACATCAGACGCAGATGAAAGCGTCCAGCCTAACGTATATGCGCACTGCACCGTTTCCTCTACAGCGGATGACAGATGACAACAAACCATTGAATCTAGGCCATGACATAGCGATCGCATAAATAATATCAACATACAAAATGTGGGTGCTTTTCTGTTACGGCACCAAACAAACTTCATATTGAAAAATCACAATTTTTTGTGACTAACAAAGGTACGCTTCACGTTTAGTTTCCTTTAATGTTAAGCTCTTCTTTTAGTAGCAAGGGAGCAGCAAGGTTTGATCTTCTAAATATATTAATTTTTGGAGCACATTGTGTAACCCGCTTGCATCACTGGTAGATGCTCAGAATCATTAAAAAACAATGTTTAAGTTACTAACAAGAGTTTATATATATATATATATATATATATATATACGTGTGTGTACATCTCTGTCAACAAGACGAGCAAAAATGTCAAAATGCTGCTTGTATTTTTACACTGCTCGCGCTGTTGGAGGCACAAATCGTAACTAGATTTTTTCGCCTGCTTGCTTGTAACCGGTCGTCGGAAGTCCTGCGTACTTCCCACCGAACTGAGATCTTTGATCGCTCAATTGCAGCGTTTAGAGTTAGCACAGCTGCGTTCGATTCGACTAACAACACTTCTACCTATGACGCTCAAATAAAATTGACTCTGGTCTCTTCTTATGACGCGTCACCAAACTGGCACGCAAAACAATTCTTTACTGCCCTAGCACCAACCACAGTGACGCTGATGGGGGCACATCTAGGGCTACCACTTCTTGCCCTTTTTAACACAAATAAACAACAGACATGTCTAAGAAAGACGTCACCGAAATTAACGTACGTCCATATATATATATATATATATATATATATATTATACCAATAACAACAATGAATTCCGAAGAAGTATATGCAACATAGAATGCAAAATTAAGCGTAGTTGCCGAGTATAGTTAGCGAGAGAGGGAGACCTATATCCGACATCATACGCGCGCCTGTATAGGCCTAGTTTAGTCGTGAAAATGAAGCGTTATAGTCAAAGCAGTCGTTCAGTTCTCACACACTTTCTGGGAACTCTCCGAGAGCTCTCAAAATTACCTTGTTCCTAAACGGCGCATGCCATAATTTTGTTGCATATAGAGTAAAGCTCAAGCACCCAGCAACGGGTGGACGCAAATAAAATGGATATCTAGCAGCAATCATAACTAAGAATACCTACTTGTTTGGCTGTAGCTCTTTCTACCTACAAATGTGGAGGCTCTGAGAACGCGCCACATAAATGCACACCGGTACACGTGATTTCGGACTTCGTGACTTCGGACATCATCATCGTCATTAACCCTGAGATTAGTGTCGTCGTTGTGTTGTTGCTGTTGTTGTAGCCTTCGCCGTTGTTATTGTTGTGGTTGTTGTTATGTCACCGCCGCCATATTGCTGCACCGTTTGTCGACTGAAAAAGTTTTGACATTGGTTCATTCAATCAGTGCCTTCGAAGTACGTGTTTGCCCTCACCAGCATTATTTCTGTCAGCAGTACCTGTGGTATTGTCGCGGTCAGCGAGGTCGTTTCTGTCTTCACTGCCGTGATCGTCTGCCTCTTCCTCCTCAATGATCAGGCAGTCACTGTCGCTGCTCGAGCCTTGGTATCGCAGCGGTAAACGGCTACGACGCCCAGAGCCGCCTCGTTGCCTCGTTGCGCCATGAACCCTCGAGGAGGTCAAGGAGGTCGTGGAGCTCATGGAGGTCGTGGAGCTCATAGAGGTCGTGGAAGCTCATGGAGGTGGGGCTGGCCAATCCACTATTAGCCACCATCGGTGTGCGACTATATTTGGCCACCGCTGATGACGTCCGGCTTTTACGCCAACGCTTTTCCCGAGGTTGGCCGCTACCGCCGCAGCCGCCGTCGCCGGAGTGCTCATCGTCCGACAGGTCACGGCACCGTGCGTGACGGCTGCGCTGACCGTCCTGAGTGCTCCGTAATGTTTTTCCTGCGCTCGGTGGTGACAGTGGTGATGACAAAGATGCTGAGAGTGGTGGTAATCGTATTTGTTGTGGTGATGATGCAGCAGATGATGCTGACGACGATGGTGCAGATGATGATGACGACAATGACGACGATGATGCTTGTTGTTGCTGTGATGATGATGATGATGATGATGCTGGTGCTGCTGATTTTGGCCGTGGTGATGGTGCTGCTGATAGAGATGGAGATGTTGATGACATTGACGATGTCCGTGGTCTTGTTGTTGGTAGCGTTGGTGGAGGCAGAACTCCTCGGCTGGTGTCATGACATTTATCCAGCTTTGCTGACGATGATGATGATGATGCTGATGATGATAACACAGATGCTGAAGACGTGCTCGAGGTGGAGGCTATCGTCGAGGCTGTACAAGGAACTGTACTAGAATGAGTAGTAGTAGTAGTTGTTGTTGTTGTTGGTGCCGTTGTATTAGAAGTACAGGAAGTCGTCGAGCGTGCCGACAGCCTGTATCGGCTTCTCGCAGCTGGCAGAGCATAGCCAACCACGCTGCTGGAGGAACCGCGGGAGGAACGTGTTTCGACTGTCAGGGGATGGCTTCTGTTACTTGGCTGGATGGTGGTGGTGGTGGTCGGGGTGGTCGGGGTGGCGGCACTGGTGCTGGTGCAGCTGTTAGTACGGCAACGGCCAACATGGCACCTCGGGCCAGATGTGTCGTCCCGGGAGCGGGCAGTTGAACCAATCGACCCAGTTGTCGTTTCCTCGTCGGAGGCGGCCTCGTCGCTTGAAGACGCTGTTTTCTGAGTTACCGTCTCGCTGTGCGTTACTCGATCGACGTCACGGTGAGCTTCGTCTCTAGCAGCTGGCGAACACGATGACCGGATCGTGCAGACGTGCAACTGCGTCGTTGTGCCTTCAGGCAACTGCCGCTCGGCAACAGCCTCGACGTCGGCCCGTGTCATCTTCGCATGTGCATCGTGCACCGACGGGCTCGTTTCGGCTGGCACGCTCTTCTCGTTTCGCTTCTTCCTGAGTTTGCACTCTGGGGCCGGCTGTCTGGGGGCGAGCTTCTTGTGTTTTGCCCGTCTGCTTGTCCGTCTCGCTTTGTCTGTTCTCATCGTGGCTGTCGTCATCGTCGTACGTCGTTAGACTATCCGTCATAGTCACGCACACTCCTGAATCGTGACCGTAATTCGTACCGGCTCGCGCGGATTTCTGTCTGTCTCTGGCTAGATCTTTAGCCGCTGCAGCTGTGAACGCTTGTGACTGTACGCCGCCGCGTTCAACTACAGAAGGGAGTCGCGACCTCTCATCAGCAATTGTTGTCGGCTCCGTACTGATTTCGGACTGATTAGGTTCCGCCTGGAAGAGATCGAACATATATATATATATATATATATTTATATGTAGCCACTACCCTCTACAAACAGATATATATATATATTAAACAAGCGAGCAATATATATATATATATATATATATATATATATATATATTATATATATACCCGATTGATGAGTATTTGCTTAGTTTACTGGTCTCCGCAAATTAAACTGCATAGCTAACTTCGGAAACGCCGCCACCGACTATAAAAACAGCTAGAGAGTCAATAACGGTTGCAACTTAAACCATCATTTTGCCTCGCTTGCCGGCCGGTTCTGGGCTACACGGAAGATCGCATGGCCTAAGGGCATCGCTGGACCTCTCCTTAATAACTACACGTCTAGGGCATCGTCCAGCCCTGATGATACACGATAGGCCGTAATGTCTAAGTTTGTCGACGGGGTGACACATTGACACCGATAAGGACTAACTAGTAGTTGTTGTTGGTGGTGCTGTATTAGTAGTACAGGAAGTCGTCGAGAGTGCCGACAGCCTGTATCGGCCTTTCGCAGCTAATTGCAGGCTAACTAGGTCTGCTTCTAGTCACATGCCTACTGCTATACGAGCTGTCTTGCCACCAATGAGGGTTTCCTATAAGGGCACTGGGAAGCGCGTGTAGCCAGGTGTCGAAGGCCCCTGGTGAACACGGCGTTGAGGCAAGCTTTAATCGTGTCGTCGGCAACTTCATTGAAGAGACGTCGTTGTAACCTATCATGCAAAGGGCTACTCAAGGCACGTTGGGATAGTACGTTGTCACGCCTGCCTCAGCACCGGGTGTCAAGGTTCTTTTAAAGGTGGGCTAAGTGGTTTCTAAACTGGCCGACTCCGCTGTATTTAGGACGGGAATTGCTTTGTTCTCGGCCCTTTGCATTGAAGCGGCCAGAATTAGTAAGTTCAGGACCCCTAGCCCCCTCTGGAGACGAATATTGATCGTTCTTGGCGGTCTTCCTGCAGCCGGGCAGGAGGTCTTGAGGGAACTCTATATCGGGGGAAGCCTCGTAAATATAGCCAAAGAGGCATATCTCGCATTGGCCAGAGTTAACTCCTAAACCGAAGTTATACTAAAGTACACATACAAGGGCCTGTCGAATGTTCTCGGCTACCTTGCAAACGCTTCCTTCTAATAGGCCATCGTTAAGGTACCGAAGGTTTAGCGGACCACCACTTCACCAGGTGGTCGCGTCGTAGACTGTCAAAGGCGTTTCTAAAATGGAGTTTCACATAAACCCCTGGGGATTCAGGCTAGTCGCTAAATGCATGAATGGCTGGCTACCTTAGTCCCAGTTGGCGTCGCATCAGTAGCGTCAGAAATAATGGCTTTGTTGTGGTAGCATCAATCTTCGTGGAGAGCCTATAAGATCTAGGCGGTCTTGGTTCCCTTAGCAGCCAAACTTACTGGATAAACATTCGATTGACTCACTATAGCAGCGAATGGCAAAATAAAGGTGCCATTTTTACCTATTTTTTGTGGTGACGAATATAAAGGTTAAAGTTTCTTCAAAGACAACGTCTTACGTACGAAAGTTGTATATATAATGTCTAATAATATTAGATATGCGATATATACTATATATATGATTTTTTTTTTTTTTTTATATTGGAATATACTATATAGATTTATGATATATATATATACATCATACTCGACTATTTCATATCAGGTATTTTATAGCACATCCAAACTCATTTACATGTAACTTCTGCTTCTGATTGCTCGCTAACGTACTGTGCGTGATACTTTGCTGTCGCAGCTGATGTTGGATCCATTATTGGCCTGCTTCTGAGCTTCTGTGTTGTGTCGCAGCTGAGTTGACATATTGGCTCTTCGACGTTGAGTGATAACACCGATACGAGGTGCCAGACTTAACTCTTGGAGCGCACGCACGGCAAACGGAACGGACGTGGATGAGAGAGTTGACGTCACGCTTCCACCGTCTTCACTCGGAACAGCGGTAGCAACAGGTGACACACCTGGCACGCTCACCAATAAGGGTCTCTACGAACACGTATACGTACGCGGAAAATAGTCAGTCGCACAGGGTACTCACATATATATATATATATATCATTAGCATCAATCAGTTGCACTTCACCTGCCCGTTCGAATAGCAAACAGAGACATTAAGCAATACCGTGTTTTAAACCAAGCTCACATATATTTTTCTTCCCACACCTGAAATCTCGAGTTGTGTTTCCGGCAGAGCAAAACCATTCATTTAACCGACTAATGCATGCATGTATACATATATACATATTTCTATATACTTAAGTTGCATGCAGCATTGATATTTTGAAAACGTTTTTATGTTCACCAATTCTCTGCCAAACCTCATGCGCATTTCCACCTGATGTTGCTTGTCACGTGTTTCACAGACACATGTTGGGTCCGTAGCTTGTCCTTTCCACACTGCTTATAATATTAAAAAGCCCATGTATGGCTTTGCGCACAATGGCGTGTCGGCTCATTTTAAAACGTCTTCCACCACTAGTCAACATAACTTGTTCTAAATAGGTTTGAGTTGACTTCAGTTTTCTGGTTGCCCTAGGCTAATCAATTCTCTGAACTCCTCAATTCACAGTAGTGCGAATCAGTATCGCACGACTTAGACAACGGGAATTATATGTGTCAACGGATGTGGTTACGAAATGATCCGTAAAGCTCCGCCAGTCTCTTTGAAAAGCTGGTTTTAACCCGTCCAGTAGTTAACAGGCATACGTTCACATGCTTCCAAACAAACCCTATAGCAGACAAAGCCATATGCGTTACTTAAAACTAATGTCCCTAATCTAATCCCAGCAGAAGAACACTAAGATACAAAAAGCACACTAAAAATACAAAACAAATTGACGTACTACAGTATAATGGAATACCGCCGAAATATATCATGATGTCCCAGATGATATGCCTTGCAGGATTTACTGCGCTTGTGTTCGATGAATTTACTTCTCGTCCCAATTATGTCTGTTGAATTGCGACATAACTGATTCCGCACAGCAGAGAGAACCTCTGAAGAGAATTAGTGAGTCCTAATTCGAATTGGGAGCTATATATATATATATATATCACAAAATTTATTTTTCGTATATTACAATATGCATGTGGGGCACATATTATGGAAGGTTAGCTATGCCAATATATATATATATATATATATATATAACCTTTAGTGTCTCAGCTAGTCCAAAGGAGGCTCGATAATAGATCGGCGTATTGGTATGGTTAACTTCACATTCGTCATCTTATTTTGTGGTATATCTGGGGTAAGCGTTCATGGGGAAAACTGTCTCTCGCCAGTCTTAAATAACTTAAATGATTGTACGATACGTTTTATGAGCTAGCATTAAAGGAAAGCTATATATATATATATATATATATATATAATCGAAACGGACACGTGACAGTCACAATGCGCACCTACTAGGCGCATTGGCTTAACTGGTCTATTGTGATGTGTGTAACATATACCTAATGTATTATACGGAAAATAAACTATATATATATATATATATATATATATATATAAACACGGTTATGTGCAAGTTACCTTTGCACGCGTTGCAATCGCGCTGTACGAGGCAGTAGCCACAGCGGCTGTAGTCACGATCTGCGTTGTTGTCGATTGTTGGGTCGTTGCCACGAGGCCAATTCGAGGCGACACCGCTGTGTCAGCACTCCCAATCATCGGCCCAGTGTTTCCAGCAATGGAGCCTACGTTACTGACGGTCGCCACTGGTGGCACCGTGATGGCGGTCATGGTTGCCCGCTGGCCTGCGGTGCCTAGCTGGGTGCCACCTGCTGGCCGCCAACATCTGCTGTCCGAGCTGACCGAAACAGCGACCTCATCTGCCCTCTGCAGGACCGCAGTCGTTGTCGATGACGACGACGCCGCTGGCGAAGGCGCGAATGAAGACGAACACATCGCCGTCGGCAAAAGACCGCCGTCTATCGGGAAGTGAGACGTGGCTTCGTCGTGTGACGGCCCTCGCGACCGGCGCCTTCCGATGTCACCGGCCTCAGTTGGCGATGGGGTTACCTCACGGCCACCGCCTCCATCAGCAGAGCCGGGGGGCGCTGAAGGAGGAACGCCCTTTGCAGTTGAGCTTCGTGTAGCAATAGCAGCAGCAGCAGCGGCCGCCTTCGTCGAAGCCGCACTAGGCGTAGCAGTGACGGTATTTATTGCAGGTTTTTCATACTTAGTAACGATCGTTGTAGCAGGTGACGTATTCGCAGCAGCGGAAGAAGAAGGCGACGAGGACGACGTCGAGACGACCTCTCGAACCCTCGTTGTTTTGTCGGGGGTGCTGGCATCCCCATCATGACCACTTGAACTGAGGCTGGTGTTGCCGCTTCTTGTGTTGCTACTACTGCAGATGTTGCCGGCAACGGGTTGGCAAATCTCGCCAAGTTCCGATCCATGCCGTTGTTGGCGCTGTTGCTGCTGCTGTTGTAGTTGCTGTTGCGGTTTGTCATGCTGCTGCTGTTGTTGTTGCTGCTGCTGCTGCTGATAGTGCTGTGGGTGGTATTCGATTTGAGACGCAGAAGATGCGTTAGCATGTTGATCTTGGGTGCCGCCGATCTCATCCGCTGAGCCCTCAGCGGGCACAAACGGATCATGCGCGCAGTGTTCCTCTTCGGACACGTCACCTTCAGCGCGCGCCACTGCCCCTATAGCCACTGCTGAATCGTGAATTCGTCCGTAGTGTCGTTTCAAGTTGAAGCTACGCACCGTTCCGTAGTCGCACTTATTGCACTGGTATGGGTACCTGGCGCAAGACACACAGCGAAAGGAAGACGCGCAACAACCAGCAGAATGAAACGGGACGTCGAGTCGGGGGCAATAATTGACGGCCGGCAATACCAAGCACATTTTGCAGTTCCATAACAAAAATAATAATAATAATAATAATAATAATAATAGGGTTATATAGATGAGTGCCCGCACCACATGGGAGCCAGACGGCGGCCAGCTTACTAGTAAAACTGCTCGCTAGCCGGCCATGTTGCTACTCTGAACGCGTGTGGCAACGAGAAAACACTGCCAAAGTTCGTTGTCAGGGTTAAATCAGTTTTTTGCCATAGGCCATGAATATGTGTTGCTCACCTGTTAGCTACGTGCTAAAGCGTTGAGCACGACAGATCGGCTGATAGGTTCACAAATTGTTGGGTGTTTTAAGGGCGTTAAAAACTGGACGCAGAATTAACGTAATTAGCGCGCGTTCGATGGCACACCAACACTTCTACTTTCGGTCGTCTTACGGCTACCACCATAAGTATACATCGTGGACTCTGATTACGTATGTCCATAAAGCTGAGCAATCTCCTCATTAGCATTGCGGCGTACGTACGCATGTGGTCTAGGTCCTCGTCGGGGTGTGGCACGAATTCGAGGAGCCGCAACACGCTAAACCATTGGTGGACGCCAAAGCTCGGATATTCAAGAAAAGAGTGCATTCGGGAGCGACGCCTCATCACCCGCATTCGAGGGAAGGGACACTCTGCATCATGGCGTAGAGTACAAAGACTGCGGGCCCTCTTACGCAGGGAGATCTCCCGAAGCAAAGAACGCTACTGGAGAGCCTTTCATGAAAAACTGGAGGACTATTCTGCGGCCGCACGTAGAAGCTAAGCGGGAGGCCTAAAGGGCGGAAGAACAGAACCACCGAGAAGTCACCCTCAAGGTGTATGCTATGCAGCGGCACGCCTCAGCGTAGGAGAGACACCAGGCACGGATGGTGCCCCAGTCTCCGCGGTTAAGCTACTAATGGCGGAATACCCAGAAGCAGTAGCCGCCGGGGTAACTGGTACGTTTCGGACGGGCTAACTCCTTCTCGTGTGGAAAACCGCATTCCCGATCCTCATATCTAAGGGCTCCGGCTCCTACCGCCCGATCGACCTAT
Source organism: Dermanyssus gallinae (assembly GCA_003439945.1). Taxonomy (NCBI): domain Eukaryota; kingdom Metazoa; phylum Arthropoda; class Arachnida; order Mesostigmata; family Dermanyssidae; genus Dermanyssus; species Dermanyssus gallinae. Next base: position 23,472 of record QVRM01005933.1, on the reverse strand, counting down.
TCGGCTCCCGGGCTAAGGCATTCGCGTCCATTGTGGAGGCATGCCTCCGGGACCTCGCTGAGGGGAGCAAACCTACGCCCAGCACGGATTCTGTAAGGGCCGCTGAACCATCGGCCTCGCCTGCGAGTCCCCGCCTAGATGACAGGATCTGTTTCTCGCAATTTTGCTGATTTTTTTTTGCTTTTAATAGCCTACCATGAAATATCACTTTCTACATACTTTTTTTTTCAGTTACTTACGGAAGATTATATCCAGCTACATACATTACAGGACGATCCAGTCTCGAGGAAGGTTTCTAGCATTACTGCGGGAATGCCACCCTCCACCTCCGCCTATAAGACCAGAACTTCGCATTTGTCAAAACGTAAGGTGCCTCGAGTTTGACTGGGGTGTCCGTGGTACTAACACGCGCGGCGGGTCTCGAAGAAAACAACGAAGGCTTCGCACTTCCCGTGCCCAATAGTATGAGCGACGACAACTGAGAAGACGAACGCTAGACGAAGAGCTGACATTCCTCGTTTTTTTGACCTCAGAGAAAACAATGAACGTCAGCGCTCAATCGACCGCTATGAGGAGAAGTGAAACGGTCTACAGCAAAGTGCTTCAGGCGCCAGTCTCCGCATCTTGCTCTAAACATTAGGGGCTGGCTCAGCCAACCGGGGGCAGAACTTCACATCACCCAGGTCCTCACAGGTCATGGCGAGTTCTAGATCCTGTTAAGGATCGGGAGGGCCCCTGGCCCTACGTACGTCCACTGCGGCGATTTATTGTTTTACAATGGAGATTTACTTACGGAAGATTTTATCCAGGACCCCGGAACACACCGCGTTGAAATGTCCAGCATGAGTAGAACTGCGCGCACACCTACCAAAGCTTTAGGAAATGACCGCTTTTAACCTGCTTGATTTCATTAAGAAAATGACGAAATCAGTATGTTCTGGGACTAAGTGTCACAAGTTTTTCAGAACACACTACTGGAGAAAACAAGGGCCGCTCTCTTAAGTCCCTCGCGTCTCCACGCGGCTTCCGGGAAACACCTCCTTTAGTAGTAGTACCCTCTCCTTACGGCTGACTATTTGGCGCTATGCGCAACCAATTCCCAGTCAGACCAGGGGAGTGGAACATGACTGGTTTTTAGTAGAAGCAAGCAAACCGGAGGCAAAAGGCGAAATCAAACATCCACCCCTCACGACGGACGCGTCCTGTTGGCCCACAACAGATCTAGACAGGTCCGTGTCGTAACGGATTTTACCCTCTGTTCAACCTTAGTTCGTTAAAATCCATTAAGGCACACTTTAAGGAACATAAATTAAGGACACAATTGTCGGCATCTTTACGTAGGCATGAGAGAAGTACAAGTGCGTGTTTCTGTTTTTGTTTGGCTTTTCTGACTTATATATGTATATATATGCACGTTTTCCCTATAGGCAATTTAAAACGTACTTTTCCAAATGCTTGTATTGGTGCTCCAGGGCTTGCTTACGCCGTTTCGCCATGAAACCACAGCGTCTACACAAAAACCTGAAAAAAAACAAATAGCTGAGAGTGAGTCTAATGAGAATAAGACAATCATCGCATATTGTGCGCCTGCCAATCCGCGTCATTTAGTAGGTCAGTTAGTTCACTAAGCAATGTGGCTGAGTTAAGTATCTTCCAGATCCGCGTCATTAAGGAAACTAACATCTAACTGTCAGGCACAAGCAAATCACAATATAGCACCAAAGTGGCTACCGTTGGTGATAGTCGTAAACTTTCGTCGGAACTGCCTTCGCATTGCTTTGTAAGACGGACCTCATAAATACAACTGTGCCACGGTGGGGCTCAAACCCGTGCATCTATGTATCTCCTCCGATTGCGAGGCGCAAGCGAATGCAGCACGCCATCCGGTATCGGCGACATTTAGGGTCAAAAACGGCAAACGGAAGCGCGTTGAGATTTCAACATTTTGTAATGAGATATAAGCAGGATAAACGTAAAGCATTCAAAATATTCACCGCCCATTCGGCTGAAGCTTGATCCATCACGTAACAAAAGCATAGATCCGCAGTTACCTCTCACAATAAAGCGTAACTTTAACGTAACATAAAGTCACCTTAATTTCGCAAAAACAAGATGTGTACTACAATTGATGCTAAATTGTCATGTATGTACTGTTTCCAGTATGCGTACTGCTGCAAAAAGAACGTAACTATTCGCCAAATAGGCCGGTACTACTTGAATTTCCATGCGCCCATTTGCTCATCCGCCAAGTAAACCGAGCAAGGCGGTTTAGTGGCAAAGCCATTGCCTTGCGTTCGAGTGTAATGATTCGTTTTGAAGTGATGGATTGTGGCAGCCTGTGTAAAATCGGCAGATGTAGAGTCCACTGAGGTCATAACAAAGCGTATCATGCTTGGGGTCGAAGCGGTGCCGAAAAAAGCACCGATGATTATAGCGGTCGATCTCAATGCAAATATAACGGAGATCGGATGCTAGTTAGTCAGCAAGCCAGGCCTAAACATCTTCGAATGTAGTAGTGGGGCGTCAGTGATCGACGTTTTTGCCACCGACGGAAACGTGGAGGATATAACATTTTTGGCAGAAAATACATCATTTCGAGAAGGAGCGGGGCTTATATTGCATATACCCTATGGGAATGGCGTTCAAAGTTGGCAGCAGTAGAGAGTAAAGTCGTAGACTGAGACAAGACTGGATAGTGAGACCTTTTTAAGGGGAGTTGGGGAAGTGCCAGGGAAGATTCAAATAAACTCCTATGAGCGTAAAATGGCGTATCCGATAAAAACTGCAATAATTCCGCGTCAAGAACGAAACGGAAGACCGTGGTTCAACGATCGGTGTAGAGCAGCAAAAAATGCCGGGAAGTATACGTTAAGAAACGAAAAGCACGTTGGCACTGGCACCATGCTGGAAAGCTTTATTTTACGGATGCCTAAAATCCGGGGAAATGCCTAAAGCGTGAAAGGAGATATCCTGATTGTCATACTGAAAGGAAAGGCATAGAAACAAAGCCGGAATCTTGAAGGGGGATAACACTTAAGAGTGGCCCCTATAAAATCTTTCTCGGGGATAATATCGGATAGACTCGAGTACTTCCTCGGAACCAGAAACGCAGTACCAGAAGAACAACATGGGTTCAGAAGGTCGAAGTCGACCCATACGGCCCTGCGCCAATTGCTGGCAGAATTTTGGGAAACTTTATCCGAGCCGAGGAGACCGTTATACGCATTATTTATAGATCGTAAATCCGTCTTTGACCAAGCACCACGAAGTGGGATTATAGAAAAGTTAGCCTTGGTGGGAGTTCCGTATTGTTTATTAAAACTTTTGGAGACCATTCTAGGGGAGAGTACAGTATACATCGACAACTTTATAGGGATTGTAGGAAAGGTAACGCCGACGACAGGAGTGGCCCAAGGTGACAGACCTGTCTGGCTTTTTTTGATACTATTGGGAGGGCTACCTAACCGGGTGAGGCAGGGATCGACCCGAGAGTGAGCAAGTACTTTAATGTACGCAGATGACATTGCGATATATGGCAGGTGTCTATTTAGGGTTAAGCAGGAACTGAAACTGCTAATTGATTATATGGACGAATAAAAAAATAAAGTAGCAGTAACATTTTGAAGGAGAGGTCGATTGGCAAATGACGGCGTTCTTTAAGCCAGGGGTAGTGTAATAAACTTTGTAAATAATTTCACCTATTTAAGGGTGATTATAACGTCGAATAGTAGCAGTTTCCGAAAGCATATTGAAAGTAGAGTAGGAAAAGCCATTTGAACGGCAGCAGCCATTAAAAACCCGCAAATATTCTCAATACATATTGCGTCCGCCCTTTACAAGATTAAAGTAGAACCAATAGCAACGTTTGATATATCACTTATATGGTAGAAATTAAGAAAGGCAGAACTACAGTTACTAGAAAGAGTTATATTTTTCTTCATGAAGCGGGTGTGAGGTTAGCGTATTCTGGTAGGAATAAAGTACTTCTTATTTTAGAGCGGAGAGACTCTAATGACACAGGAATTACAAGTTTACCTAGGACGAAGACGTTTGTGGAATACACTATGAACTGAGAGGAAAAATTGCAAAAACGTCGACATAAGAATATACACGACGGTAGCAACGAGGAGTAAAACCTGGCGAGCAGCTGGATATAAGAGTAGACATCTAACTACGGCGTTTGCGGCCCACGAGTTTCCTTATGTGTTACGTGTCGTCGGCAGCCTCATTAAATAGACGTCGTTAGTACCTCAGCGTGTAAAGGGGCGTTCAAGTCACGTTAGGACAGTACGTTGTCAAGCCTGCCTCCGCACCGGGTCTCAAGGCTCTCCTAAAGCTGGGCTAAACGGTTTCTAAACTGGCCAAATACCGCTGTATCTAAGAGGGAAATTGCCCTGTTGTCTGCGCTTAACATTGATGAGACTATGGCGGGCCCGGCGAAGGGTCAGTAAATTCGGGACCCCGAGGTCCTCCTTAGAGACGGGTAGCTAAGTGGTAGATATTTGTTTAGCATGGTAGAAAGTGTTAACTCGTTGAGCGTTTGCCATTCGTCGGCTCCATTGGATAGGTCAGCCCATCGAAGCAGGTAGATGGGTCTTAAGAAAGGAAAGAAGACCTGGGTAAGAAGAATCCCAACAGGCTTCTAGAAGAGGAAGGCTAGCAATTGATGCTGTGAGCCGTTCGGAGCAAATTGGCACACCTAGTAGCTCCAGATTGTCATTAACAAAATCTTGCAGCCAGGCAGGAGGTCTAAGGAGTAACTGTATATCGGGGGACGCCTAAGAGGTGGAGCCCAGAAAGCACACCTCGCATTTGGCCGGATCTAAGTCTAACCCAGATGTTACTCCGAAGTTAAGGACCCGTCAAATATCCTCGGGTACTGTGCAAACGTCTCCTCCTAATAGGCCATCCTCCAGGTACGAGAAGTTCAATGGGCTCTTGAAAGACTACCAAACAAAACAGAGGTGATGCTACGGGATCCTCCTGCTGCAGTTCGACGAAACTACTTGCTCAGACAGGACCAGGTGGAAAGACTGCTAATATGCCAGTCCGAAGTAACGTAATAGACGAGGGGCGTGGGATGCAACGACTTTAATCAGGTGATTGCGTCTTATACTGTTAAAAACGTTTATGAAATCGAGCAAGAATTTACAAGAACCCCTGCGGGTTCGCGCGAGTCGAGGTAGGCACAGGTTGCGTGAATGGCTACCTTGGTCTCAGCCGGCGTCCCGAACCCCAATCGATGTGCACCAGTTGCGTGAGAAGTAACGGCTTTGCTGTGGTTGCATCCGATCTTCGCAGCGAGCCTGCGTAGCGTAGACGCCCCCCCCTATATATATATATATAGCGTAGACGCCCCCCCCTGTATATATAAATATATATATATAAATATATATATATATATTTATTTATAAGATCAACACTTCCTAATCTTAAAAAATTGTACAGCCTCAAACACGGCTCGCTTACCTATCCACGCGCAACTGCTAACAGGCCATGGTGTCTGTTTTCAGCAGTACCTACACCGCATTGGTAAAACTGACTCCCCTGTATGCCGCATGTGCAACTCGGGGGAGCCGTATGATGTAAGACACTGCTATGAGCGCTGCTCCTTCTTCGACACTGAGCGAGAGCTATTGTCCCGGAACCTAGGACTGCAGAACCCCCTGCATCCCTCAAAGATCCTCAAAGATCACAAATCCTGGATTCTGGTTATTTCTGGATTCGCACAAGGTATCTCTGAGGCGAAAATAACCGAGGCACAAGGCCAAGCAGTTTAAATGGCATTGAAGAGTGGCCAGGTGAAGTAATCTCGAAAAGACAGTACTGCGGCCACCCCCCGTCAAGGGGCAAAGAGGACGACTGAGTTTTAGTGGGTGCGAGTCCCACACTACCGTGGCTTTAGCAACGACGCCCGGTGTGCATACCGCATTTAACCAGTTACCTCTATAAAAAAAAAAATATATATATACATACATACATATACGCGTGTGTGGTAACTACCCACCTGAAGTCGCCACGATCGCTGAGCTGCGCAATGAATGGCGACAGAGTGGTGGTGCTGTTACTGCTACTACCACAGGTACTACTACAAGTAGTAGTAGTGGTAGTAGTGGTAGTAGTGCGAACATTGCTAGCATCATCCGCCATCAGCTCCGCTACTGGTGCTACAGCTGTTTATCGTAGCTGAAGGGCTTGCCGCGTTAGCACATGAAGGCGGGGTCGATGAAGGTGCCGCCGCCGGCCGGGAGCAGGCCACTGGCGTTGAGGTGAACACCGGCACTAAAGCTCTGTCCGAGCAGTTCCTCACGACCGCGGCCAGCGGCGAACTCGAACCGCGTCGAACGACGTAGACTGCTGTCGTGGTCGCGCCGCCCGGAACTGCCGATCCGGCGGCTGGACTTGACGTCTCAGCTGACGTCGCCGATGTCGTTGACGGCGAGGCCGTAGCTCCTCTCATTACGTGCCGCAGCGCTACCGTACATAGCAAGCAACAGCAGTTCGGGATGAACACAAGCATCAACGACAGTGGAAACATTATAAATGTATCTATATATAAATATATATATATATATATATATATATAAATGTATCTATATATAAATATATATATATATATATATATATATAAATGTATCTATATATAAATATATATATATATATATATGTTTGTGTGTTCGTGTTTGTGTGTTGCAGAACGGGGAATAGAGGCGGAAACAAGCATGCAGGAAATAGAACACAAAAAATTGTAGATGTCCTTGATGACGGGGTAATAGTTTATAAGCTTATAGGTACCCAACACGAATAACAAGCTTAGTAAGAATACTGACGCCGGAAAATAATAAGAATATTACGTCCTCTGACAATTCAGAAAGAGGCTCGGAGCTTCAATGCAAGATTTTGGATCATTCTTAGCGTTCTGACGAAGTGGTCCGGGGCGGTTAAAGGTGCATGACGGGTGATAAAACAAACCCGTCATGGTCAGGGCGAGTGGCAACAAGATATTCGGGGCCGATTATATAATCTGGGACAGAAAGAAAAATACGCATAAAATCACCATCATCTGACCGTGGAAATCATGCAATTTGGACACAAAATCATGCTTGTTGGCGTACAAAGGGCGTATCCGATGCATGCATGCGTAAACGTTCATGACTTCGAACGGACTCTTTTTGAATCTTGGCCGCTTTCTGTCTTCTGGTGAGCACTAGTGCCCCTGGAAAGGAATAGCAAGGCAAGACACGGATTTCATTATTGCTCTACCGATAACGCAGCCATTTTGGGTAGGGTACTCATTGAATTGCAGGACATTTGCTGACAAATCATAAAGAGGCATAAGGAGCTGCTTCCGTACGACCAACCACGACAGGCTTCTAAACAAGTTTATCTGCACTGTAGATCAGACATGGACTTCATAAATGGTGCGTGACTAAAAGTGCGTTGGTCCGTAAGCGCCCGGTGGTGTCCTCCACGACCCGGGGACTCCTGCAATATTGCATCCAAATGTGTAACGTTGCGCCGATTGGTTCCTGTAATTGTTTCTAAGGTAGCATTTCACACTACTGGCTCCAACCAGACGGGCAACAGAAACAACACGCATGACAACGACAGAAGCACAAGTAATAAGAATCAAACAAACGTATTAGCCCTTCTAGTAAGCCATATAACTAATACATCTATTATGCTAAGTAAAGCGTCCATATTTTACAAACATAATAAAATATTTTACACTTACACCAAATCTCGTTTTTTTTGCATGGGTCTTTACTTTTTATTTGTTTTAAATTATCATACAAAATAAGACAGAACAGAAACCCAAGGAGGTAACTCTTGATTTAGATAAATGAACTGCAACAACGAGAACAAATAAAGAACATACAAATCAATAATAACAAGAGCACAAATGTCGAGGACTACGGTCATTGCAGTAAACACACTGATCAGAGCGAATGTTTTCGTGCGACTTCGGATAGCCTTTATCTCTCTTTCCCTGTATGTATATATGCATATATGTATGTATGTATGTATATATATATATATATATATATATATATATATATATATATATATATGTGTGTATATATATATATATATGTATTTATATATATATATATATATACGCTAGTATAACTATCTTTATTATTCACAATCATTATGACGAACTCACCATCCAGATAAGATTGACAAACTAACATGTCCTAAGACTATTCAAAAAAGCGGAGGTTGCATGCTCAACCTAGATGTCCTAATTGCATATAAATATATATATATATATATATATATATACGCTTTGCGTGTTGACATCCTAACGAATACTACGCACCTTACTTGTGGAGCAAAATTGCTCCTACAAGTCTGCTTGATCAAACGCCAAGTCATCGTGTGTGTATGCTGAGTGAAGCGGCGGATGTGCTACGTGCATTAGTTGAATCGATGTAATGGAATGACACAGGGCTTTTGATTCAACCCACAGTGGAGAGCGCACATTCGCTTGCCGAGAAGCGTGTCGATTTGCACAACTACAATGCACACATGCAACCTGCTGCTCTGCGGACGCGATCAAGTTGTCAACCTATTTAAATGCTTTTTCTTCTTTCCATCTCTCTTTCTCTCTCTCTCTCTCTCTCTATATATATATATATATATATATATATATATATAATAAATTATGTATATATTGGTATCCGTCGTAGAGTTTGGCGGCCGTTCATATCATAGACAAGGGTTAAACAAATGTATACATATATTTACATATATAACGCTCACCTATGATAACGATAATACTGACGACGATGATGATGACGACTCATTTTCGATTAGCCAACGTGAGCCTATGTAATAATGTGCACGCCTATCCCACCCCACTCAGTACGTTACTGCGTATACTCACACACATGCAAGCAGCAAACACTAAAAGCAATGTTCTGCAAACTATGCTCCCGACTTACTCGCCGAAAACACACTATATGCTCAGGCCGCTTTTACTGTCTTGCGGATGTATTGTATATATAGCTCGAATTGCGGAGCGCATTAAGAACACCAATAGAGCGCAATACGATGCATTCATCCACTTCCACTAAATATGCATATGACGTACTGTAGAACAGACTACAACAGCAGGCTACGCAGATATTTGGCACACATTTACTATGAACAGAAATGGTCATCATAAACATGAGCTAGGGTTGAGAACAACAGCATCAGGCGCAGAGGAAGTGAGAAACAATAGTTAGTCGTTGATGATGTTGTTGATCAACCAGCTAGCCTCGTCCTTATTAGTGCTGGCGTTATGACGCATTAAGCGTGCCTCGTATGCTGAATAACGAAGAAGCCAATACCACAACAATACAAACGACGACGACGACGACAACAGCAACAGCAACATCAATAAAACCAGCAACAACAGTAGCAGCGATAGAAACATCCACAATAACAAGCAAAAACAACACGAACAACAACATAGACTACGTACCTAGAACTCTGCACCGCCCGCACCTGTAACGCTATACGAAGCGGCAATTTTGGCCGACAGAACATTGTACCTGACGGAAACGCTAGCTGTGCTAGATCCACGACCGCGAACTTCGCGAACTTCATCAACTAAACGCAGCACGCGTGAATGGCACGCCGTTCGTGCATGCATGATTGGCCGTCGTCATACGTCCTGACATGTTTCTCTCTGTCTGTCGTGTCTCCCGTGTCGTACATGATTGTTGCGGCGCTCGTACAAAGCTCGTACCGCTGGCTGCTTGCTACACAAACGGGCTGGTAGCTGGATGCCGGAGAGCGCGTTCCCTCGATGCAGAGGCACAAGGCACGCATCGATCGCAGTGTGCAGCCATCATTAGCGTGCCATCATCACATAGGATGGTGTACGATACGACAGCGGAGACAAGCGGAGACGAAACGAAAAACACCAGCGATATGAACAACTATAGCGACAACAGCAATAATAACCGCAACAACAGCAATAACCGCAACAATAGGAGCCAAGAGCAACAGTAACAGCAACAGCAGAATGAACAGGTTACTAAACGTGTACCTTGTTAGCGCCACCGACGCGAGCTCCGACGCGGTTTCCTTTCAGACTTCCATGCTGCTAGCTGCAACTTACGGTCAACAATTGCCGAGGCAAGCCTTGAGTTGGAGTCAAGCGGCGGCGGAAAACATCAGCAGCAGCAGCAGGTGAGCAGAAAAATGAGCGCCGACTTGAAGATGAGCACCTTTGGGCAAAACGAGCAGAATTGCGGCCATGTCTGCTCGTCTCTCGTTGGGACGAAGAAGTGACAAGAAATGTCTCCATTAGGCCTGTCTTTAGCAGGACGAGGCGGGACGCGAAACGTCGATTCCAGCAACAGCAGCAGACAGCAGCAGGAACAGCGACACCAACAGTCTCTGAACTCCTTCAATACTCCTCGAGCAGTCCGAGCCAACAACTACGGTAAACGAGGATTTTGAGCAACGCTCTCTCGTGCTTCAGTAGCTAGAGTAACTACTCAGTAGTTACTCGGTTACGACTTGAGTGATGTTACGAAGACGACTCTTACGACGACAATGATGACGATGACGACAACTCAAATCAATACACGGTCGATCATTGGTCAACGTTGTAGGCACGCCGGCATGCAATCGCCGCCGCCACCGCCGCCGACGACGAAAACGTCAGCATTGTGACCCGCATCGCCTCCCTCACCTGCCAGCAGTACTCGGAGTGTGCAAGAGAACACGCGGGTGCGTAGAGATGATGGGTGTTCGACAATTGGTGGCCACCACAACAACAACAACAACAATTAGCACTTCTCTACTTGTACCATGACTTACTGCTTCCACTTCTACTGCTATGGCTGCTCACTGCCACTACTACTACTACTACTACGATCACTTCACGAACGATCCACAATTGGCCCGCCGCGGTGCCGCCGCAGCCGCCGGCGACACTCCACGCTCCGTGGCGCCACCATCGCGTCGTGCGCTATCCTCGAGCGTGCCTGATTCGTCACTCTGCTGTCGTCGTCGTCGTCGTCGTCGACGTCGTCGTACCAATAGAGAATACCCCGGCAATTCGGCGAGAGAGGGTGGGAGCAGCGGCGGGGTAACAGCAGCAGCAGCAGCAACAGCGGCAATAGCAGTAGGCAAAACCGCCGCTGACAGCAAAAATACCATCATCCAGCAGAGCATCAATCTGCAGCATGATGCACACCTGCATCTCCGATACACACACCGTACCGAACGACCAACGAGGTTGAATGCACTAAAAAGAACCACCTCACTCACTGGTTGGTGGGCTGGCTGGCTGGCTGGCTAGGGGTCAATCAGTCGCCAGAGAGCAGGCGATTGTGTCGAGCGACAGGAGCGCCCCCTTGACGCACCTGCCTCAACAAGATAGAGTAGCAGAAGTGGGCAATGTGCACCACCTCTGGCCCGTTTCATTCGGCACACGTCATGTTGCTGCTGCTGCTGCTGCAGCCGCTAGTGGGTGGAGAGGTACGGGCCGGCCAGTGTGGCCTCTGTAGAGGCCGCGCCGCTGGTGACGGCCGCGTTGCGTTGACGGTATGGTACCATCGGTACCGTTGGCGGTATGGTACCAGCGGTACCGTTGGCGGTATGATACGAGCACGGGCACGCGTTGGGCACGCCTGCACCATCACGTGACGAACTATTAGCCAGTCATCATCATCATCATCATTTGTCGTGCTGTTCTCACATAGCGGCAGAGAGCCATCATACTCATCATGGTGGCTAAACAACAGCACGACACCACCACCACCACCACCACCACGTACCATCTCCGTGGGAAAGGGCCAATCTCCCCACGACGAGACGAGGAGATGGGGCACTAAGCATGCACTATGATTGATGATGATTTGGCTACTACTACTACTACTACTACTCTTCGATGCTGCAAGCAGACCTCCGCAGACAGCTTAGAAACCGCTCCGTGGCACAAGCGGGAATTGGTTTTAAAAGCAGAAGAAGAAGAAGATGAAGGGGTGGAACGAGCATGGCACGCGTGATGACGTCGAATGACGCGTCTTTGTACGCATGACATAGGCGTTTCAAGTCGAGCTGTAGGTAGATAGAGAGGTCAATCTTTCCATTCGTTGCCAACCGATTTCGTCACCTTCGTCAGCACGACGTTGCACCTTGTTTGTTGCACTTTGTTTGCAGCTCGTTGTGTTGCAGACTTTCGTGGTATGGCTCGGCGATAACCAGGGCACGTATGTTGTTGATAACCAGGGCACGTCATTGTGGCTCTACGTGGACGACCTCCGACCGCTTACCTTGAACACTCTGTCGCTCATTAGGAGGAACGAAACCGGCACCGACACTGAACTCTCTTTTTTCCAACTTTGATTCCTTGTGTTCACAGGTATTTGATCCGAATTGCACGCATACGAGGTACAACCGGAAAACAAAGGAATAAGCACTCTCCGTCAAGTTTGCTTTCGCTGACGTTCTTGATGATCTCGAGTCAAAGATGTCACCGTCATCCAGTCTACAGACACATCAAGTGTGATCTGGTTGAATTAGCGTGTTTTTCGTATCTTGTTACAGTCCGCTGGATTCAGTAGGTCGATACGCATCCGATTTGGTAGCTCTCAAATGGTGAATCCGTTTTCTGTTTGAGCAAGCACTCTGGAGTTTATGCACTTAACGCAGCTTCTGCACGATATGGGATTCTTGCATTGTATGATGGCATGTGCTTCCACAGTAGTATGCGACTTGGCTCGCGGCTCTTACAGAACCGAGACTTTGTTGGAGCCACACCTCGACCTGTCTTTCCTATTCTAGTTCACGTGGTATGAACCTAATGCTCCGATGCCTAAACAGCAAGTAATGGAGAAGCCTAACTGAATCTACGGAAACATAGGTCTAAGGACATAGAGAACACACACAGAGAAAACTAACTGAATTCACGTAAACATCAATTTTATTTTGCTCGAGCGCTTGATCACAGTGCTCTATCACGACGAATATTGTGCTCCGAAACTGCAGCTCTTATCAGCTTCGTTCTTTTCGCTAGAATGACTCTTAACCTAAGTAGAAATGGTCGGAGAGCGTTACTCCGAGATTTAGAACATTGCATATCGAGGTCGGAGCATTTATAGATATAATCTTAACTTATATGTATATAATCTCAAAGTAGAAATGCGTTCTGACAAACAAATACCTCATTTTGCTGGTACACATAGTTTAAAAGAGATTCCTATTTAGTAAGGCACACTATTAAGTAATAGTTTTCAGAGTGGCCTTCATCTGAAGCTTTTGTGTTGTCGCATTTCTGTGACAGCTGGTAGCAAAGATGAAATATATATATATATATATATATACCGATTGGCCTATTCAGCACGTGTCTAAAGTGCTCATATGGACCAAGGAGGAAAGGCGTCTACACGTAGTGGTTTGGAAGGGGCCTTTATTTGGTTGTCGATCAAGTGAAACAAAAGCCCCGAGGTAAGTGCACAAGTTAGTTAGCAAAAGTTAGAAGTGTGGAATCTAGCCTTTATCTTTCAGGCGATAGCGTCATATTAAACAACACCATTCAAACCTATAACTAGTGATGGACAAACACTTGCGGTAAAATGGGCTCAAAGCAGCTTAGAAAAAAGTATTTAGGCGGGTTTACAAAGTCTATTCCTTACTGCGTATCTGACGAATAGCTTGTGTGAGCAATTAAGTTTTTCCTGTGACCTCTAGCGGTCGACGTTGAAGCCAGGAAGTAAAAGAAGTTTACCAGTAATTCCGATCCAATGTTGTTTATTTACGTGCGGACTGTTGCCTATTACTCGTATTGCGTCCCGTCCTCTTTGACCAATAGAATCGCCATCAAACAGTTCAGAGCGTTGCTTTACACTTATTTGACGCATTGCTCTAGACATGAACGTAGTCTTTTTTAGTTTACTTACTATTCCTCCAACAGACTCTTCGCCATATAGCCTATGAAACATGCATACAATGTCCCGTGCATATGCCGTATTTCTACGCACTATGCGTGTTACCTAATAAGGAGCAACATATATTACATATAGTGCTCCGACTCTTTAACAGAATTCGAACCATTCCGGGAGCAAAACGGTCGACAGGGTAGATTTCTTGCAGAGACGACCTGCTTGTGATCGTTTACAGAATTTTAGATTTGCAATTAATTTTTATCCAGCTTTAGTTAATAAACACTTTCAAATGTAAGGAAGAAAAGGAGAAACAATTATTCCCAGTGAGTATATATGGGCCAAATTGTCGTCTCCTCGGCACTCAGGCTGCCAACCGATCGGCCATGGTCCCGAGCACGGCACTTGCGTTGCCATCCTGTACGTTCATAGACAGCCTCTGGGACATAGAAGGTGGTGTGTCGTCCGCAAACATGTTCATTCACGCAGTCAATTAGCCAGCCCACACAAGGAATACAAGAGGCTAGAATCTGTAGGCGTCACGACAGGCGGAATATTGTCGGATTTTATTACCTTGCGCTAACGTAATGGCGTAGCCGAATAATGTGCTCAATTTTTGATACTGCTCATCACACCGAAAATATAGGGTATGAGAGGTCACGGTACCATTCCGATCCCCAGCCTAGCCTAGCTCGAGGCCTTTCTATCAGAGCTCGCTTGCAGAAAGTATGTTTAACATGCCTTTGAGCGGATATCTCTCTGACGATGGTTACGGTGAAAGTGTCGTCATAGAGTAGTCACCCTAAGAAAAGCTTACCGAATGCTTTCTTACCACAATCATAAATACGCATTAACTAAGGTGTGACCTTGGTAAATGCGTATTTATGCAGGCACTCACTGACTCACACTTATCCGTCTTATCTTACAGAGCTGTGGATATTACTCATAATACTATAAACTCTTGTCTAGAGTCACATCCATCGTAGATGGCCTAACCCTAGTTAGTCCGTTTCACATATACAGGTAGTTCCACAAGTTTTTAAAATGAAAACCAAGAATTTTCCAAATCTTGTTTTTAATTTTTTCTTATTTGATATACTCCTCGAGAAGCTCAATACACTTTTCCCACCGAGATTTCAGAGCATTTATACCTCTTGAGTAAAATTCTGCGTCTTTAGACTGAAAATAGGCATTGACAGCAGTTGTAACCTCTTCATTGCTGGAAAAACGCTTTCCACCGAGACTATTCTTCAAATGTCCGAAGAGGAAATAATCAGAGGGGGCCAGGTCTGGAGAATAGGAAGGTTGTTCAATAAGTTCGAACCTCAGTTGGGCCAGTTTTGCCGTTGCTTGCCGCGACTTGTGTGCGGGAGCATTGTCCTGGTGAAACAGGACAACCTTCTTCTGCAAAGCGGGCCGTTTCACGATGAGTTCTTGCTTCAGGCAGTCCAACAGTCTTGCATAATATTCTCCTGTGATCGTTTTACCGCTCTCAAGGTAGTCGACCAGAATTATTCCACAGTTGGTCCCAAAAAACCGTAGCCATCATCTTTCCGGCCGATGCCGTTCGTCCGCACCCTCTTCGGAGGTCCTTCACCAGGTGCACACGATTGGCGAGATGCTTCTTGGGTCTCGGAAGTGTAGTGATGGACCCAGCTTTCATCGACGGTCACGAATCTGCGCCAAAAATCCGACGGATTTTTCGACATCTTGGCCAAATTTTCGCTGTGAAGCGGAAACACGCGCGTCTGTTTGGCCTTGGTTGAGCAAATGCGGCACTCATTTTGCTCTGAGTTTTTTCATCTTCAAGTTCTCGTGCAGGATGAAATGCACAATACCCAAACTGATCCCCAAGGCCTCCGATATCTCCTTAATGTTCACTCGCTTATCTGCGGCAACGATTTTCCGCACTTTTTCCACGTTTTCCTCATCAGTTGCCGTTTTTGGGCGTCCTGAACGTAGTTCATCCTCGGTGCTCCTGCGACCTCTTTTTAACTCATTAATCCAGTTGGAAACAGTGGCAAAATATGGCACAGAGTCACCGTACACCTCGTCTAACTCAGTTTTCACTTGGGTCGCATTCCAACTTTTGAAATAAAAACGCTTGATAACCACTCGAAACTCTTTTTCTCAATTTTTCAGAATCACGCCGATACGTTGCACGGGAAAAGCGATCAAACGAAATCGCAACGGCCAATCACCATAATATTTTGACTGCTAGCATTCGAAAAGTTGCCGTTTCCAATAGCGGTGAAAGCGCGAAAAAATTCGAATTCTGAAAAGCTCATTTTAAGAACTTGTAGAACTACCTGTAAAAAGATGAATGAATAAGTACATATTCGAAATGCTTTACTGTACGAGTCCCGAAAGGATTTCGACGCCGCTGTGGCTTATCGAAACATCTTCACCATCTTCGGGGATGACTTAATTAACGAACGCACGAACAACGTGAAATAAGTTGAAGGGGAGTTCAAAAAACTTGATATGAATTCTCAGGTCGGTAAGCGGGTTCATCACAAACAAAAAAAGTAACGCCGCTGCAGTGTGCAATGTCGCCACTATCTTGGCCCACCTAAAGTTTTCTATATTCATTGGAGCTAAACGATTGATCGTTCGTGAAATTCCCACCGTACCGCAGAATGTGCCATCTATCTTGGCACACAAACTGTGCCAGAAAATAACATCTATGAAAGACCTAGTACAGCGCAAATATAAGTTCCAAAAATACGTTATAGTACAATGTATTGAATATTAAAAGGAACTCAACATGCAGTTTGTTTCACTCCACGCATGTAAGAAACAGGGCACAACTCCTGCAACCATTGCAACGAGGGACGCGATTTCTCTGTGTATCGAACTGTAACTCAAAACTCCATATTACAACTAGTCAAAAGCGAATATAATAGACAAAGGTCTTCCGAAAAGAAGATGGCGACCTGATGTTGTTGATCGTGATTCTACTATGCAAATAAATCTAAACAAACTCGTTAGGCTAGTAATTTCAATGGTAAAGGATTGCCTATAGACTGTATGATAAAATGATTGACTTCCAATATATGCGCGCACAAGCCGTTTTCCCACAGTCATCAAATTGATATTTAATGTTGTGAGATAGATGGACGCCTAGTAATTTGAAGTGATGCACACACTCAACATCGAACAATGACTAGAAATGAAAACTGTCATACCAGCTGATAACATAAAGGGGTACGTGATGTCCAGTCGTGTTTGACTGGAGCGCTATGCTGTCAAGTCACTAATGACACTCGACTACAGTGTAGTATAGTATACCAGAAAAATCCTTCTACCCATCGAATTTTTAAGATATCGTAATACCGAATACATAAACAAACGCGATGCGACCGTGCTTAAGGTTCAATCGTATCTTAGTGGTTAAAATTGTAGAACGCGTTGTAATTCCGCTCAGAGAACAGAGTAACAAGTAGCTTGTTACGACATGTTTTCGGTCACAAGTCTAGAGCCAACTCAGAGTTGCTAAACAAAGCAGGCTACATGCTGTTAATAGAGATATAATAAAAACAAATGTCCACCAGTAGCCATTCTCTATTTGTGCTACAACATAACTACAATGACGATGACGAAGCCACGCCTCTTCACGTGTTGTTGGGCATAGCGCATATCCTGAAGCTCAACGTGCACCTGCACGATATGTTGAACATGTGGCACTTGTTGTCGACGTTCGCATCCAAAATCACCTAATCATTTGGCCATGTCAGCCAATTTCTCTCGAAAGAGTGCAAGAGGTCGTGCTCGAGAACAAAGAAAAGAGAAAACAAGGCAATAGCCAGACGCAAGAAAGGAAAGTCGTTCTTAAAGTAAACGAAACACAACATATATATATATATATATATATATATATAAAATGTTTAGTCTGATCAAGTATATATATATTTACGCTTCTTGAAAATGTATATATATATATATATATATATATATATATATATATATATATATACACACAAAACAAGTGCTTTTGTTGTTGATTGGCATAATACTGGTATAATCTAATTTTGCGATACGACGACGAATAAAGCATAGCAGCCTGGCTGCCGAACACTGTAGATTAGGCGAACGTCAATGGTGATGCCGCGGATTCCAGGGGGTTGCAAACTCGTGAACCAAATAAGTACATCGTCCACACGACAAATGTTGCTTATTGCTCTTAAAGCGAGGATACTCCTAGCTAGTTTACTCGAGAAAATTCGACAACACAAATGATTGCCCAAAATTTCTTGTACTATATGAAAAAAGTATACGCATGAAACTCCCAAGCAGAGTGCCTAAAGTTGTGGAAGAATAAAAAGTTCTGGAAGGCGTTGCAATAATTCTATACTAAGCGTGAACCAAGCCTTAATGCTTGGGTTAAACCACAACTCTCATTGTGGGAAAGATGCAATATTTCTTGAGGTTTTCCTATATGTGCTAAAATGGTACAAATGGGTATCATCTTATGTGTAGTTGCCACTAGAAGTGCTTGACTCTACAAAGGTGGAAATTTGAGCCTAACAAAAATTTGTTCTGGCCGAAGTCGTACAATTTGAAGCCTGAGACTAAGGATGGAGCAAGAACCAAAGAGCTCTGTAAGAGAGACGAGGAAGCGAATGACGGACACTAATGCTTTGCAGAGAATTTCATATCTGGAACGGGTATCTACGTTAAAGCAGACACGACACGGCTCGTGTACAAAATCCACCTTGACCACAATTGATTTATCTACATCTACACAATTAGTTGTAGCTTACGACAGATGTTAGCTAAAAGCTGGTTTTATCAGAATACATCTACAGCAGGTCTTAGGCAAGAGATGTCAGTTGTGTGAAACAAACAACAAGCTTGTTCTTACTGACGTCCTGTTTAAAATGTTGGTGTTTCCGCCCAGGTGGTGTGGAAGTCCGCTGTAGATGTGAATCTATACAAATAGCTATACAGGTTGTCTGTTGCACGATAAGTGGCTAAATATCAATATATTATTTGTATGTGGAACGTATCCAACAGCAACGCCTGTAAACGGTGATAGTGCACGTAATTAAATCATTATTGCAGGCTTAAAGGAAACGTCGTCTATTAAACTCGCACGCAAATCGTATGTTTCTTCGTTTGCGTGGGGACCTGGGAGGGTTTTTGGTTGAATTTTGCGCCCAGTGGAGAGTGAGACGGGAACTAAATCTTGCCCCGGATAGCGTCATCTTTATTAATGTTTGGGTGGGACATTCGTACCGATTCTCCTGAAGACGACAGTGTGAGAAAATGCCGAACACAAGCTTGTCGGTCCCACTACAGCCTGCTCAAATAGCGTGTTGCGCGCTGTTCTTTTGTAGATATTCCAACGATGATGAAGTGCACGAGCGTGTTTTGAAGAGCTCTTTCACAGGCGAGTGTGTATAAATGGCACATACAATTTCGAACTGGGCATTTAAATGTGTACGATAAACCGCGTGAAGAACGCCCGCGATTATTGAAGCTCCAAATATATGCATCGCTAGAGGAGACTTTGGATTTGGATCCCAAGTCTATTCATGAGATTATGCATGACCACCTCGAACTCACCAGAAAAAATGCTCAATGGGTGTCCCGTGATTTGTCACAAGACGAAAAAAGGTTTAGGTTGTTTCAGCTAAAGAGTATCTGATAAATGATCTAATCCGAAATAACAAAGGCTAATCTTCTTTGTTTGAAAAACTTCTCACAGATAATGAGAGTTGGGTATGTTTTTCTCGACTCAGGTCGCAGAGCTCACAAGGGTCATTAGACGGCAGGGACATTAGAGCGCCTCTACCCACAAAAGTGAAGGTCTTTTTTTTCGGAGAAGAGGTTTTCAGTTGTAGTTTTTCTCACACGAATTAAACTGCCAACGGACGCCACCTTCAAGGAGTCAAATGTGGCGACGCTCGAACTAGAAGATGGTAGGACAATGATGAGCGATTGGTATACTGCAAAAAATACCAAAGTTTCCCTGCGCTCACCAGAAAGCACACACCTGTATTAAAATTAAAAAAGGAGGCAGGGGTATAATATGTTGCAGCATAACCGCTGACCCTAAGCAGTATGGTTTATCATCTATTCTTAGTGAGCATCGCTTCAAAAAAAATTTGATCAGCAACGGCAAGATTGAATTAGCGACACCCCGAAATCATGACTAGCGCTTTAGCCCCTTAGACCATGCCGCCACTCAACAATAATATCAGAGAGCTAAAACTGTAATATAGAGTGGATGGCACAAATCTAAAATATTATAATTATGGCGCAAATATGGGAAACCAACCACTTTATTGAACCACAAGTGTACTTTGTCGACTGGCTCGGAGCATTCTTCTAACTGAGCGCTCATAGATCACGCGGGTATTAGGAATAACTGTTTTTTTTATTTTATTTAAGCATAACTACTGCGCTCACCGTGCTACATCATAAAACGAAAAATCGCGGTTTTACGCACATTAGAACCTAAAACGTGCAGTTTATTGCGGATGACAGCGTTCAGAAAAAATGCCCTTTCCTTTCCAGTGCAGCCGATACACAGTTAATTCAAAACGCAAATCATGTAAGGCGCTCGCACCCATGTATGTATGTATGTATATTATATAAAAGGCCGCGGTCAGCATCGCCCAACCTCCACGGCTAATGCCCAACCTCCACGGGCCTAATGAGAAGGCTTATGATATCAGTCGCAGAATTGGTGTTCCAGCCCACGCATACAACTTCCACACAGAACAACAGGAACCTGTTTAGACACATGGAAATAAAAACATTTTAGGAGGTTGTTCCTTCATTCTATACTATCATCCGTATCTCACGAGCTTAAAATTACCGTGAGGCATATCTTAATGTACTGAAGGCCGTACATGATGAGATATCTAGGGCTATTCCAACAGTTCCTGTAGCAGCATGGCCGCTAACTCTCCGCGGTAGATGAAAACCGTGGTTCATTCTTTAGTCTGAGGCCTCGGCGCTCCGAGTCTTGCAAGGTATTCTTGCTCCCCTAGGGACTTATCCTATGATTTCGTTTTTCTCTGTATGCCTGCAAAATCTACCAGAGCTTTTCTTGTAGTAGAATGGATGCAGGTCGCCGGGGTCAACTTCGCATCTCCGCAGATCCCATTAGAGTTAGGGCTCGCAGATTTTGGCCATTATTCTTAGAGCGGCAGCCATGCGGATCATGGTTAAATTCAGCTGTGGAGATGGTACAGCATGTAAGCCACCACCCACAGAATGTGTCCGACGCAGCCCGGAAAACGACGGTAAAGGTCTCCCTGCTTTTTAGCAAGTTATTTCCTGCCACATAATGTGCCGGACATCGTGGTTTGATTGTCTACACACGTACTCCGCCTCCTCTCCGAGCAATATCTTCACCTGTGTTTCCGGGAAAGACTGCTCACTTTGTAGCCTTCTATGTAGTTCCAGTCCCGCCTTATTTAAGCCCTGGCGTCTTAACACCACACAATAGACATTCAGGTTCAACCGCGTTTCAAATGCATAGCACATACACTGCTGAAATTATATGTGACAGCTGAGCGCCTGTGCTAAATGGTAGGTAGGTTATCCGCCATGGGGCATCTCGTACCGTAAACGTATATTCGACTTTAATCTCTTCGATCAACTTGATTTTTCCGTATTCTCCTGCCATTCCTGGTAAAGAGCATTTGGTTCGTCTATGTCTTGCCAACTTTGCCCGGCGATATTTCACTTCATTTATCTGACGAAAATATGTCTCCTTATTGTAAAGTCCCACGACGTCAATCTAAGCTAAGAAAAATGCTATAATGTTAACCACAGTTACTGCAGACTCGACAGTGCATACTGCCAGTAATTTCTAAGTGCTTTGGAGCAGGCGCCGCATGTGGGCAATCTCCTGCTGCTCCTCTCTGCCACCCCATATTGTGGCCTTAGCCGCAACTTGTTTCAGAACATTCGTTTACAGGCGTGAACGATATGAACTGAGTTAGTATCACACTTAGATACTTCACCCGTCGCTTTGTACTTTCCATCTCCTTTCAGTCGTATCATCCCGCGCCGCTTTCTTTTTTGCCGCAAGGGAAGCGAATCGTCTTCGGTCTTTTCTAATTCTTTCCAAAGCTTCACTGGGCTTTACCAGTGCCAGGTCGTCTGCGTAGACGTTTAGTGTCACCCCCTCGGGAAGACGCTCCAGCTGTAAAACGCCATTTAGGCGATGCTCCAGAGAACTGGCCCCTAGGTCTAACCCTGTGTCACTCCCGTAATTATCTTCCAGTTTCCGCAGTTTCCGTTCGACCCTTACAGAAATTGTCTTGATGGTCCGTCAATTGGCCGCTTTTCTTCAGCTTAGTTGTCAGTCTGTGGGCCGTTATCGCTTCACAAGTCGTACTGTCTATGCTTGGCAACTACAGCGGCCGGTCTACAAAGGGTTCTCCTATCGGTTTGTCTGGCTTCGGTAAGGCTCGCTTTTAAGCTATTGGGAAGCAGCCCCTTCAGCAGCAGCAATCTGTTCGCCGTCTTCTGCATCAGATCCAGCCTTTCCATTGCACAGGCGCCTTAATAGCTATGGGAGTGGATACAGGATATAGTCTTTCGTTGTTAGTAGCAGAATGAAATTTTAAGGTTTAGCCAGGAAAAGGTAATTCCCCAAAATTTATAAGAAGGGCTGTGTGGGGCCAGATAGCCAGCAAAAGAAATAAGAATAGCAACGCCGTAGTGTATGCACAGATCAGTACGGTATCTGGCAAGTTCTGCGAGGTGCTTTCGTTGTCATACAAGGGCACACGTTGCCAAGTGCTGGGCGCTCGTGTCGAGATGAACTGCAGCGAGCCAGAGTCCTTAGACAGTGGTCTGCTATGAGCGTGTCCGAAAGAAAAATGCCCAGATACTTACTGTATCTTTGCGAGGATATCGTATCGAGGATGCACATATACGGGAGGAAACATCTTCGTTCGAGCACAGATTGACGTCACAAGAAGTAACAAAATCAAGTCGATGAGCTAGCTGCATTAGCTAAAGTCGAACAATTTTAATTTTCAATTATTTTAACCTTCCGTCTATAGACTGGGCGAGCTTGAATCTACACGATTCATGTAACACTGACAACACGTGTTCAATTTCTTTGTTGAAAACGGGTTTGCCCAGCGCGTCTCTGCACTAACTCGCGACACCGCGATGTCTATCAACGTAGTCGATCTTTTGTTGGATTATTTAAATTATAAACTGGTCTAAACCTAAGTGTGACTGAAGAGTTGTTACGTTTTATACGAAAATGTGTTACTTTATTAGAAAGCCTTTGAGTATTTTCAATAGCTCGTAGATGAACTGGAATGAGCGCTCGCATCTCTCTTACATTGCTCTTGCATGCTCTCTTGCTAATTCGGTTTCCAAAGAAATGAAAAAAACGCACTAAACATTACATCCAAGCGCCCAACTGTACCCTATTAGTAAACGTATTACACTAATCGATTATCTAGAAAACCCTCTACTTGTACTTTACCAAGTAGACGTCAATCAATGTGGATTTTCTAAGTATGTATGCAAAATTAATTACGGTAGTCCATGACTGGTCGATTCTCCGGAATAATCCTAAGCACTTTCATTGCATTTGCTT